>JAHREE010000279.1:19794654-19827001 GCA_033628505.1 Tringa tobata | reverse complement strand
GGGGTGGGGGAGTGGGAGGGTGGTGTGGGGGCTGTCTCTAAAACATAGCTAAGTAATTATACTTTGAATTCTTTAATAATGTGGGGTAGCTAATAGCTACCCAGATTGGACAGCAGCTGTGAAGGTCCCTCAAAAAAGCCTAAAGCTGATGCTTACAGCCTATGTTATAAGTAGGATCACTAAAGCTTTAGCATAACAAACAAATAGATGGGTTGGAACACCTCAACCTGTAAAGAAGCTAAGGCAGGGAATTATGATAATGGTCTTTAGCACATATAGCATGGAGATGCTGTAAGTGAGCAATTGTGTACTGTTCCTTCTAATACAAGTACTAGCAGGTATCAAATAAAACTAGTAGGTTGTGTATTTAGAAAAAGAAAAAAAAAGAGGAGAAGTCTTTGCAAGCAGTGTAATACATAGTTAAGATCTGTAATGCCTTACTTCAAGACTTTTGTAGATGCTAAAATTTTATGTGGTTCTACAAAATTACTGTAAAAGAAATCATGGAAGAAAGTTTCTTTTGAGAGATTTAAATACAGACCCAATTCAATTTACAAAGCACGCACAGCATGATTTGTGGTAAAATACCTATTTTACCTAGCTACAGCCATTAAGGATAATAAAAAATGTTTCTATAAACTCATTAACAACAAAAGGAGGATTAGGGAAAATCTCCTTCCTTTATTGGATGCAGAGGGAAACATAGTCACGAAGGATGAGGAAAAGGCTGAGGTACTCAACGCCTACTTTGCCTCAGTCTTTAGCAGTGGAACTAGCTGTTTCCTGTACACCCAGCCTCATGAGCTAGGAGACAGGGAGGGGAAGCAGAATGAGGGCGTCACAATTAAAGAGGAAGAGATAAGTGACCTGCTATGCCATTTGGATGCACACAAGTCTATGGGACTGGATGGGCTACACCCAAGAGTGCTGAAAGAGTTGGCAGACGTGCTCGCCAAACCTCTTTCCATTATTTACTTGAAGTCATGGCTAACTGGGGAGGTCCCAATGGACTGGAGGGTGGCAAATGTAACACCCATCTACAAGAAAGGCAAAAAGGAGGATCCAGGAAACTATAGACCTATCAGCCTGACGTCGATACCAGGGAAGGTCATGGAACAGGTCATCTTGAATGCCATCACAAGCCACATAATGGGCAACCAGAGGATCAGGCCTAGTCAGCATGGGTTTATGAAAGGCAGGTCCTGCCTGACGAACCTGATCTCCTTCTATGACAAGATGACCCGATGATTGGATGAGGGAAAGGCTGTGGATATTGTATACCTGGACTTTCGAAAACCATTGATACTGTCCCCCATAGAATTCTAGTGGAAAAACTAGCTGCACATGGCCTGGATGTGCATATGATCCGCTGGATCAAGCACTAAATGTCTGGAAGGTCCCAAAGAGTGGTGCTCAATGGAGTTAAATCCAACTGGTGGCCAGTCACAAGTGGTGTGCCTCAGGGCTCAGTTTTGGGACCATTTCTGTTTAACATCTTTATTGATGATCTTGATAAGGACATAGGGTGTATCGTCAGCAAGTTTGCAGATGACACCAAGTTAAGCAGAAGTGTTGATCTGCATGAGGATAGGGAAGTTCTACAGAGAGACTCAGATAGATTGGATCATTGGGCCAAAACTAATGGTATGAGCTCCAACAAGGCCAAGTGCCAGGTCCTGTACTTGGGCCACAATAACCTCACGCAGCGCTACAGGCTTGGGGAAATGTGGCTGGAAAGCTGCACGGAAGAAAGAGACCTGGGGGTTCTACTTGACAAGCGGCTGAATACGAGCCAGCAGTGTGCCCAGGTGGCCAAGAAAGCCAACGGCATTCTGGCTTGTATTAGAAATAGTGTGACCAGCAGAAGTAGGGAGGTGATTGTGCCCCTGTACTCAGCACTGGTGAGGCCACACCTGGATTATGGTGTCCAGTTTTGGGCACCTCAATACAAGAGAGATATCAAGGTGCTGGAACAAGTGCAGAGGAGGGCAACAAAACTGGTGAAGGGCCTGGAGCATCAATCTTATGAAGAGCGGTTGAAGGAGCTGTTTAGTATGAGGAAGAGGAGGCTGAGGGGAGACCTCGTCACTCTCTACAACTACTTGAAAGGACACTGTAGAGAGGTTGGTGCTGGTCTCTTCTCACAGGTAATTAGTGACAGAACGAGAGGGAATGGCTTCAAACTCCAACAGGGTAGGTTTAGACTGAACATTAGGAAAGAATTTTTCACAGAAAGAGTGGTTGGGCGTTGGAATAGGCTGCCCAGGGAGGTGGTTGAGTCACCATGCCTGTATGTGTTTAAGAGCCGTTTAGATGTGGTGTTGGGGGATATGGCGTAGGGGAGAACTTTGTAGAGTAGGGTTGATGGTTGGACTCGACGATCCCAAGGGTCTTTTCCAACCTAAATGATTCTATGATTCTATGATTCTATGAACAAAACATAATGAACTCTTGAATATTCTTGCTTGGGGAACTTCTAAATAGGTCATGCAATCATTATTTCTTATTTGTATAATTATTATATTATCAATTATAGATTCTAAGCCATACAGATCTTAGGTTTTCTCCTGCTAGAAGTTGAATGATCATGAATTCTTGAATGTTCCTGTAACATATCAATTGCTTCATGCATTTATGGCAGCTATATGGTAATTAGATTTAAAAAAAAAATTAAAAAAAAAACAACTTAAAAAACACACAAAAAATCAAACTAAAAAATACCTGTATCCAAAATCAAAGCAAATGAAAAACATAAATCCAGGAGATCCTTCTTTTAAATGGGTATCATAGCAAATGTTTAAACACAGCAAAGCACATTGAGAAATGTATAGTTTATCCTGTGGCCATATAAAAATAATATATCACCTACTTAAAGCAAATACAGTATCACAGATTTGCTCACTTTGAAAGCTAGAGACTATCAACATGACAGAAAAAGGAGAAATGATTGAAAGAACCCAGGTCTTTGACACTAAGCAATAGTATTTCTGTTAGAAATGGCGAGTCATGAAGGAAATTGAATCTTTTTCCTGTTAGAATATTACATGTCTAAAGTTTGGCCAAAGTCAGGAAAATCACAATGTAGGAAAAACATTTCTTCAGCTGACATACCAATGTGCTTTCAAATTCTATCTAGCTACTTTCCTGGCAAAAAAAAAAAAAAAAAAAAAAAAAAAAAAAGGCAAAAAGGCACAGCTTTTAGTGTAAAGGTAAGGCCCTCAACATCTGGCCTCATGAACTCTTGTAATAGATATCCCCTATGTTTTGATCGCAGAATCAGTAATTCCAGGATTACCATATGAAACATGATTGGTTTGAACTGAATATTGTCTTTTTTCACTTTCTCTTGGAATATTGTAGTCTCTATAATTACACTAAAAAGTTGACCTACATAAGTAGAAAATCAAGCATATAGTTCCAGAATTAAATCTGAAATTACATTTGCTGTTAAAAATTGAGTGTCAAGGAAACTATTGCAAGAAAACTAATATCCAAGTAGACAGTGTTTGTTTCAGGCCTTACCCTATCTTGATCATTCTCTACTTCTGTTGATCTCATTCCTTTTATTGCATCACCTAGCCCATAGCATTTCTCATTCATAGAGGCTACATGTACATAGACACTTACATCATAAACACATCCATTTGGAGATGCTTCTTTTCCCTTTTGGACCTTGAGAGAAGGAAACTGCTATGTAAGAATTATCACTTTTAATTAGTGAACTCTCAGACTGGCAGCATGTAGAAAAGCGATGAAGGAAATAGGATGATTTTAGCAGTGATAATCATTATACAGCCAAGAAAACTTCACAGCAATTCATTAGAGGGGTGACCTGTGATTTAGGCAAGACTGAAACAGAAGTCATACTGGCTACCATGGTAGTGCTGAACACAGAATTAAGGACTAAGTCCTGTAACCCAGGACACAAAGAGTGGAACACACATGCTGCTCAGGGTTGGCCTCCTCTGGACAGGCAGGGTACATTCCTCTGTCCACATTCTTCTGTCCTGGGTTTCCTCTGAGTCCTGCTATTGTATGATGTAATAGAGCTTTTTTTTTTTTTTTTTTTCAGTTCACAGTGTGAATAATAACACAAAGACTGATATTTTTACAACATGAAATAGCATGTATACATTGCGCACCTTGGGCTATACTTTGATTGTGGAAGGACCCAGAGACTTCTTGGAGAAAGTTAGACGATTTTGCAAGTTCGGAGCAACCATACTGCCTACTAACCATTGACAAGCCTGCTTCATTAAATTAAGATGCCATCAACAAGAAAAGTAAGTACTAGTAAGCAAGAATTGTGTTCTCCTACCTTCTATTTCCACGTACTTGTACCTGTTCCCATACTGACTGCAAGGATTTGCAGCAAGGTAGTGTGTTGGCCTGTCTTCAGGCCTTTTGAATGGTTCCTCCTTTGTCTTTACTGTAGACTCTAGCACCTATCAGTTCTTCAATGAAGGTTTCTGATTTTACCCAATTCTTTGACAGTTCTTACTGCTGAGCAACATTATTAGCTGAACTTCATGAAACCAAAGTGACTAAGGATCATTTGCAATCTAGTTTTTTCTGATTAGAATTGTTCTGCATAAAAGTGTCCCTGTCTTCTATAAAATGAAAATTAATATTAAACATCTAGGCAGTATAATATTGAAATCCCTACATTAAATTACTATTGAAAACATTGACACAAAGTATGAGAAACAGTAAAAAATGTTTCTATCTTATTACTTAAATAAACTAGGAGCTCTTCATTGCAGGAATCATCTCTGGATATATACGTATTTAAAGCCAGGTGCATGAGAACGTATTTTGTCCTCAGTCTTTCCAGGGGAACTTCCCACAACTTATCAAAATTATTGCAGAATCATAGAATTCAATGCAGAATCATAGAGTTAATGCCATTGCTTACAGCAAAATGGAAACAGAGAGCCTGATGGAAGGGGAATTTTCTCCTCCCATAACAACCTGTTCAGCCTATTGGAGGTTGAGCTATTTCCTTAATTTTACAAAACATTTTGGACTCTTTTTGACAGCAAGGTTTTCAGGGATAGATTCGCACATGAAAATAGACCTGCCTAGCTTCATGCCTTTTGGCACAGTGCACAAGTAACAGAACAACAGAAAACTGAGAAAGTGCCCTTATATACAACCAGAAAAAGTTTTACAAATCAAGGACTGTATTAACCTAAAGGTAAGGCAGAATTTACTCCTTACTAACTAGAATGAAAACCAGTGCAATTAACTACATCTTCATCTTTCCTTGGGAATATCCAGATAGCAAAGCGCCTATAAAAGCATATTTAAATGGTGACATGTAGTTATGCCTAGGTATTTACTCTTACAAATGGACACCAGTTTATGTGATGTAACTTTCAGTTTTTCTTTTAATCAATAATAAGAAGAATCCTAGCGCTAGATAGCCAATAAAATTTTTTGATCTTACCTACCACATGATATTTTTTTTACTTCAAAGAAATTGAGTGTTAACACTCTGAACAACTTGGAGTGAATAGTTTCAAATAGTAAATTCAAGTCTATATAGAAGATATTAAATTTGTTATGAGGTGGAAATTCTTATCTAATTTGAAATCTTTATTTGTAATAATTTTTTTAAATTATAGTGCTGGAATAAAAGAATGCAAAGGTTTTTAGAATTCTTTACAAGTTAGAAGCCAGGACATATTTAGGTATCCCTTCATTTGGCTACAGAAAAAAAAAAAAAGTTGTACCACTGCTTCTCAGTTTTGGTTTTTTATCATGTCTAAATAGAAGAAAAGCCTTTATTTTTCCTTGTTTGTGAAACAACTTGGGGAAAAAAAAAAACCACAAAAATTTCACCAGCTTTCTCAGCTAGTCTTTGTTTTTTTGTGACAGCCTTTCAAATCTTATCTTGATTGAGCCTCAGTATATATATTTCACACATGGATGTGGATCCTTCTTGTTTATTTCTGGCCCCATTTAGTGACATTTATTTCCATTCATTCACCAGTGGTATAATATGGGTGGAAAAAATCTGCTTTGGGTTTATGAGTAAAAAAAACTACCACAGAATCCAACAACAGCTAAAAGAAATACATCTGAGAGCACTAAACTGGGTGAATGCTTAGATCTTTGGCTGAGCTCAAGGTTATACTTGTTCTAAGGAATGTTTTTGAGGCTGAAAGGCATCTTGCTGCGGTCTTTGATTCATTTCCTTTGTTCTTACATTTGTGGGTGTGTAAGTTACCTTTGAGCTCTCCACACCATCGCAATAATGAATATTAAAGCACAGGAAAAAAAAAATAAAGTTAGATGTCCATGGAACTGCCACGAAAGGCATCTTTCTCCTTCTGTACAAGTGTCAGTCCTGACACAGTAATTTTTATGGCATATCTATGATATCCACCTCTCTGTATGAAGATATTTGCATTAACTACTTGCTTATGGGCTTAAGTTGTATTGGTTTGCATATTGCTACTGTTAGTTATAAATAAAGTGTTAAACTGTCTTCAACCTTATTCTTCTGGTGACATCAGAGATCTGACAAACGAAGTTACCAAACTTCTCAGTTCCAGAAAAAAACTCACAACATTGCTTCTCCTAAAGACAGTTCCTAAAAACCATACTTGTTCTCTTGTACATGGAGAGATAAAGAAGAAGGAAGCAATGGCAAAGATTTTTGTTGTGTTTTTTTTCCTTTGGGAAAAAAATTAAAGTTTTGCAAAAGAGTATGATTTCATTCCTTGGGTCCACTCATTTTTCCCTATACAATCCAAAAATTATGTTTCACATGTTATTATGTATTAATGGAAGCTGTTAAAGCTACATATCATGCTTAAAAAACAATTAGCAAGGGTGCAGCATTTCAGATCCTAATGATTTGAATACCTACAAATGTCAGGGTTATACATGCACTTCATAGTAAAATAATGTCTACCGAAAAAACATATTCTCAGGGTGGACTGACCAGGAACGAAAACACTTTTCTAATTCCAAAGTACTAAGATTTACTTCCATTGAAACAAAGTAACTGCTATCATGTGCAGACCCCTTTGAGCTGGGAACCCAGCAACTTAAAAAGAGTTTTGGAGAGTATTTTCTGGTAGGGCTCATTGACTTAAAGTTGCTGAAAGAAATAAACTAAATGTGCTTCTAGACATAGTGAATATTTTCAGGTTTATAACTGGGGAGAGCAGGCTGGTGAAGAAACTGTTAATGTTAAGGGAAAGGTGTAAAACTGTGTTTCTCTAGTATGAATATTTTAGTTGTTTGTAATGACCATGTGCTAATTCACATAGTAATGTTTGTCTCAAAGGATTTGTTAGAAGAGACTTTTTTTTTTTTCTGTTGGTACACACTGAAATAAACCATCTGCCATGGAATACGATATGTAGAACTGAAGAGAGGAAATCAGATTTTAGAAAGAAAGAACATGTATCATAAGGGATTTGACCCTAAGAAATGTAACCTTTAAAATTGCTGTTGTGTGTGATTTGGAGGAAAATGCCAAAGTAGAAGCACTAAGATGGCCTTTCATCATTTTTAGCAAAACACCATTCTATATGACAATTCTCCTATCTATCTGACACATTTTCAGTGAAACAGAAAGCTCATATGGGTTCCCTTTGTATTTGGCATAGCATATGGTTCTGATAAAATGCTTGTTTAGGAGCAAAAGATACGCAGAACTGAAAACTAAAAGATTTTTTAACAATTCTTTGTGTCTGTGTATCTTGTATTTATGAGTTACCTCCAGAAGGCAATAATAACATCTAAAGGATATTTTGATACCAGTTCTCATTGTCTAGGTAAAGCCATAATAATTTTTAACCTATAGTAGCACCATAAAAATAAAAAAAAATAAATTTTTGTGACACACTTAAAAATAGGTATGACCTTCCACCTGAAGCTATCCTGCAAATTTAAATATACATATTGATTAGTTTCTAAATGCTTTGAGTCTTAGGATCTCTCCAGATGTGTAAACTGAATTAATTTCAAATGTCTGTACATAATATCATTCAGTTACTAAAAACAGCAAGTACAGAATTTTTCACCTCTCATTTAATAAGTAGGATCTGGTGGTGTTCATCTCTGAAATGTTTTTGGTTTTATTATTAAAATATATATTGACACAGTAAATCATAGCAACTTAGACTTTTGAAATTGATAGTTACATTTCTAAGTCTAAGGCCATTTTTTTAGTCTTTTAACTCTAGAAATGTGCAGTAAGTGGTAATAGTTGCTCATACTCTCAATGCCTAGTTCGTATATCTGGCTTGTAGACAGTATTGCTTCTCCTAATATTAAAGGCATAAATTCCAGATGTTATATAGAAGACATTTCTGTATGCACTTCAAGAAGCTGTTTTTCAGCATTCAAGGTTAACAGGCACATGGATATTATGGAGGAAATGCAGTCTAGACATTAATAAGTGGAGCACTCATTATTAGTGCGTGCTTTTTTTCTCTGCCATTAAAATACATAATGTGCTACAAGGATCAACTTTTGCAATGCCAAGTATTTAAACTGAATAATTACCTCCGAGAATATTAGCTAAAAGGACTTGAAATTAAAAGTTTCCCTATGTTCGCACAGGATAACTTAAAGCTGTTATTTTTTAAAGTCTCTGTTGTCAGAAAGTGCATTATATTGAATTGATCGATCTAAATATTGCTTTCTGTAGTTGGCTTCCTAGCAGTGCTGGTAGCCTGAGCGCTAATTGTGTGCAAGTGTTGAACCCAAGCCAGTTCTGCTTGCAGTCTCATTAGCATATTCATAAGTCACAGCTTCATGCAGGTGCCAGAAAGCTGCAAAATGTTTTGTGACTATTCACTGCCACAATAGTAGAAATACTGAATTACTCTTAAAAAGCTATTATATGCTGTAAAAGAAACTGCTTAATATTGTAAAGTAGGTTCAAAAACTCTTGAGCAATCACTCCATGAAGAAATGAAACAAGACTTATTTTTTTTTTCCCTTTTTCCTGCCTTCTCTTGTCTCTCTCCCATCCCCCTTCCCCACCCCTCCCCTTTGCCCTACAGAGTGGAAAATTCAGATCAGGCAGATTAAAAAGAATGTTTCTTGCTTCATCCCCTTTTGAAAACTGACTCTGGCTTTCTTAATAGAGGCCAAGGAAGATAGTGTGATAATTACTAGATTAGGCAACTACAGACACTGCTGCACGAATGATAAACCAGAATAATGGAACTAAGCTTCTGCTAAATGAATCGGAGCAATCCAGACCCTCACTAATTCAAATAAATTCAAAATAAAAGAACATTCTCAACATGCTGCTGCCAATAGTGGCAGCACGATAAAAGGATTGTCTGGATCAGTGTATCTCTTCATTGCAGGTCACTTTTGGCCTTTCATCAGTAAAAAATTTTGTCTTTCTGTAATGCAAAGACAATTAATTCAATTATATTTCACAATCTTGGTAAAGCAAAAAAATTTTTAAAAATTTTCCAGCATTGTTAAATCCAGAGAACAAGGCCCCAGCTTATCATTGGAGCTTATCTAGTAGTCTGCTTTTGCAAATAAAATTACATCACTGGTAAGAAAAAGAAATTCTTAATTTAGTTAATTTGACCATTGATCTCGCAGAGACTGTTTAATCATTTCTATGCTGTATATTAGATTACAATGTGCATTTTATTTCATCCCGATGGATCCTCTTAAATCATCCTTCCTCTCGACACAGATTAGTAGGACCTGAATGACCTACACTTTAATAAAACTCAATACACAATGATCCACAAGCAAAGCACACACAGAGATATCTTTTTAGGCAAAGGAGCTACTCTAATTACATCACTATGTTTAAGAAACATGCACCATTTCTCAGGATTTTGGAATATATATTATTGTCTTCTCACAGAGGGACAGATTTTAAACTGTGAAATACTCATTTCCTTTCACAATATCCTACAAATCCTTTACAAAGTTGTACATTTCATGTTTTGACGGGAAGAATATTTACGGGAAAGCTATAAAAATCCATCTACATGCACACTATTAAAAAATAAGGCAACTACAACGTAAGTATAGAAGCATCTGTATTTTTTATGCTACGCTCTGTAGTACCTATATGTTGCATAAAGTGTTTGAGCTTTTTATTCAATGTGTGAGGAGAATTTGACATTGACTACCCTAGATATTTCCTAGGTATTTCTAGTATTTCAGATAGAAAAGCCTTGGAGGCCTAGGGACCCACACTCATTCCCATCACAAAGCTGGAAGTTGACATTCGAGTGACAAAACGTGTCTCTGCTTTCGCCCTGGACTTCTCCTGCTATCTGACAAAGAGGGAGCCCATAGCATAAAGAGCCCCAGGGAGCTGGCTGTGAGCTGCCGAAACAATTCACCCAGCACAGGCCACTCCTTGATGAGATTTAGGTGTCCTCAGAAGGAAGGGCATTATAAGCCATTTCTGGTTCCTGGTGTGTGCATCACAGCCCCTTTATCCTTCAGACTCACGAGCTAGTAGAGCTGTGTCCAGAAAACTCTCCCTGCAGGTGAGTTGTACAAGTTTGAATTCGTTAGATGGGTGAAGAAAATATATGGGCTTGTTTTGTTTGGTTTTGGTTTTCTCTTTCTGAGTTCTTAATTTTAAGCATCACGCTACTTACTTTAGTGAGAGGAGGAATTCTCTCTTAAAATGCTGAGTGCTTTTGGATGGATTTGGCTTGCTCAGTCTTGCCAAGAAGGTACATCCTCTGCACTGTTATCAAGGCACAAAGTGAGGCTGCTGGGAAAAATTTGAAACTGAAGTATAAGATCTAAAGAATGGCTACATACTCTGTTCTCAAGCTACAGTGAGCTAAATTCAGGAATTCAATTTCATATTTAGGAGCAGTAGCTGACTTTAACTCAGCAGTAGCTGGCTACGTGGCTATGTGGCTATATGGCTATGTGGCTATGACTGGCCCTAGGCCACTACAGGTTTTCCTGGCCCATGCATTGGCCTGAGGGACCCTGAAGCCAGATAGGTTCATCAGTGCGTCACCCTGCCTGAGCTATTGCACAGTTCTGCAGGAGCCTTCTAAAAAGGAAGGCATGTTAGGTGTGCTGGCGCACAGTGTCATAATATCACAGAAACACAGTTTCCGGAACAAACCTAGAGTACAGAGTAATTAAAAGTATGGGCAGGGTTGTTTACATTTGCTAATGCCAAATGTAACTATATTCATGCTCCATTACCAGGCATAGCCACTGGCCCTGACAAAAATCTTGCCTATTTGAACTGTGTGAAGTCTCAGGGTGCAAGAAGCAGCCAAACCATCATGCCTTAAGCAGACATGGTGTCCTAATTTCCATCTCTTGAACTTCCCTCATTTAAATTTGTAGAGGTTGAACGTTAATTAAAGACAAAACTGTTTGGGTTTTTTGGTGTGTTCCAGTTATGACCAGTTCTGGAATACAGCAGTAGTTCTTACACGGCAGAGATGCTTTGAAACAATGAAACTTAGTTCTCAGTTTTGCTCACACAAACTGATTTAGTGGGTGTTGTCTCAACAAATTGGAACATGAGCTTGAGCATACTGAGCCTTGAGAAAAAATGATAGCAAGTTTTGCTCTCCGAGGAGAGTGTCTGGTTAAAGTAAAATATCCCCACCATATCCTAGGGAGTACTATGACTGTAGTTGTTCTCTTTATAGCTAATGGAAAGGAACAGGCACCTCTGGAGAGTCATTAATCTCATCATAAGATAGAACAGATGAATATCCCTGGAGGAGCCTATTTTTCTCCATTAACTATAAAGGGATCCTAAAATGCCTGGCTCAGATTTTAGATGTCTAACTTTCAGATGTTAAATTACAACTGATTAAGTCAATCACATGTTGTCCCTTAGCAGAATGTATTAATTCCCTCCACAACCAGTCAACTCAGTCAGCATGCACAAGGAAAAGGCTGGAAAGAGAAAATCATTCCTGAATCTTTCCTGAACCTCCTCACACATTTGCAGTAATTGTCACAGCATACAAGCAGGGAATAATGCATATTCTCAGGAACTCTTGACCCCAATTCTTACCTCTTTTTAAGAGGTTTTCCTTTATTTCCAGTTTTGGGACACTAAGTGATTTATGAGGAAGGAAAGTGTCAGAAAGGGTATTATCTGTTATTGCGTCTAGTGGGTATCATCTGGACAGCATTACACATGTGAAAAAGTATTTTGCACCTGTTTTCACATCATTAAAAATACCAGATACAGTTTTCGGTTGCATACCAACTTCAGCGTTATCACTGGGAACACTGAACTTCTGGCACCTGGCTATCTGAATTGTGGTGCATCCGTTTTCTAATTGACAGGTACAGGTAGAAGTCTGTTGCTGTATGACTTGCAGCTATGAACCACAATTTTGCTGTTATGTTCATAAGATTTCCATTTTCATAAACTGTCTATAATCAAATGTTCTATGAGCTTTCATACAAAAATATTCTTTAAAGTTAAAAAAACCCTCTATTATTGTACCAATAGAAGTTGTTTCAAATGCAAACTTAGCTGCAGAAATGTGGTGACAACTTAGATGTTATCTTTTGCTAGTATTTATATATTACATATAAGGGAATATATATTTCTATTTATAGAAAGATTCATTCTTCATGGCAATGTATTATTTTTCTTAATATCCTATTTATTATGAAACAAACAAAGAAGTTCTCTTCTTCCTTATTGTGAGGGTTAATCTTTACTTGACTAACCAGGCTGCCACAGAGGTCAGCTCTGAATCCCAAACTCTACAGAAGCCAAACAGAAAATAACTGCACATGATAGTGTATGAAAATGCATATTTTCAAGAACAGTATTTTCATTGTAACTGCTGAATATTAAACTACCAAAGCACAGCTTTTCTCCTAAAATCTAAAACTTCTCAAGTCCTAAAACTTCTGAAAAAATCTTTCTCCATTGCTAAACATTGAACTACTATTTTTTCTCTGGTTTTGGTTTGTACGTACACATACACATGCACAGAATGTCAGTCTATGTATGTATCTGTCTGTCTACCTACTTACATATACATTTATGTATATGTATAGTAACCTCTTTAGTTCCAAAAGTGCAATTACATGTCATTTAATGTGAAAACGGCATGGAAAAACTCATCTGAGTTTCTCAATCATCAGGAGAGATTTTTTTGTCACAATTGTGTGGTAGGATATAAAGCTCCATTCAAGGCTAGGGAAAGAGAAGAAAATCCACTTTCTGAAAACAATGAAAAGTTGCATAATATTGTAGCACCTGGCTGCATATGGTAAAACTGGACCTGGGTAATACTTGTTAATGTGACTGGAACATATGCGGGAAGATACAAAGACCTACGGACCTCAGCAGCACTGTAGGACTAACAGAATAAACAGCTTCTGAAAAATGTCATAAATGTAGTATGTATAAAATAGATCTGTACCATAGATCAGCCATGCATGACGTTTGTTCCTCTGCTGTCTTTACTTGGTATAGGCAAGGAATGTTAATTTCCATTTACCTGGGGCTTCTCTAAAAAACAACAGCTTTTTAAGTCATATTCTAAGGAACTTTTGAAAAGAGACAAAACTAGACTAGAGAGTTCTTAAGTTTATGAGCAAAAATTTCCTGGGACAACAAAATTTGGAAAAGCTGCATGTACCTTGAGAAAAAGATATAGTCAGAAAGTACTTAGCTATTTTGCATGATTTTTTGGCTGGCAGTCTTCATAATATATACAGCAGGAGGCATCTGATGGGGAAAATAATAACATAATTTTAGCAATTTAGCTGGAACACTTTAAGAAGATGCCACTACATTCCTCAGCTGGAAAGTACTGTCCTGACAGCTGTGACCCCAAAATAAACCATGTGACTACTTCAAATCCATTTCAGTGCAAAGTCACAGGGCTAGCTTAAATCACTGCTCAATGTAATTTCAGATGACTAGTTTTTTGTTTATGAACTAGCTGATAAACCAGTCTTTATAACGCAGAATTACCTTTATAACAGGTAAATAGTAATGAATTTCTAAACTTCTTTGCTGATTTTATCAAATTGAGGAATTGCAGTGAACATTTCACCTTATCTGCAAATGTCTTCTGAAAATTTTGTAAGTTATCTCTATAGTCAGCAGGGAGAGAAAAGCCCACACTAGATGTGGCATGATTCTTTACCATTTGTGGCTATTTTAAAAATTAATTATTTTCTTGCTTCAAAATGTTGGTGACGCTTTAAATTTTGATAATTAAGGAAAGCTAATAAAATGTCATCCTAACTACTGTGCAACTTTTCTTCAACCATCTACTATGACCATATTGTACAGGAATAAAATATATGAAACTATGACATTCTTCATGCTATGAATTCCTGATGTTATACTATAATTTCTGATCTAATAGAATCACCTAATTAGACACACAATGTATAAATGAAAGGGTGAAGTTCTTTGTTGATGTGAAATAAGTCACAATAGATATTTATAAAGTTGTTCTGGCTTTAAAGATTTATATGCCTCTCATGATGTCTGTCCATTTTGTAAATTAGTAAGACTGACTAAGCAGACCAATGTTGTGTCACATATGATGCTGGTTTTATGTTTTTATCAGAATTATATAGTCTCATGAGTATAGGTTTGTTCAGACTGATGCTATCCCTTTATGGAGCTCTGCAGAAACAGCAGAAGCTGACCTGCAGGGCTGTCTGCCATTTGTGATGAGTATTAAATCAAAATTCCTTTGCAATGCTGTGACAAACATGGGGGGGGGAAATGGTTATATAATATATGATTTCTACATCTTGAAGCAGAGAATATTATGAAACCTAACTAAGGTAGGCATTTCTGTGGGTGTATATGCACAACTGTGCGGTCTGTCTGTCTGACAGGCTAACTGTGTTTTTTTGGAATGCTTTCAACAACTAATTCAATATTACTGGGGAAAATACATACATAAAACAACAACAGAGCAGAACTCTTTCATTTCTCTTGAATTGGCATTGACTGGACTGATACGCTGTGAGCATGTTAAGTGATCATAGGTTGCTGCATTGAAACAATACTTCTTGGGGATCATTTAAAACAACTGTGATCCATCATACAGCTACTTCATAAAAAGAATAGCAGTGCTATTGGTACTTTTTGGCCTCAAGAGCTACGTGAAGATCTGTCAACACTTCTGCTAAGTTACCTGCAAAAATGGATTTTGAATAGCTTTGTTGTGTTGTGAAACAGAACTGGTACAAGTGCAAGCTGTTTAGCTGGCCCTGCTTTTGAAACTGCTGAACTGACAGCAGAAAAGGCAGGTGATTAGACAGGAGATGAGCAACCTGAACAATGAAAAATTTAATAGCTTGTAAATGGTGAAAGAAGGAAACAGGAGGTTGAAAGAGAAGGAAGAAGGCCTTAGTTTTCAAACAGACATTTTGCCTTTCTAAAATTACCCCATTCACTTCAAGACTTAACAAGAAAAGCATTTACTACTTTCGGAATGCTGGGTTTGATCTTAAAATCATAGAAATAATTCTACGTTATAACAAAAAAAGAATGCATATAAAACCCTGTCATTACTGTGTGAGATTCATTTACAGTGTCCATTACTATTACCATCTCAGAAAATCAGGCCATTTCCTTGAATACCTAAATATGGTTTGATGGTGTCTGCTCTTAGGCAACCAGGTTTAAAAAAATATATTCTTTTTGCTAATGATAAAAGACATGATGCATTCTGGAAGGTTATAAAGGGAATAAATAAAGATATAATTCTGTGGAGAAACAATTTTTAAAATTACAAACATAATTTAGAAAAAAGCAAATTTAATAGATCTGCGGTAATATATATATACAATATATATTTAACTTGTATAGCCATCACAATCAAGCATGAATCCCATATTTCTGTTTGGGAACTCCAAATAGAAATGTGGGTGAATGCATGGCACACTTTACTCATTTGTGTGGGATGCTTGGGTGTCAGGAATCCTGGATGATGTCTGAGACTATCACAGTTGCTGCTCCAAGGCAAAAGTAAAGCTTCCTAGTAAGTCTTTTGCCATTAATGGTAACATACTGTAAGTTAAATAAACACTCAAGGAAAACTGAGTAGAACTGAGAAACTTTGGTATAAAACTTTTCTAGAATATACTCTATATACATGCTGAGTAAATTTCAATCAAATATTGTTGAACAAATAGAGATCTTCCAGCAACTACTAGGTATGTTGCCTAGGATTTTATATATACAGGTACATTAGCGTGTAAACACACTTACATACTTATATTTAAAAATAAGTGTAATTAAATATGCCCTGTAGATTAAAAATTAAAGAATAAAAATCACACATGCAATTTAGAAATAGAAAATAATTATATTTTTTACAAATTTTATAATTATAAAATAATTTATATAGAAATGGACTTTGCAATACGTCAAGACAACAAAAAACAGTATCTCCACATCACACAAAAGAAAAACAATGAAGAAAGAAGAAGCAAAATAAATAGTGAAATTGAGAAATAGAAACAAACGGAGAAAAAATAAACGAGTTAAGAGGAAAGTGTGAGGTATCACTTCCACTATATCAGGGAAAAATCACTTGTAGTAATGCAGATTATACTAAATTCATGCATTGGCAAGTAACATTTGGATATGACTGTAGGAAGGAATGAAAAGAAATTTCTCCAACTACAGAAAGATACATAACAAAAAAACCCCAACACTTAACCAAACACAGCTAGATATAACAGTACCCACACCTCGATAAAACATCTCAATATAAATGAAGGACATGGTATATAATAAGGGTCTGTTCTCCCTTTGCTCTGAATGTGGCTCTCCCACTGAGATCAGTGAGAAACACGTTTAGGATATCTATAGGATCAGAGCAACGAAACACTCTGATTACAGGGAACTTGTGCATCTTTAAAAGGAGCATGCCATGTTTTCCTTTTCCACAAAATCACTTTTGAAGAATTAAAATGCTAACTTTTCACTGGAGCAAAAAGGTAAATACTTTCACAAATTTAATTTTGAGTAATGTGGAATGATTTTATTTCACAACACATGCATTATAATGCCTTATTATAAGGGAAAAATAGAGCCATAGATCCAATTTTCTTGTTTGCTGGAGGCATTTGTATGGATTAATACAGTTCCAGACTTGTTCAAATCTAGGAGTATCCCTGTTGGTATTATCTTTCAAAGAAAACCATAGAATGTCTATGAATCTCAAGAAATTATGCATAGTATATTACAAATCAGGCCTTATGGTTGCAGTCAGAGCAATAGCACACAAAGGTGAAATGAACCTGCCTGATAAAAATTTAATATTTTAGATCTCTATATTAAAAATGAATAATTTTAGGTCTATAGGTCCAAATAAGCGATCCAGAAAGGTCTCAGTTTAGTAGATATCTAGTCTAAAAAGCACTTGCTTTTCACAATATGTCCTATTTATTTAGACTGGTAAATCAATAGTTGCCAGTATTGTACCTAGGCTATTGAATTCTAGATTGGCTCATAGGAGTTGGCTTATTTGTTAGCTGTGAAACAAAAATTGAAAAAAAACAAAAACCTCATGCATAACTTTCATCAAATCATCTAAACAATGATGCCTAGCAATTAGCAGACTTCATCACAATTTCCTCTTTTCTGCCTTGCTATTTAATTCAGTATGTCTTTACACCATGCATAAAGACAAGACTGCACACTTCAGGAGTAGTAACTAGAAACCTGTTTGTTGTTGTTTGTTTTGTGTTTTTTTTCCACACAGACCTGCATGCTCCAGAGACATGTTTGTTCTTGCTTAATCTCCACATGCCCCCATCAGTTTATCAGGCTCTTACGCAGTGATTGGTGTGTAGAGAAATAGACAACTTCCCTGTGCAAACTATAAAATATGATCTTGAATTCCAGTAACCTGAAATCAGCAGTAAGTCCAGGTTTCCCGTTTCTGAGGTAAAGTCTCTAAATGAACAAACAAATAAACAAAACGTGTAGGTACAGTATGGATCTTCATATATATTCTGTACCATATTTTGAAAAGAGTGCATTTTCTCACCAGAGAAAAGGCCCCCAGGAATGGGCAGAGGTATTAAATGTGCTGGTATGAGTCAAATACCAGATTTCAGGGACAGAACTTCAGGTTTATGTTAGCAGTTCAGATGCTAACTTCATTCCTTCCCGCCACCTCTAAAGTCTAGACAACCAGCATCTAGGTAGCGAGATGCTTTGCTAGGTATACTACATTATCTCAGTACCAGAACTCCAATGCATGATGAAATTTAGGTATGTTCCCTATATTACAGAGAATATTGCCAACTAGTATCTTCTATTTCTGCATACAGCTATTCTGTGCATGTAAGCCAGCTATTCAAATAAGCATGTTGTATATTTGTATTTTTAAAAAATACCAAACAAGTTTTATACCCTCAGATCAATGCACATTAAATTGAATTATGAGGAAAATCAACTTCCCAAACAAGCAGTAAATTTAGAAAACATCTTTGTATGATGAATGTTGAAGTAAGGTCCCAGTTAGGTAACCATAGCAAGTTAAGTAATTGCATATTTGTGTAACCACAATGTTCATAAAGAAGAAAATATCTCAGAAATATCTTTGAAACTCAGTGACAAACATTAATAGTGAGAGATTCCACCAATAAGAAATCAAACATGAAAGGAAAGCCTGTTATAAGAGCAGGCTACCTTTTTGACAGTTTTCAAGTGGTTTACATTTTGAAAACATTGCTAACTTAAATTAAATTCTGTTTGAAATCTGTTTCATGTTATTTTTGCAAACTTATTTCCTGTAATAAATGCAAAAAAAGAAAAAAAAAGGTGAAAAGGTTATTATTTAAAGATAATTTTGCTTCTAGACCATTATAAGCTAACAGTTTCAGTCTTTGTAGAATTATGTCATGTACATATCAGCCAGCTACCATATAATCCATCTTATTCCAATAACATAAGCCATGCCACTGGCTGTGGTTTTCCTTTTCCTTTCAGATAAAACTCACTGTCATCTGCTTTGATTTGGGAACCATAATATGGTTTAAAAATTTTATTTTACACGTCATCTTTCCTTAATATTAGCAAAGTCCTAGTACATGATGAAGTGTAATCACATTCTAAATTGTGGTCTATATTGTTATTTTTCCACATGGTTATTCTACATTTATAACTTAATTTCTGTATTCTTCTAAATTTCACAAATGGCAATTTCGCAAATGGCAATGCTTTTATATTTGTTTTTCTTTCCTTTAAGAGTGATCTGCAGTTTTCATTTTGTGGCAACCTACAAGTGACACATCACATTCTCCAGAAAAGTTTATTGCAATGTATAATACAGATTCTTACAGTAAGAAAGTTAATGTTATTGTAGGAAACTAATAGAATATAAATATTGTAAATTCTAGTTTATTTATCCTTTGAAAATTTAATAAATAACTTGAAAAATTCTCTAAGTATCTGATAACTTCTCCTTGGATAGTGGTGTTTCTCTATTTGCTTTGTTTTGATTTTTCCTGGTAAGTACAATAAAACAAATGGATTTTTATACATTGATTTATCCATATTTATCTATGGGTTAAGGTTTTACTAAAAAAGTGCATAGTTGCACTTAGATTGCACATAGTTGCACATAGATCATAGGTGATCATTTTAGAATGCATATGCTAGTGAAATTTAAATGAATAAAAAGAATACTTGCCTAGTACAGTAATCACAACAGAAATACAAAAATAAAATCTTGTTAACAGAATAACAGTCATTAGTAAGCACTATAAAATTAAAAGTATGTGATATTATTAATCATGTGTAAACAACAAACATCTTTAAAATTCACAGTTATGTGATGGAAAAAAATGCATGCATTTAAAATCATTTTGATGAGACTGGTATAAATTGTAGATAAAATTCACGAAAAACAGACAAAAAGCATACTCTTCATACTGCCCAAGTGATTCAAAATGTAATTTATTGGCCAACAATATTCATTAGTTTGAGCATCTAGTTCTGTAGCAGTACTTTTTTGCACATACAAAACACATTTACAGTCTTGCTAGTCACTACTGTTTTCTCTGATGTTACAACATTCTATCTGTACTATTTACTGATCTCATTCATTTTTCATTGAAGTGATGAGAGTCTTCAGACTGAGTGCAATGTATCCTGGAATAGTTCAATAAATATAAAGACAGGTTTGATTTGGGAATCAGTTAAATTCTGTACATAATATACATATAATCTGTACATATGATAATATACCTACTGTGAATGTCAGAAAATATACCTGGTAATATACCTGCTGTAAACTCTAGAAAGACTGCTATTAACTTCAATGGCTTTTGATCTAGCATTTTAAGTTCATGATATCAGAAAGTATACTAAACTCAGATGTTCCAAATTCTGATATTTCTCATACCTGAAAAGTTCTTTGCATACACCGCCATGCACTGCATAGTGGAACGGGCTCATATTAAACTTTTGCCTCTATTACATACATGCAATAATTATTATGTGTGGTGTTGAAAAGATCAACAGTGAAACTTAGTATTTGTAACTTTGACAATAGAGAGGTACACTTCCCATTGTCAACTGCAGAAGCCCACTCTCACACATCCAACACATCTGTCTAATTACACAGTACAAATGTTGTGAATGTAACCTGTCAGTAAATATCAGAAGACATTTGTACCTGAAGTTATAAAAATGTATTTTCTCCTACTTATATAGTGTCACCAATCTAATATATTAAAGACAAGAGATTATACATAGGAAAACCAGATGAAGAAACAAAATTTGAGCTCACCAATTAACCCTCTCTTTATTCTTGGAAGTGTCAGGTGGAACTTTTCAGCCTTACATTTCAAAGTGGTGCACAAGATGGTCTGGTAAAACTTTCACAAATGTCTTTGAAAAATCAACATGTTCATGGTGTTAACACTTAGGGTGTTTCTTAATGAAATATCCATTCTGATTTTAATGAAATTTATTTCTGTATGATGTTGTTGCTTTGGAAAATAAAAATATTTAAAAAAATAAACCTATTTTTGACATCATTATGAAAATTCATTCCCTGAGAAATTAGGGAGAAAGCATTATTTAAACATATGGTCTTCTTGTTGAAACAGGGCATCATACAAGTCCCTATCAGTAGATTTTGTCTGCGGTCATCTGAAGCTGGCAAAGATGTTTGTCAGTCCTGGCTATGCACTAGGTTAACCAATGTAGCAGGTAAAGCCACTTGCTGTGGAAGCCAATTACAAGTAAAGCAATTTCTGCAGTAGCAAATTGTAATAAAATGACTTGGACGTGTGCTTCTTTTCTCCTACGCACAAGCCAAATTCTTAGGAGATTTGTTGAGATCATAGAATCATAGAATTTCCTAGATTGGAAGGGACCTTTCAGATCGTCTAGTCCAACTGTCAGCCTAACACTGACAAAAACCATCACTAAACCATGTCTCTAAGGTCTACTCTCTCTTCCATGTTTAAGAGTTATGGTTCTGCACAGAAATAGAAAGACAGAACTCCTCAGCAGACCAATTTGTTTTCCTCAAATTCATAATAATGTGAAAGCCTCAGGCACTTTATGGATTCTCTCTACCCTTTGTTCTCCTTTTAACTACAATTATAAGAGCATGAATGTACATCTGTATAAATATGTCTGACTAAGCTTATGATGTATTTACGATATATTTTAACACTGCTGCTAAGCCATTTATGCTGAACATGTGAAACTACTTTACAAATACAATGTATGTGTTTTTAGATAAATCCTACTTTCCCCAGTTGTGAGGAAAGTCCTAAAATCTTTGGTGTAAGTGGGTTGCATTAGGGATGATATTTGTTTCCTATGAATAATGCAGTCATCCACAATCAAGTATTTAAAATGCTTTCATAAGGTACCACGTTGCTCATATCTATTTTTATTTTCATCATCAAACAACACCTGTATAAGTCCAAATAGACTCTTTAAGGTGTTATTTTTGCTATGTAACTCCCTGTCCCTGATACAAACCAAGATGTACAGTATTTGCCTTCTTTTATCATGATGTGAACTCTTATACCTTTAAAATATAAGTACACTTATTTTGTCGGGAGCAAGAGATTCTAGAGGAAGACTTCTGCTGGAGGACTCCTCATCATTCTGCAGGCAGCTGAAAACCCATGGATGTATCCTCATGTTAAGAATCCAGACAAAGAGAGAAAATAGCTTTGCCCATATATCTGTTGAGTTAGACCTTTCAGGCTGGGACTCAGCTTTGAAATCACAAAAAATTTAAGTGTTACCATGTAGATTGCTACAGATTAAATAGGTGCCTAATATCACCCGTCTAACGCGTATCTAGGTGTGGTTCAACTACCCACCAGCAGGCATCCCACACCACTGGAAGTACTCTAGCGTACTGGAGGCACCTGCAGAGCTCACAGGAAGGTTGCAGGACCTGCAGTAGACTACCATAGGGTATTTCAGATCTGCATAGCTGTGGACGATGGAATGTTTCTACCTCTTAACTGATAAAGAGAGATTGTTCTTTTCCATATCACGAAAGTAGTCATGCTTTGACTAAAAGACTTGGTTTTTTCCCTCTTGGCCCAACATGCTATACAATACAGAACAAAGTATGCCTGTCTTAATGTTGCTAAGGTGATTAGTGTTTGAAACTAAAATAAACTAGTAAGAACTAAGAAAAAAAAAAAAAAGAAACCTAAGAGAATACAAGAAACAGAAACTCTTAAAGGTGGAATAAGAAAGGAAGTAAAGCCTTAGGTGAAA
This sequence comes from Tringa tobata, assembly GCA_033628505.1. Lineage (NCBI taxonomy): Eukaryota > Metazoa > Chordata > Aves > Charadriiformes > Scolopacidae > Tringa > Tringa tobata. Next base: position 19,804,275 of record JAHREE010000279.1, on the reverse strand, counting down.
CTTGCATAATTACTTAAAATTAATTGTTCAACACTCTCACTGAAGAATTATTTTTACATAGGTCTCCAGTCAATAAGAATCAACTGTTGGTCCCTTATTTACATATCTGAATTGTCAAGATTTTTAAAAGTGGAAAGTAAGTCCCTTCATTTCTGAACCTCTTCTAATGGTTAATTATCAGTATTTTCCTCAAAATTTCATTTTTGTGAAGAACACTGAAGTGGTTCCCCATGAGAGCACTATTTCAGTTTATTTTTTGTATTTTCCTATACCTTCACAGTTTTACATCTGTCTGCTCACAAAATTTAAATTGTATTTGTGTATCAACTGCATTGTATTAGTAAAAATCAATACACTAAGACTCCGTGAAAACCCATACAAGTTTAGAGACTGAAGAGAAACAGAAAAGTTGTAAAAAAAATTAAATATTATAGAAATAATAAATTGTTTATGTTACAAATTGTGGTTTCACTCCTCACTGGGCCTATCTTGCCTTTTACTGCATGTCTATTTCTTGACTTGAGTGAATGAATATCCCAGGTTTGCAGAAAAAAAACTCACAAAATTTCACAGCCCTTTCCTTCTAACAGTCACATCTGAACTTCTCTCACAACAAATCATAGAATCATAGAATCATTCAGGTTGGAAGAGACCCTTGGGATCATCGAGTCCAACCATCTACCCTACTCCAAAAAGTTCTCCCCTACACCATATCCCTCAGCACCACATCTAAACGGCTCTTAAACACGTCCAGGGGTGGTGACTCAACCACCTCCCTGGGTAGCCTATTCCAATGCCCGACCACTCTTTCCGTGAAGAATTCTTTCCTAATGTTCAGTCTAAACCTACCCTGTTGGAGTTTGAAGCCATTCCCTCTCGTTCTGTCACTAATTACCTGTGAGAAGAGACCAGCACCAACCTCTCTACAGTGTCCTTTCAAGTGGTTGTAGAGAGTGATGAGGTCTCCCCTCAGCCTCCTCTTCCTCATACTAAACAGTCCCAGCTCCTTCAGCCACCCTTCATATGATTTGTTTTCCAGGCCCTTCACCAGTTTTGTTGCCCTCCTCTGCACTTGTTCCAGCACCTTGATATCTCTCTTGTATTGAGGTGCCCAAAACTGGACACAGTACTCCAGGTGTGGCCTCACCAGTGTTGAGTACAGGGCATTGTACTCAAAATTTATCTAATTTATTTTAAATCAAAGTTTATCTATTTTTCTATGTTAGAAATTTGGCTTATGGATAAGTATTGTAAAAGATTAAAAACTGGAAATAGCAGAATATTGTCACTGTTCAGGAAGATCCATCAGCTGCTAAAAGCTAGAATTTTTATTGAGATATATGATATATCTAAAATATGGGTTAAAAAATTCACGGGAGAATATAAAATCATGCCCTAGAAAAAAGCAGTTAAGCTAAGCATAGGAAGGACACATCAAGTTAAAAAATCACTCTGAATGTGAATATAGTACAGGTAGAAAGGGAAACTGACATTTTCCAATAAAGGAAAAAACATTTTTTCAATAAGAAAAAAAAAATCCCTTAGTCAATGCATTTCTATTTGGGGAACTTGGCATAATGCTGAATGGAAAAAATGTTCAGTTAGCTAGAGAAACATTGTGTTATCAGCAGCTAGAAATATTCAACATATTTCAAGTTTCTCCTGTGAACAAAGCTAGTTAATTACATTTACAAATAGAATGGGCAGTAGAAGAACAAATGATGGTATCTGAAAAGATTTTAAGCTTCAGATGACATATTTACTGTATTTACAAGTATTTAAATCCTACAAGTCAATTGTGTCAAATTAAACCTATTCATCTGAGGTAATAACATATAGTAATTGCAGAGTATTAAAAAAAGTTTCAATTTAGACAAATGCATGAAAAATAAGTGATCTGATAAATTAATAACTGAAACCAATTTTCCATAGTGTAAGTGTCCAGGCAACAGAATGTCAGGGCAGATGTTCTGAGGTAAGTATTTTTGAGTAACATATTGAATACAAAACTGAATTAAATCACAAATAGAATTCTTGATTTATCTACTATGGAACAGTTAGTACGATGGTACTTAAACTTAACAACACAACACCTTGACAGCAGAAAATACTTCTGCAAACTTTTTCACTCCAGTGTTTTGATGCTTTAAAGCTCTGTGGCCAATAATAATAACGCAAAGTATTAACTATTTGCTACATACTGATAATGTAGCAAAAAAAAAAACAAACACATGGAGTGAAAAAACCCAACAAAATTCTAGGTTCATCAAATGATCTGAAAGAAGATCTATTTGTTGAAGTTTGTGCATCTGAATTTTCTCATTGCTAAAAAACCTGGAAAAAAAAAACCTTTATTTTTGACCCAGAAAAAAAAATATTTTTGTTCTTGAGAAAAAATTATTTGTAGGATATTCTTCTTCTGTGGTAGAAAAATAATAAGTGAATCAAATGTCCTCCCTGCAAAGATAATTTTTAACCAAAGAAACAAAGTTGTTCAATTACTTATTAAAGAATTCAAATGTAAATATGAACCAAAATATTAAAAAAAATACTTTAATGTGTTTCAGTTTTCAGACAGAAAGATATTTTATTCCTCTGAGAAAAGCTCTGCATAGGTTTTCCTGGAAATTAACATGTTTATACCATCCATACTCAGCTGTAAGGTTTCCACACCCTTACCACAGAGCTTTTTCAAGAGGCACATTTAGTAGCTAATAAAGCCAGCATTTTCTCACTTCCACTCACAGTCACAACTATAGATACCTGTTTACTTTTTAAAAGCAATAATTATATCAACGTTTTGGCTTATATTATTATTTAGTTAACTTCATCTAGCTAACTGTGAAGAAATGTAGTGATCCAACATAGATGAACACAGGCGAACTTATAAATAATTATTATAAGCCAGCTAAATAATAAATATTAGCCCAATCCTTGCATTTATTCATTTTGATAAGATTTCAGTTGTGCAGTTACCGGGGACTGTACACTCCTGGAAAGTGCCAGAAGGACAGGACTACTTTTTGCCTGCTTCTGTAACTTAAGTCCTCATTAAAATACTGAGAAAACTCACTTCCTTTTCTTGACAGGTATTTCTGCCTAGGAAAAAAGGTTGATTGCCTGCATCAATCACGAGTTCATGGCTGTGGGTTTGGGGGTGGGGGTTGGAATTTTTTTTGCTTATTTTCTCAGCGGTGAAGGTAGTCAAATAAAGCACTTGCCTTTAAAATAAGCCCTTATAGATATAAGTTTTCAGTTGTGCAGAAGGATTAAAAGCCACGTTCTGCCTGCATGACATTTATTGCAAGATCAAGGTATTAACTTGTAGATAAGCGTAGGAGAATGCACATAAGCATGCTGAGTCCCTGTGCTAAAAACTCCTGAAATGCTTTTTCACTGAGGATCTGAAACATATTTTATTTTTTATTAAGATAATAAAAAGTATTAGTCACATTACAGATTAATTGGAAGTACAATTTATAATCCGTACTATAAAATGAAGCTCTTCGGTTAGCTGAATTCAGAAATCCACCTGAAAATGTAATCTTCCCTTATGTTTGCAGGTCTATAAAATAAAACCTTTTCTATGTTAAAAAATTTGCTTAGCAGTGAGACATATACCATACTTTAGCCTAGAGAAAAGATTTCTAGGACAAGCATTTTGAATTAAAATGAAAAATCCATTTGTTTACTTGAGACAAAAAAATAATGATTATTTTGCGGAAATTTTGAAAATAATATTGTGTTAAATATCTATATGAATGAACTTATCCAAGCTCTAGCATTATCACCTTTTTTAAAAGTATCTCACTGTTTCTAGTATGCAAAATATGAAATAAAATAAATGTGTCCAATAAAGGTGAAATCCTGAAATCCTATATTTACTCTAACTTCCTTTTTTCATTTATTCATCACTAGACTGGGACCTCAGAAAAACTGGTTCAAATATTTAGGAGTATCAGCATGGATGTTTCTCCTGATATACCACCAGTCCACCCTTTCCTGTCCATGAGGAAGTGCAAACATGTCTGAAGCAGAAAATCCTAAACTTTTAAATAGGAAGCCATAGATTCATCCAGGCTAACATTAGACACCTCTGCTTACTTAAGATCTCACCTCCAGTAAAATCAGTGTTTAGTAATAATTTTCTTACTCTCAATTGACCACAGAAATAGCTATAAAAAGTTGGATTCTTAGTTTAGGTATCTTTGATAGGTGTCATAATTTATTTGCTATGAATTCAGCCCAAAGGTTTAAAAAGATAAACTAGAGTCTAAACCCTAGTTTTACTTCCACTAACCCCTCACGATGAATTTTAAAGCTACATACACTTCTATTTCTAATATATTTTCTCACTAGCCTGTATGTTACATAAAGGAAGAGTTTTCATATTTTTGAGATCTGATTCCTTTATTTTGATTGTAGAAGCAAAAAAGTATTTTGCTTTAATTAATGCTGTTTTTACATTTTTGTAAAAAGGCATGCCTCGATATGTTAATAGAATGATACTGTTACTTTTCTCAAAGCTTTCAAAGTAAAGCTGCTATGATCAATTATAAGACACAAAAGAAGGTACCTGAAATTCACATATAATTTCCATTACATGAGGTGAAAAGAAAATTCCTGTATGTAGTTTGCCTGCAAATAAGAGCTTAATTCATGACAAAGAACAGGAAAAAAAAAAGAAGCCACGTAACCCATTAAGTCCTGGGTAAGAATCTTAGAATCATAGAGTCATAGAAGAGAACGTTTTGGGTTGGAAGGGACATTTAAAGATCATTAGTCCAACTGCCCTGCCATGGTCAGGGACCTCTTTCATAAGGTTTGCACTAGGCCATTCTTCAGGGTCTCTCTGGATGGCACACATTCCCTCAAAAGTACGAACTGTGCCACTCAGCTTGATGTTATCTGCAAACGTGTTGAGGGTGCACTCAAACCCACTGTCTGTATCATCGCTGAAGATAGTAAATAGTTTTGGTCCTAGTATGGACCCTTGAGGGACATCACTCATTACTGGTTTCCACTTGAACATTGAGCCACTGACTGTAACTCTTTGGACATGACCATCCAACCAATTCCTTATCCATCTAACAGCCCGTCTGTCAAATGTGCCATGTTGGGGAGCCAGAAGCAGACACTGAGAGTGTAGTTAGTTAGAAGAGACTTAACTGAAAAGTAAAATTACTGAAAGAAAAACTGATTTTGTTCTACTTCAAACCAGCACATCCACACCTCTCAAATTTAGTGCAAAGGACGTTATGGTGGACTGTATCAAATGCTTTATGGAAGTTCAGGTAGACGACAACAGTAATTCTTCCCTTGTTCACTGATGCAGTTGCTCCATCATAGAAGGTCACTACATTGGTCAGGTGCAATGTGTCCTTGATAAAGTCATGCTGACTGTCTCTAATCCCCTCCCTGTCTTCCATATGTTTCAACTTCAAGCAGGATGTGCCTTATGATCTTAGGAGGCACACAGATGAACCTAACTGGTCAGTTCTCAAGGATCTAATTTTTATCCTTTATAAAAATGGGTGCAGATTTCCTTTTTTCAGTCACTGGGGACTTTGCCTGACTGCCATGGCTTTTGAAATATGATGGAGAGTGGCTTGACAACTAAATCAGCCAATTGCCTCAGGACCTTGAAGTGCATCTCATCGGATCTCATGGACTTGGGTATATTCATATTCCTCGGGTGGACTTAAACTGGACCTCCTCCTATGATGGGAGGTACTTTTTCCTCCAGTCCATTCCTTGACGTTCAGGGACTTGAGACAGGAATCTTGAACCAACTGATACTAGTGTCAGTGTGTCCTTCTCATTCAAGTGCTTAAACATAGGTGCCAGTGACATTTCAGATGTCCTAAAGCACGGTATCTGGTCTCCAGCTTTCTCTCCGGAAGGATATGAAGTTCTAATAAGTCCTGTGTCATATCCACCATCACTATACAGATTTATCAGCTACCCTAAGGTATCTTAAATGGTTCTAGGCACATATATTAGGTTCCTAATTTGCTTGCTTTATTCCAAATTTCTGACATCGACATTGACAAGATTTCTTCCCTGTATATAGTTATTCAGTTCCCAAATAGGAAGAGGTAACTGGGTGATGAACACGTCCCTTCTCTCAACTAACCAGAATATTCGTAATTGTACTGGCTCCAATTCAAAGCATATACTCTAGTTATTATATTAATATAATTTGCTACTGGGACTTAACTAAGAACAAAATCTATTAGTCAAAGTTTTGCCCACCATTACTGCATCACTTGTACTGAATACATGGGATTTTTGAATGTGCAATGAATACGGGACTATAGTATTAACAAGGCCAAGAAAACAGTGTTAACTTTGATTAGGCCTCATTTATACTTTTTTTTTTTCCATTACTTTAAAATACCATAAATAGGCTTAAGTCAATTCTACTATTAGTGAGTCTCACACTCTTTAATTTGAATGCCATCTTACAGAACCATACACCAAAGTAAAATCGGATTATCATATTTTCTATGTGGGTGGGTATGTGATATACTAAAGGCAAGTTAACAACATTCTTATGTAAAGATCAGGAGGAAGTAAATTGTTATGGAAGAAGTTAAATTCTCTTTTATGTGTTTGGCAATTTACACAGTATCTTTTTTTTTTTTTTATTTGGATACAATATCATTTATTCACCTTTCTCCACTCTATTATTAACCTTATTACTCTTTTCAAATTGAAATTCTGTATTTATTTGAGTTGATTTTCTATTACACAGTATCAAGATACAGATACGCAGAAGTGAGAGTGCTTTTGAATAAGCCTTGTCTATGCATGTGGTCTGAAAGTTCAGAAACAACTCAAACTTTCAGTACAAAACAAAGATTCCCATTTTGTAGAACAATTCTCAGGTTTTGCATTAATGCATTATTATCATAATGTCAGTTGAACTGACAAGGCAAAATTCTTCCTTCATATTTTTGAAGGCTTATCTACATGTTGCATTTTTTTTTCCATGTGACTATTTCAAAATACTCGGAAACTGCTGAAAATATAACACTTGAATTAAAAAGCTGTACCAGGATCTACCCAGTCATTTACAAATAGCTTGTTACACAAATTATATGATAGAATTCAAGCTTGAAACTTTACTTTGATAGATGGGGAAATGAGAGAAAAGTTAATGAACTGAAACTGTTCTACCATTCTGTAGGGCAATTCAATGTAAGTTTTAATAACACACTGAACCTGATGAGCAAGATAGTGTGATGATGAACATAATAGTCGTGTACAATATCTAGTTTGAAGTATTATATTAACATGAAAAATAATTAAAACTTGCTTACAGAACTATGTTCATATGCATAATTTGCAAGGAATCGGAGTCAATTAGGAATGAAAACTTGAGCTGTTTTTGTTTGTCACACACAGGCTGCCTAATGTAGTGAAAAATCCAGCATGAAATTCTTCATTCTGCTTCACCCTCCTCAGACTTCTCTTCAAATGAAAATTTTATTTCAATGCAGACTTTTGGGGAGTCGATTATTTTTTTTTCCAAATCATTTTCTATGAATTATGTATGGTGGTTATGTTGTACAGCCTTGCTCATGAGGGACATAAGGCAGATGACAACATTTACTTTATTTAAACCACCACTGATGTTTCTGAAGCTAAGTAACTTAGGCCAATTCATTCTCTTTTTAACTCTGTTACTTGGAATCTTTTAAATCTGACGGAAGATAACAGGCCATACAGTTCATCACTATAAATCCAAAGATATTTCTAGTGACATCAACTTATAAAAGGATTTTAAATTTGTTTCTCAACCATGCAAGGGGAAAAGAATACTGTCATTATCAGCAATCAGCAAGATTTCTGGATTCAACATGACATTTCTGCATACATGAGCTCTTTCTGAGGCAGCAAACTACTTCTATGTATTTTCATTTGTGTCTTTAATATCACCGATATATTCAGAGCTAAAACTTCCATATGCCTCCCCCTTGCACACCCCACACCCCCAAAGATATAATCCAGAGCAAAGATGTTTGTGATCAATAGGGTTGTTTCCTCACGGAGTCAGACTACTTTAAGTGAGACATGGTCCCTTTGGGGTCTGAGAGCTCAGGTGTATTGTGGTGCTAGTGTTTTCCAGATGTGCCAGCTGCTGGAGGGAGGGGGGAGAGGCAGAGGCCAGACACCTGAATCCTCGTCTCTCCATTCAGGAAGATCAATGAAACCATGCCATTTTATAGCAAAGGAACATATGATCCAAACAAAAGACCAAAAGTGTGAAATTAATTTGAGGAAAGGCAGCTGTTTATGGTTGTAGATATATGTTTAGACTAGGTACCCTAGATTCCTGTTAGAGTCAATGGAAAGAAATAACACTTTTAAAACATGCTTTATCTCTTCCTAAACAAAGAAAAGGTTTATTTAGATATTTAGACTTCTGAACATAGGTTTCTAAATGTGAACTAAGTATCTAAGTTCCAGATATAGTCACAGGACCTGTGAAAGAACTGTCAACCTTCTAGAGTGGCAGCTACAGGCCAGGTGGGATACCCCAGGAAACCCAAAATAATACTACATTTAAAAGCTGAGTTCCATGTTAAGCATCATTTAAACCGAGCTGAAACATCTTCTATTCATGTGACTGTACTCACTAGATCTTTGATGAAAGTAATAAGGGTTTAGACACACAGTTTCCACCCATACCACAGTACTTAGTCACTTAAATTTTGTTTTTTAGTCTACAGTTGAACTTTTCTGAGCATCTCAAAATGTGACATGAACCTTATAAGTTCCCATTTTCCCTCGTTGACTATGCAGAAAGCCAAAGGTGACTTGCTCAGCAGGAGGCCTCTACGCTGCAGATGTGAGAAATTCAGCAGAATGAGCATACCGAAATTCAGCTTGAGAACCTAATGATGAAAAAATCTTAATAGCTGCATCTATTAATCTGATACATATAATGTATTTAGATCTTTTGTCAGAATCAGTCATCATAGAGAGAAAGGAAAAAAAAAAAAAAAGCTTTAGTATCTGGTTTCTTGACCTCTGCCCTAATACTGTCAATTTGGCTTGTCAATTAGTGTCAATTGTGGTTATATTGATCTGTGTGTTTTATGGATTCTACCTAGAATTAGACTTTTTCTACAAACTCAGATACTATAGCAAAGTCCATGCCTTCTGACTTTCAGCCACTACTGAATTAAATATTAAGGCTACTTTTCTAAAAAGGAGTCAAACTTCGTTATTTTCATCCTTCTCCTTTATTTACTGATTATCTTTTTACTGGACTGATGTTAGTAAAATGAGAAAAATTTTACCCTGCCTATTGGGGGCAATATGACATAAATGACTGTTTATTTATTTCATAATTAAGCATACTGTGATATTATGAAAGTAAGTTAGCTGATATTCTTTGTCTTACTCTGATCCCATTCGTATTGTACTAAATTAAGGATGTTCTCTTGAAGACAATCAAGGGACACTCTTGGAGAAAAGAAGAGAAAAGAAAAGAAGAGAAAAGAAAAGAAGAGAAAAGAAAAGAAGAGAAAAGAAAAGAAGAGAAAAGAAGAGAAGAGAAGAGAAGAGAAGAGAAGAGAAGAGAAGAGAAGAGAAGAGAAGAGAAGAGAA
>JAHREE010000279.1:19781734-19794467 GCA_033628505.1 Tringa tobata | reverse complement strand
AGAAAAGAAAAGAAAAGAAAAGAAAAGAAAAGAAAAGAAAAGAAAAGAAAAGAAAAGAAAAGAAAAGAAAAGAAAAGAGAAGAAAAGAAGAGAAAAGAAAAGAGAAGAGAAAAGAGAAGAGAAGAGAAGAGAAGAGAAGAGAAGAGAAGAGAAGAGAAGAGAAGAGAAAAGCCTCGTTTTTATTGTTGCTGTTATTGTTTTTTACTGGAATATTATCCTAATTTCTGATATGAAGTTATGTAGCATTAAATATTAATACAGTGTAAAAACTTTACAAGCAACTATATATCTGTCTGTGTCCTAATGTTACAACAAACATCACCAAAGATAATCAGTTGTATGTATCATCTGTAATATTTTGGTTTTCTTGTAATAAATTGTGATTTGACAGGGAAAAAATATTTGAACAATATTCTTTGGCTGCCTTCTTACATGTATGTATTCTTATTTTTAATTGAAAGTTCAATCCTGAAGATGTTATTCATGTGAGATTCATCACACTTAACTTTAGCAATATAAAAGTTAAATAGCTTAGCCGTGATTTAGCTCACCCAACCTTAGAAGCTGCAATTCAGTTACAGACTGAGATGTCTAAATTCATGTGCTCACAATGCAGCTGTTACATTTCAGCCAGGGAACACTTAAGATTCCTTAACATAATCATCCATAACACTTAACGTATGCTAAAGTATCTTGCCTGGACTCCAGCTGCTAGTCCAGAAAAGAAACACATTAAGCCTGTGCAGGTATCTCAGGGACCCTAGGATGCTTTAAAGACTGTCTAAGCACGCACAACTCAAATGATATTTAATTATTTTTTTTTCAATCCAGTCCAAAATGTCTACCCTGTGTTCAAAGAGGACAGGATTATATCCGAATGCCATTGGTCATAACTGCAGCGATTTAAATTAACCCTGCTAATCCATTCTAGTAGTTTTAATATAAAATATTAGCCCATATGGCAAACAAAAATCATTCCAATTTTTTATTTTTTCAATTAAACAAAAATTCTCATCGATATATTCTTGTCTGCTTGTTCAGTTGGGCAATGTTAGTCAAAGCCAAAGGCAGGTAGTTACAGACGTTCAATGGGATTTCTGAAGAGTTGCATAATCAAACCGCAGCGCGCAGAAACTGGGGGGGGAGGGAATGCAACCTCACAGCTTTTAAGTCCACTAATGAACCTCTGGGCCAAATGCTGAGCCCATGGGAGATATGATGTGCACATACACACTTATATGTGTGTGAATATGTACATTCACACTTATAAATGAGCAAGTAGACTTAAATCCTAGGCTCAAGGTCCAAGTACAAATTGGCTGATGTTCACATTGCCAAGGGCTAGTCCCCTCTGTAGCAATTTTGCCTTGTACAAGGCTAGCAGAGAAGTCTGAAAAAAGCTAGGTTATGATATAACAGTTTTTCAATAGGGATGGTCCATTATGGATTATTTATTATGGATTATAGCTTCAGTGCTTGAGTTCACTCAGGTTCTGGTTTTATTAATTTAGCAGGATAGAGTACCCCATTCCAGCCAAAGAGGTATGTGTCACTCAGTCCAATGTAAAAGGATCTACGTCACACAGTTATGTTTTCTAAATTTTCTCTTTCTTTCACTACTGTTTGACATTTTGGTCCTATGTGAGAGATTAAGACTGATTCCTCATGAATCCAGACAGAGCAGAGATTTGCAACTGACTTTCTCTCCAGGAATAATTATTTTTGAATTTAGTAAACCCTGACATTTGGAAAAAAATGGTTAATTCAGTGAAAACTACAGAAACTTATCTTTGGATGGGATTTAGTCTAAAAAATAAAATATGTTATGATGAAACATCTATGTTGATGATTTCTATTTGTTTTCTATATCATGCTAGATATGATTACGGCTCCATTAATACCAGTACTATCAACCCTTCTATAGCAATTATCTTAAATTCAGCATTCTCTACTAAATGTATTTATCATAGGCTTATTGCTTCATAATCAGAAATGTATTGATTTCCAATAATCAACTGCACTGGTAAAATCCAGGTAAAAGAACCATATTTCAACATTATCTGACCAATACTCTGCTAGTGATGTAACACTAGTGGCCAGAACTGATCCTTTAAAATGTGCAACATGTTTTTAAACCTTATTAACAAAATTTTTTCTTTGTTTTTATTTCATTCCTAATTTCATCCATATAACATAATGGACATGCTCAAATACAATATAAAATGAGGCTAAGAATCCTTACATTTATTATTCAGGTTGGAGCTTATGAATACTATGAAATTATTCAAAGCACAAATGGGCTTAATTTAATATACATGTCTGCAACTGAGCTAATAAGTTAGGGCAGACAGTAATTTATGAATCTGTAGCAAGAACCACTTTCTTCTGAGTTTAATTTCAATATTGCCTTATTATAAGGCCCAAATCAACAGTCTAATCATTATCCTAAATACACTTTCTCATTTATTTATTTCCAGAGGACTATTGTCTTATACTAAAATATTAGTTAGTTAAGATCATCTTTCATTTATAGCAGTGTAGTCATAGAAAGACCTTTCAAAAACGTGCTTCCTGTTCCCATGGGCACCTTTAGCCAATGTCAGTAACATCTTTCACTCTGCCGTTCAGATCTGCAGTTCTCCTTCCTGAATAATTTCAGCAAATCTGTAGGGGCTAGCACCTGTATTTAGAGTACTCCTCTTGTTCATTCTTACACTGTCATATTTTGTCTGTGCATCATGTTCTTACATTCAAAACTATGTATATCTATATTAAAGCACAAAAAAGACCAAAAAAAGGAAAAGAGAAAGACAAAGTAGGTTTGGGTGGTTTTCTCCCTATAGGATATACATGTTTCTATTTCAGTGGTTTAGGGGTATCCATCAACCTAGCTTTTTGACAAATGTTTCCAAGAAAGGACCACCTTTTCATTCACACTTATTTTTTGACTACCGTGATCTTCATCACATGCCAGAGAATTAATACTACGCTCATATTTTGAGTGGATCCTGTTTATCAATAGTTTATTACTATATTAACTAAAACAGACAAAAATCCACAACAAAGACACATGATAAAATAACATTTATAACCACAGTAACTAATTTTGAAACATTTGCTTCCTGAACTGTGCCACTGGAAAAAAATCTTATGTTGTTTTTATGCTTTCATTCTCTCCATTTGTACCCAATCTAAGTTCTGACACTTCTCTTTAAAATTCCATGTTGCTTGCAAAGTGCCCAGTACACAATACTGCCAACTTTATTGTGCCATATTTATCCTGGGCAATGCAATATATCCACTTACATTATGACTAATAGTCTCTGGGGTCTAGCCATATATTCTACACCCTGCATTTAAATCTTTCCTACCATCTGTCTTCCCTTTAAGATATCTCATGTGAATAGGTTGTTACTGTGTGTCCATAATTAAATTATATTTTTCCCTTTTTAGTCCTCTTGTGAAAAAACACAATTTGGCACCTTCTTTTCATAAAACAGATTTTTTCTGAGACACTTTCCACCGTATTTTCATATCCATTGGTAGCATTTATCTCTCATTGTGATCATCTTAATGACTTCAATAGTGACTACAACCCTGGAGTATTGTATTCCTCATTTATATTTCAAGCTTTACCCAAGAACCAGTTATCTACTATTATGGCTGCAGCAATAACTGTCAGGATATTTTTGCTGTCGTTACATTTTTGTTTCCTGAGCCTTCTATTACTTTATGATGTTTCTATTACAGTTATTATGTACTGTAGCAATTTCTAAAGGCATTGGCTGAAATAGAAGTCCCATCCAAAAACAAACATTAGAATGCAACCCCCAAGACAAAGAGCTAGAAATCTGAAGAGATAAAAATAAAATCCAAGTTAGGAAAACAGATGGAAAAACTGTGTGGGATACATCTGATCTAACTGATAGCCTCTAAAAATTAATGGTTGTCCTTTAAAAATTAATTGTCATGTCTCAGCCAACCACCTCTGTTATAATTTCTTTTGTATAATTTCAAGGGTTTGATTTGTTTCTCATATGCATTTAATTATCTGCAGTGTTGGTGTATATAATGGAGCTACATTTAGGATTCGAATCCTCTGCCAATTCATAGATATGCAGTGCTGTTTGTGGTATCTTAAAGTACCTTGCCTGGGCACTCGCTGCCCATGTGTCCTCCAAGCCTTGAGTCTTTTCTGTCAGCACCATGCAGAGAGCTCAGACACCATTGTAACTCAAATTACTGATGTGGACCTAGTGAACCAAGCCACCAGCCTCTTAGCATAGATCCAGAGTTCAATTCAGTTGTTTCCAGGTGTCTACTCCTATTTCAGATGCCTGAACGTATCCTATCTAGGCTCTAGCTGCCACCCCAGAAATATATTACTGTGCTTCAGTCCTTATTTTGTATGTACCAGCCTCATACACACATCTCGGATACTCCAGGACACCTCTTAGAGCACTACTGGTTTGTGCTAGGGGAGTTCATTCAAGCTAGGTGAGACAAACACCACCTACACTCTAGGTCACATAGGGATCCAGAAAATGAGTCATGTTCCCTAATTTTTTTCCAGCAGACTATACTGCTTCTTAATTTCTTCATAGCTGTTCTGCATTAAATTTTCCACCAGCCTCCAAAGTTTTCATTGAGGCTTCCCAGACCATCTTTACTATTTTTACTATTTGAATTGTCATTTAAAGAAAGGAAAAAAAAAAAAAATCATTATCTTCCCATTTTTTTGTTTTCTTCAAGTCACATTTTAATGCACCTTGTTTGCTAAACTTTCCATTTGCAAGAGAGTTGCAGTCGATTCAGAAATAGTAAAGTAACACAAACCAAGCATGACAAACCATGCTTAGACATGCTTTGAGACCAAAGCTTGAAGGGTCTTTCTGAACAGTCATGATAACAATAAAAGTCATTAATAGCTAAGAGAATTTGTTCCACTGGCTTAGTTGGAAACTGTATGAGGGGGATCAATCTTGCTACCTAATGGAAAGGGAGAAAGATGGAGAGGGAGTTCTATGGGGCAAAAGCTAGAGCACTTTGTGCTGAAACAATATCACTAAAACAATGACACTTAAAGCACTCATTTACTTAAAGTCAACTCAGTGTCTTCTACACTGGGCTGTTTCTGTCCATTCTTTCCTCTGGTGTGAATTTTCAGTCTTAACCTTCAAGTGCTTGATGCAGGAGACTGCTATTTCCTTCAGGGGAATTTCTGCTGACTTTTTTCCTCTCTCACATAACTGAAAAATGTATTTAAGAAGTATACACTGTAATTGATTCAGAAACTTTAGCTGGTAAATGAAACCATTCATCACGACAATATATATAAATTGGCCTGGTAATTAATCTTCTAGAAGTAATACTGATGGATCTCATTTATATTTCTCCACCTATAAGATAATACAAAAGTTTCTGAAACTCTCAGACAATTATGTTGTCTTCTTTTACAAGTTAACCCATTAAGCTACCATTGCGAAACACAATCATAATGAATGTAATGTAATGCAACCAAATACTTGCAACATTTTTTAGTCTACATTTTTCCCATTGCTAATATTCATCTGCCTGGGAAAAGCTGAGGACGATAAAAAAAGATTCTTGTGATTTTGATTGGCCATGTCCATACTCCTAATACAGTTTAAACAGTTTATACATTATAGATTTAAAACAGATTATACAAATACCTGGATGATTTTGGGGCAACTGTAGCTTATCAACAGAAACCATTAATTCTTCACTTTCTGACTTGTTACCAAATACCAAATAAAATGTACTTATGCAACAGCCGGCTCAGAAGTCCTGCCCATTGCCTGGAAATTTCTGTACCATGAATCACAAAGAATTCCCACAAAACTGAACTGCTCAAACACATGGAATAAGAATCAGCCACAGAAACTGTGCTACTTCACGTATATACCTATGGAAACTTTTCTAAACACAAAAGGATCTACTTGCTGAAGACCATAATCATCTAAGAATGCTCACTTTAGATCACACGTGAATAACAACGTAGCCAAACCCACTCTGACTGATCCAAATCATATAAACAGCTACACTAAACTCTGGAACAAAATCCTGCTTTGTTTTGCACCTGAACAAGCCACTGACAAAGATAAAGAGGTTGCCCCTACAAAGCTACTTGTCTTTGGGGGACTTTCATACTTGGGAGACCTACAAAACTTGCATGGGTAATGGAAGGTAGAGATTATTCTGTTGGGACAGAGAAGCATTTTGCATTTTGCAGTTTCTTGCTGCCTTAACTTTCACCCTAATGAGTTTTGCCACCAGTTTAAGAAAGTGTGAAATGTTCACCTTTTGTAGTAGCTAATGGCTGTTCTACCCGAGTAAACAGTAGTACCCAAAGCCTTATCTTCTCCACTAGATAAAATCTGACTCCGTTCTTGCTTTAAAAAAAAAAAAGTTTATAAAAAAGTTTATATTACCTTAGTATGCAAGCCAATCTGAAACAGTGTATTTCCAATGCAACTGCACCAAAATTATAAAATAACCTGGCACAAACAATAATATTGCATTCCTCTGCAGTTCCAACAGTACACTTCTGCTCAAAATGATACATAACCCCTATAGGTATTAATTTAAATTTTTATCGGGTTGTTGCTGGAGTTCCATTCAGTCTTCTGCAATGGCATGCAAGAGGCTACCATGAATACAAGCATATATTTCTATGGCAACAGTTTAAATTTTAGGCTATTCTTAGTTGAAATTTTTGCAGGAAAAAAAAACACAATTACACCTAACTAAACAAGATATCTGTTCCTTTTCTGTCTGTCCTGTCTGAAACAACAGAAATCTCTTTACTGTGATGACACAGAAGCGATAAGAAGTAACATAGTGTGATATAAATTATGGCTAGAGTTATGAGATTAAGTTAGCAAAAAATATGCACGTTTTGACAATGTTAGAAGTATTATCACAGTTAGGCTTTATCAAAATGAATAAAATATTTAATTTTTTGTTATTCCTGTTAATGCTGTACAGCTAAACATATTTAACATATTTGCACCTCACTCTAATATATCCCCAGTCATCCCTTTTCTTTCTCTTAATTTTTTTCTTTGGTGAGTGGGTTGAGGTTTTTCTATAAAAATTACATTGGAAGTGCTAAACATGCAAATAAGATAAACATCGTAATTCAAAGCATAGTAATTATATCATCTCAGAGAATTAGGCAATCTATGTGTCTTAAGGGCGAGAGCCTGCAAGATGGAAGAAAGAATCATGTCATGTTAAAATCAGAAAAAGACAAAGAAAGAGAAAGGGTCATTTTGTTATTTCCCCCCAGCCCAGGGTGATAAATGCATATCTTTAACAGTTCAATTGAACAACATTTCTATTTTCAACAATGAAATAGCACTTTAAGGAAAGTAAATGAGCAAAGTTACAAGTTTATGCTACTTCTAAACGATGACAGATCAAAATGACATATATTTAGCATTATATTCTCTGGAATGTATGCATGCCTGATCTCTGTCAGTGATTTGACAACTTTAATTTACTATATTTTTTATCTTAACTCCCTTAACAGTGCTTGTAATGTAACTATGATTTTTTTTTTTTTTTACCATGGGATGTATCCTTAACGTTCTCAGTTCTTCAATTTTAACATCACAATATCGTGGAGAAGGCAGCAAGACTTACATAGTCATCTAGGGGTGCACTAGCTCATTCTTAAATGTTGTTGTTTTTTTTTTAATTATGCCTAAAATAAAGTCGATGGCCTCCTGAGGACAGAACTACTGTCTCACATGTAAATGCATTTTCCTTTTCTTCTCAATCTGGTAGATTGCACAGTGCACAACTAGTGCCTCTACTGCCATCACTTTGTTTCACACAGAATGTCCTGGCAGAACAATCAGTCTAACAAAGAAGCAAGGGGGGATAAAGATGGGCCCTCAAAATAGGAACGGTTTGTATAGTCAATCAGGACATCCTGTTTTCAGAGCTACACAATCAAACGTCAAGATATTTTCTAGGAGACTACAGACCTTTCCACAGTGACAAAGGATTCTGGAGGAATGATCTATTGCCCACGTTTAATACTTCATGAACACCCAGAATCAGGCTTCTACCTCATTTTCAAGAGTGTGCCTATCTATTGCAATGTGTATGTATGTAAGTCTGTTTTCTCCTAACATATCCCAAACATGGGCATTTTTTCTATAAAGCAAACCAAATCAGTATTTGAAGTTCAGCAAGTCCCTTACGGTGTTTTACTCTTTAAAATGATTCTCTGCCTGCAGAAAGCCAGAAGCAACGTGACTGAAATTCTCCATATCTCCTCTGGGACTCGAGCTGTGAGTTGCAAGTGATCTGCAGGGCCTTTTTCCTTTACAGGTTTTACTGAGTTTAGGGGCACTTTCCCTTACAGGAACGGGATCAAATACGAGCTGCCTGAAGTCCAGCTGCAGCACTGTGCCGTGAGCCGCTTTTTTTTTTTTTTTTTTTTCCCCAGCATTTAGTATCAAAGGGTGCAGCTACCCAGAGCAGGGTTGGGAAAGTCCCCTCGCTAATTAGTTTTCCCACTTGCAGCAGCTGCTGGAGCCCAGCCGCCCGCAGCAGCCCCGCCTCTCCAGCAGTCCGGCAAGCTGCCTACGGGCCTGAAGTGCTGACCGGTGAAATCCGGCTCCGGCTTAATGAGACCGAGCTAGGCAGAGTCAATTAAATCAAATTCCCACTAACATCACTAATATATCTGCAGTGTGTGCAGCAGAGGCGGCGGCAGCGGCGGCAGCAGCGAGGAGAGATTCACCGTATTAATAAAGGGATTCACTGCCGCATTACAAAAAAAAAAAAAAAAAAAAAAAAAGGAGGTGAGGGAGAGGGAAGGAGGCAGGAAACTTCAGTGTGTTATTTACCCCGGGGAAGGGGTGAGGGAAGGGTTTTTGTGCCTCTGAGTGTGAATGAATGAGAGAAAGGAAGGGACAGAGGAAGGGAGGGAAGGAGGGAGAGAGAGAGAGAGGGGGAAACACACACACAGAGCACTGAAAGGAGGCTCTGTCCCCTAAACCCAAATAGCCCACTTGCAAGAACTGATGCTGGAAAAATGGTAAGGACCCGGAGTTGAAAACATTTTCACTTTAATACTGAAAAAATATGCCATTATAAAATCCTCGAATAGAATTAGTAAGTTTTACTTGCTTCCTCAGTTCTGGTTTCCTCAAGTTATAGTAAGATTTACAACAGCACAGAATTTTCTACCATTAAACTTTGCAGCCTAAGCACTAGAGTGACATTAATTGGTCATGCTTAACTGCCTTGGATTTTTTTTTTTTTGTATGTTTACACTGTTACCATAATAGAAATCAAGGGTACTAATTTTTACATTCAGATGGAAAGGCAATACTGAATATGTATACTGAAAAAGAAGAGAGATAAAACAAAACCACCACCCAACCACCCCCCAAAAAAAGGAAAAAAAGAAACACAACCTACCATCAACAAAGCAAATATCTCCCAGCAAATTCCCTCCTCGAAAGAAAAAATAAAAAAAAATAAATCCAATGAGAATATTCATGCAACTATGTCTTAAATAAAACCTTTACAATTTTTTCCACGGTAAAAGTACGATCTCTACTGCCTATTGATCACACAAAAATGGCGAAATGGCACTTTTTATTATCATACTGTATTTCGTATATAGAAGGTTTGATACGAAGGGACTTATCAGGTAAGAGGGATGATGGTGTGAACTAGACGCTGCTTCCAGTTGGGGGCTGGAGCGTCCCTGGGGTGCGTTGTATCCATGCGAGCCATGCAGCACTTTTTTTTTTCTTTTTTTTTTTTTGTGTCCATTTGTCTGTTTATTTCGGAGTCGGAGTCATTTATTTACATTACATTCATGCCTTCGTGCAACTTTCCACTCCTGCTTTGCTGTCAGGAGGAGGCCAACACCAGCCTTTCCTCCGCCCCCCTCCTCTTCCCGGCCTCTCGGAGAGGGGTCGGTCCATAAGGGAAGAGGGCAAAAAAGCAAAACAAACCCCAACACAATAGAACAAAAGCCCAACAAACCCAGGAGCCGAGTTTCGCCCCGCCGGAGCCAAAGGAAGCGGGTCCTCGCTTGTCCCGGCAGTGCACGGGAGGAGGATGCGCCTACCGCGCCGGGCTGCGCCGGAGCTGCAGGGATGCGCCCCCGGCGCCGGGCTCCCCCCCCGGCACCGGGCCTCGGTGCTTGCTATGGGGGTCGTGAGGAGAGGCGTGCGTGCGTCTGTTTTGTTTCTCAGGAAAGGTAGTCGAGATGCAGAGCCGTCCCACCGGCCGGAGCGCGAAGGGCCGGTCCCGGGTGGCGGCCCCGCTTCGTCCCGCCCGCCGCCTCAGTCCGACAGGGAGTGGGAGCCGCAGTCATAAACCCTGTGGGCCCCGTCGGTGCTGTAGGGCCCGTTGTGCCAGTAGGACGAGTCGCAGACCGTCTGCAAGGAGTTGATTTCAGATGCAGAGGAGTTGGCGTCCCTCCTTTTGGACCGCTTTCTGTTCCTCAGGATGAACACCAGCATGCCAACCACCGTGAAGGCAGAGGTCACAAAAACCAGCAGAAGCCCTGGCACCAGCACCGAAATAGAGACCCGGCTGGTCTCCAAGTAGGAGTTGGAGTGAGTACCTGTCTCTGTCAACCCAGTGCTGGTTTTGTTAGGAGAAGTTAATGTGGGCGAGATTTTTAACTGAGGGCAAATCACATCATTGGAGAGAGACTCGAAATCCTCCTTGAAGAAATCTTCAGGGGACTCGCACCTCAGGTCACTCATAATCACCTTGGGGCGCAGCATCTCTGCCCACTGTTTGAAAGGCACGATAGGGCAAGTACAGTCCCACGGGTTGCCATGCAGGTCGATCTGGGTGATGGAGGTTAGCTGGTCCAGCACCCCCACTACCGGGAGGTACATGAAATAATTGTTGTGTATGCTCAGCTTTGAAAGTGAGACTCCAGCGAACACGTCTACCGGAAGAGACCTCAGCAGGTTGTTGTTGAGGATGAGGACTCTCAGTTTGGGCATGACATTGAAGGTGCCGGGCATGATCAGCTGGATCCCATTAAACTCCACATTCAGATACTCCAGGTTTTGCAGCCCAGCAAATTTCTCCCGGGACAGGGTGTCTAAGTAGTTGCTATCCATGTAGAGCCATCGGAGATCAAAGAGGTTCTTGAAGGTGTTGTTCTCGACGGTGGCAATGTTGTTGTTGCCCAGATCGAGTAAATTAAGTTTCCGGTAATCCAGAAAGTGGGATTTCCTGATGGTGTGTATTTTGTTGTCTCTAAGAAACAGCTCCTGCACATTGGACGGCTTGGGCTTCAAATCCACCAAGCTGCTCACATTCCTGTCATTGCAATTAACCTTTAAACCCGAGCCAGGGATCTGATCGCAGCTGCAGATCTGCGGGCAGGACACGGCAGCCGGTAGCTTGCTCTTGGCACTAACTGTCGACACGGCAGCAGTGGGTCTGGTCTTGATTTGCCAGTTGACAGGAATCTTTGTACCTCCGTTTGGAGCAGATCCTGGCGTGGCAGGGTCTTCTTTGCCATGTATTTTAAAGGGGGTTGGAATGGGACCAGGATCACAGGTTTCTTCTTCGGCAGGGGGAGCAGCTAGGCTAGAATCCACTCTGTTCTTTTTGCACAGCTCTTGCTCTGTGGTCTCATTTAAATCTTTGCCCTGCAACCTAGTGGGAGCCTCACAAATCACTCTGCCGATCAAAGCATTTTTGGGTATGTTTTCCAGCCATTCCTTCAACGACAGCAGATCGCAAGTGCAGTCCCAGGGGTTATCCTCTAGCAGGATTTCAGCAATGCCTGGGATCTGCTCCAGGACCTCCTCATAAGGCAAGGTTTTAAGACGGTTTCCCCGGAGGTCGAGGTGGGTGATCGGCACATACTGAAACACGTTGGGGGGCAAGGTGCTGATGAGATTGTCATTTAAAATCAGCACCTCTAGCTTGTTTAAGTCCCTAAATGCTCCCGGGTCAATATCCCGCAATAGATTAAAATCTGCCTGGAGGTATTCCAGATCGTCCAGCCCCAGGAAAGTCTGCTTCCTGAACGATTTGATCTTGTTGTTGTTTATGTGCAAGCGTTTCACCAGCTGCAGCCCAAGGAAAGCCCCAGGAACAATCTCATGCAAACCGTTGTTTTCCATGTGCAAACTGACTGCATTGTAAAAGTTAGCAAACTCATTAGGGAAAAGTCGAGTCAGGGAATTGCCATGCAGGAATAAATGGTAAAACTGGGAAGTTGGGGCGGTGAAATGTTGCAGGCTGGTAAATCCCTTTTTCTCACAGTCTACGTGCAAATCCCCTTCTATCTCGTTGCAGGCACAGATCTTCTCTTTGCAAACGTCCCCTGTAACGTTTCCAGCAGCAAAACAAAGAGACGTCTCCAGCAACAGAATCCAAAGCAGCATTTTTAAACCGAGCAATTCATTCCCGATCTCATCACAAAGTAACAGCAACCATCCTCCTCACACGGAAAGCAATTCCAGTTCATTCAATACATGAAATGTCCGAACCACCACCAAAGGGGGAGAAAAAAAAGATGTGGGGAGAGGGAGCAGGGAGGGTCGGTGGAGGGGGGGGACTCTCTCTTTTCTCCTCTCTCCCTCTCTCCCCCCCCCACGTACAACTGCAACAGCCCAGATTCCAGTCAATAATTATATCCACAAACTCTCCAGGCACGTACTGCAAGGCACGCAAAAAAAAAAAAAAAAAAAAAAAAAAA
>JAHREE010000279.1:19731167-19776962 GCA_033628505.1 Tringa tobata | reverse complement strand
GGAGGAGGAGGTGGAGGAGGAGAAGAAGGAGGAGGAGGAGGAGGTGGCTGAGGAGGCAGGGGCGGGAGAGGCAGCGGCAGCTGGCCGTCGGGTGCCTCCTGCAGCCCGGGGCTGTACCTCTCCCGTCCGGCGCCGCTGGTGAACTTTGCGGCATACTGGTAGGGGGGGATGTAACCGCGGGGGTGGGCTGGAGGAGGGTTATTTATAGGGGAAGCCAGGGAGCCATATGGAGCCCGCACCCCCTGGTCTCGGCGGCATGCTAATTTGGTCAAAGCTTTTCCCTGGCTGCCGCTTGCAAGTAAATTAGACATTCTGCCGACGATGATCTTATCAAATTAATGTAATTACACCATTGACAAAATACAACAGTTGCTATGGCCATTTCTGTTCCCCAGGACGAAGATCTGGCCTTTGGGTTCGTTACGGTGGACAGGGACTACGAAGGGAGGGGGAAGCGGGGGCGGGAAATGGGACAGGAGAAGGAAACGAAACAGACAAAAAAGAGAGAAATCCTGGCCCTGGAAAAGCCTGCCCAATAAATTACAAACGGGCCAGAAGAGATAAAATGCCACTGAGACAGAAAGCACCACAAGAAATATATTAGTGGTTTCATTAGGAAAAAAAGAGGGAAAGGAAACTTGGCGCCACGTTGAGGCGCATTAGTTCATTTCTCCTGACGGTTTCTTTGACTTTGTCCCTCGGTGATGTCGGGGGTGGGGGGAGGAGGGGCGGCGCTAGGCTGCCTGGAAACCTGCCGTAGATCACAAACTGCTGCCTCGAAGTGCAAGGGGAAATGGAGGCAGGGAAGCCCACAGGAAACTCCATGGAGGCAGGCGGGAGAGTCAGGGTAAGGGGCAAGGGTCGGGGAAGATTAGGGTAGGGGACTCACTCACCACGTGTCAGCAGCGGTGACAAGATCTCCGTGAGTAAAAGCTCAGGGGAAGAAAGGCTGAAAATCTGCAGCCTGGTGAACGCTCAGTGGAATGTGGGGCAGAAGGACTAAAGAGCTTGTTCTCCTCTTGCCTTAGAAAAAAGCTTCTGAGCATCTTTACCTTTGTGTTATTAAAATTGCTCAGGCACCGTAAAAACAATCAAAATGCAACCAGAGGAGCTGAACATTAACAAGATATTAAATAAATAAATATGAACCAGATAAGAGGAAGGAGACAATGACCTGTTGTCAAAGCATGAAGGACAAATTGCCTGCTTCTTCCAAGGGATCTACTGAGAGGTGGGAACTAGTGGAAGCCATCTGGAGCCTTAGAATTCCAAAGGGGAAAAAAAAAAAGGTAAAAAATTTGCCAGAGGATGTAAGAGTATTTATGGGTGTTAAGTAACTTCCAAAAGAGTATTTAGACAAGGAACCCATTATGCTTTCAGCTGTATACTTTGGAATTATATTGAGAAATTTATGTCTCATGTATGATATATGTATTGAGAGAGCATCTGCCATGCAAAGATTAGCATCTGGAAGACAAGTCACAGAGGAAGAAAAGAGGTATCATCCGTTTTAGATTTGACATCTGTGGTTTTGGTGCTGTAAGTCAAGTTACACAGGAAAGGTGTGTGAGGGCCAGGAAATTAATCTATCGTACTCAGTGCCATAATCCTAAATTTCTAGATTTCCTCATCTTTTTGAATTAAGTTTGGAAACATGTACCTTAGGAAAAGAGGCCTGCCTCTAAGTGTTTTAAGGAAATACCTACTCCTGATCAGGTTCGTTAGGATCTCTCTGACTGAAATTTCCTACTCTTTTATTTTGAGAGTGTAGTAAAGTGAGAGATCAAGCAGCACTGAAGTGTCAATGAATCTGGGTTTTTAAATTTCAGCATACACATCCCAGTTTACAATCCATACACAGATTGAATAACCAGAGTTTACATTATCCCCTGCAAATTATCCAGTAGATCAGAGAGGGGAAAGAGCACCCAAGTCTATTTCCCTTGATTCATTTCCTTTTCTGATGTCTTTTACCTCCTGTTTGCCTCTGCAACTTCTAGAAGCCTAAGACAATGAGCTTCCTACTTATACCTGTCTTCTGGGTGTAAAGTCCCATATTTAACCAACACAAGCAAATTGGCTTGGGCATCATAGTTGCTCTTTGAATAGAAAGGGGGTTGTTCCTAATATGGAAAATGCCTTGAAATAGGAAAAGGTACTGGGATACTTCTACATTTTCCCACTTGGTAATCTCCTATCTCCCTGTTGCTATGACTATGCAAGTAACACTGGTTAAGGGTGTATTTGTGCTATATTAGAACATATTAAAAAACTAGTTACCTCATTTAACATTGTAGATCTTGCAAAACAGAACTCAGAGCATTTTCAAATTTTCTACAAAATAAAAATTTATTACTGTAGATACCCTTCTTGCAATACTTGTGCTATGTGCTGTAAAATCATCTTCATTATTTCTCTAAGAGATAGGAGCACAATAAAGACATCCTGCACTGTAGTTGTGATTCTCTGTCTGTCTATACATGTATAGACACATATATACACATATGTATATAAAGGGGTGTGTGTATGTATGTGCACTACAAATTATGATGGACTCAGCGGATAGAAAAGTCATAGGATCATTATTTCATTTGAAGTTATGGGTTTATTCAGGCTTTGGCTTTGCTGGGAGTGAAAGTCAACATAAGGGCCTCTCTATATTGATGCAACTGTTGCAGAAACTATGCTTTCCAATGCATACAGTGACTTTAAACCAGCTCAGACTATCTGGTTATAACTAAGGGTAGGAGGGGTTAAGCTAATACAGGGATCTCCTCCCAGAATTTTCTATCTCAGCATGTTTCACAGGCCAGTCTTCACAGAACTACTGGATTTCTACCTAAATTGTATTTAAGCCTAACAAGGTTTCTGAAACTAGATATTTTTCTTCATTTTCCTGAGGGCAGTGATGTGTGAGCGTGTTCCAAATCTCCCTGTGATATGTTCACCAGATGGAGCTTTTGCAAAATGATGCAGTGGCGGATGATGATGATTAAAAAAAAAAAAAAAAAGTTAAAAAGTGGTTTGCCTACTTCTGTCTAGTGGGTAGGAGACTGGCTCAGGATAAGAAAATAAAATTTCTCTGTCTTTTGCAGTATAAGAGCCAGCCCACATGTTCCTTTTTCTTGGCTCATACTCTCAACCACCAGGCTACCAGCCCTCTTGCTGCAGCTGTTCTACTTGACAAGAAAAATAATTTTGAGAACCCTTGAACCAGAGAAAGGCAGTGGGGGAGCATGAGTTTACAAGCTATTGCTTACAGCACCCACCAGGTGTCCATAGCACTGGGAAGACTTTCTTGCATTGTGCTTTCTTATGAGACTGATCTTGACCTACTAGATCTTACACATCAGATGTTTAGACTGCGGAGCCGGTAGCAAAATTTTTTTTTTCAATATATTTTTTTTCTGGTATAAGTATTCATCAGAGCTTGCAATAATTTTGTGTTGGAAGCATTGTCCTGAATAGGTCACAGGGCTAGTCTTAAAAGTTTAGAATACTAGGTGTCAGAAAAGTGAATAGAAATCACCAAGGTGGACAGACTGTGCATCCAGCCTGAGTGTGGTCTGCCATAAAAACCAGGTAGCCATTTCACTTTGAAATTCTGATGATGTGGAAGTAAGAGGTGTATTTAGGGAATAGGCCAGGCCAAGGTCCTGACCAGAATTTCTTATTTAAACTATATGTATTGATCTGAGTTTCTGACCCAGTTTCCACTGTGATTGCTTGCATTAAAATCATTAAAATACCTGAGCAGTTCTTAGGACAGGACTGAGCCACAGAACTACTGTCCTTACTGGGGAGAGTATTCTGAATAGCTGTTTGGTGAAGGACTGGAGTCACACAGACATTTATATTTTATCTTTCTTTCTCTGTTCCTTTCAATTTTTTTGTTTCCTTCCCCCCTCCCCGCCCTGGCCCCTGCAGCCTATAGTCTCCAGCATAGCCTTCTGGAGTGTCATGTTATCAAATAATAAAGGGTACTGTAGGGAGGTCAAGGGACAGACTTAAGCCCCTTCCAAGTTAGCAGTGAATTCACTCCATGTCTCCATCACGAAAGTATATTCTGCCCACTATGCCGTTGGTTAGAAAGAGAGAGATAGGGAGCTGAGTCACCCACCTCCTTTTATTCCTCTCATCGCAAAACTATACACACACACACACTTACTTTAAAAGTTTGATACAACAGCAGTGGGTTATCTGTTTTCAAGGGAGAATTTCAAGTTGTGGAGCCCAGATGGAGGGAGATGGTTTTGCTGCAGCCATGACCCCAGAACGTGAACTGAGATTCCACCGCAGCATTTCACTGAAGCGTCCTCCAAGCTGCATCTTTGATGCTCTCGACCCTGATGTGAAGGTCTGATTTTTGCCTTTCCCAGCACAGTATGTGAGATAGTTGCTTGCCTGACTTGGGGACCAGGGTTTCACCCCAGGCTTCTGCTTCCTAAATTTGGCGTTGCAGTGTTCAGCACTGCAGCACTGAAGTACACAGATTTTTTAATTATTTTTTTTTCTTTTCATAAAAGACATACATTTAGTCTGGGGAAAAATATTACAGTGAAATTAACTGGAGATGTGAGAAATATTTGTTCTTTTGGTCAGCTATAGCAGGGAAAGTACTGGTATAATGTTATAACCTTTAATAAGAAGTGATAACATTTGCAACATATCCTAACCTCAGCACAATTTTTTTTTTAACAGATACCAACATTACTGTTTTAAATACTTGTTACAACAATTCTCAACATCCTGCAAGACTTGACTCTTGTGTAATGCAATCAATACACAGTACAGTACTGTGCTTTTACTAATGTGACCTTTTAGTAGTTTGATTTCTTGCTTATTTCATTCTTTCCTGAAAGATTACAGACTGCAAACAAGCAAAAGGTTGATATAGCTGGTCACTCTGCAACATATTTAACTGACTGAGGTAGTTTTATAAACACATTCATACAATTTAAAGTTAGTTAAAAATTTTGTTCAAGCTCTTATGAAAACTCATATGACAGGACAGGAGGAGCACAAGTTAACTCATGCAACACAAATCACAATATCATTTAGATCTACACAAGGCATTAAAAAGTATCTTTCTCAACCAAAAAAAGATAAAAAGAAAAAAATTTGTCCAAACTTTCAACCTATTGCTTACATAAGTAATCCCACTGAATGACATCAACTTGAATAATAGGTCTATAATGTGTTTTCAATAATTAATTATTTTCTTATCAATTTTCATGGCACAGTCTCAGAGCAACATAAGGACCATTTAAATGGACAAAAGCAGATGAGACAATATATTTCCTTTGTTTAATAACGGAGAGGGAAATGCTTCTTAGAGTGCAGAACATACCACTGAGGGAAAGACCTGCCCTGTTCATTCCTCCACCAATAGTTTTCTTACATGACTCTGAGCAACTGATCTCTCTTTCCTGTGCCTCAGTTTCCTAGTCTGAGGAAGCAGAAGTAATTATACAGCCTAAAGGTGCTTTGAAATCTGTGATGAACAAACATGGTGACTGAAGTAAATATCACCGTCACTGATGGGTACAACATGAAAAGTCAAATCTTATGTAAGAGTAATACCTAGTTCTTCTTTTTTTATCAACCCATCTCAGAGGCCTTTACAATGGAATACAGTATAATTTTATTTGCTCAACAGATCGGAAAACAGAAGCACTGACCTTGGGAAGGTCACATGTCAAACCGCTGATAGCACTAGAAATAGACCCAAGTCTCAGAAGGCCCAGCCCTGCCTTCTACCCAGTATTTTAGAGATGCAGAACTACTGATTTATAAGAATAAGCCTGTTCCAGAAGAAAAGCTCCTGCCTCCTTCCCCTCCTCTCTCAGACTTGATTTTATGCATCAAAGGTTTCATATGCCAGTCATTTTCTTTCTGGAGGCCAAATGTAGTTATGTGGTGTGACAGTAATACCAAACCTTGGTTTTCTTATTAATTCACATCTTAATTCACTGTAATTAAATTATTTTAACTGGGGAAAAAGAATGTTTTCTTCCCTCAGTCTTCTTCTGGCTCAGACTTCAGACTTTAAAAAACACACAGAATTCAGAGACAAATAATAAATCATTTGAAACACGAAGTACCTCTCATTTAAGAAACATGTCAGAAAAAAAATTAGCCCTTCCCTCCATTTAAGCATGAGAACAGTGAAGAAGTGTTTTTATTTTCAGGAATTTTGTCAGTTCCTTTTTCTGCTACAAAACAAAATGAAAATGAGAACAAAACCAGGTAAAGATGCAAACCTAATTAATAATTTTTAGTGTAGTTCAAAATAGAAACGTGAAACAAACCATTTGAGTTGATTAAAATGTGAAATGTTTTGTTATTTTTGATTTCTAATATAACACAAATCACAGAAAATCAGAATGGAATACCAGGAAATCAGAATTTGATACCTTTCATTGTCTTCCATAATTATATTTTTTTTTCAAAATTGCATTTTTTCAAAATTATTTTTCCTTTCCGTTGGTTAACTTGAACTGGAATTTTCTGGTAGAAAGTTTCTGAAAAGCTTTCTGAAACTATCCCTTAGGAGAACATCCGGTGGTGTCTACAGATTAAAAGGAGAATTACTGGGCATCAGCAAACTGCGGGAAGACTGAATAGATGAAGCATTATTAACAATAAAATAATACCTCCTTCCTATTTGTGCAGTGCCTAGAAACCATACCCTGGGACCAATCCCACATGGCATTTTAGTTTTAATTAAATAACATTTTAGAGACATAAGGGAGAAGAGGTTGGTGACCCGATTAATCATTGTAGTACTCGATTTTACATCACAGCATCCCAAATGACTTTAAATGTATTATTCTGATGTAAAGCTGGAATATTGCAGTGGTGACTCAGGATGTAGTTTGTTTGTTTGTTTTGGGTTTTTTTATTTCTCTATTGGCAAAGCTGATCTGAGAAATTTCTTACTGCCTTCACTAGCCTCCAGCCATTAGTTTAGCTTCTTGAGGCTTTTTATTTAACCAAGATCATTTTATTGATCTAGTTCATATTGCGGTCCACAAACAATTCTGTCCTCACTAAGCTGATGAGAGAATCAAATCAGCATTGCTGCTGAGGTGGCTAATGAATGATCCCTATACCTAGAGGGGATGGATACATACTGAAGTTCAGGATTCAGCCCTCAAAACCCTAGCTTGGATGAATCTGGACGTTATCATCTTTAAATTATTATGTAAAATATACAGAAACTAAAAAGTAATTTCAGATGAGACTCTTGCAACTGAGTATATGCGTGTGTGTACGTACGTATACATGTAGATGTACGTGTATATGGAGGACTTGGATGACTGTGATGGGAGTAATTAAAAGACAGAAATCAGGCCAGCATCAAAGTAGTGTTTTACTAGACTGGCATTCATTAGCAACACACATTTTCAAACGATGATTTCTTACACTTTATTAGTTTTAATTATTGCATATTCAAATGGTCCTTAATAACTGTCTCTAACATCTGTGTGTATTCAATACCAAAGAGTTGATGCCATGTAGTCAGCAGGGATGGCTGCAGCCAGGTTTGTGGACCAATTCTGAGATCTCTTTGATGAGGTAAACTGGGGCCAGAGTCAAGAGTAATCTTTCTTCCTCTTTTTTCTCAAGCATCCATGGTATTTTTATGATCCTTAGAACCTCCCCAAAAGAAAGGGTGAATCTCACCTGCTCCCAACACAGATTATCTTATTTTCAGGAGCAGGATTTGTTAATTTTCCCAGGCGTATTTCCTGCCTGTTCTACGTCCACTGTTAGTATCTTGTGGAGTTTATGCCTTGTACATGATTTTCATTATGCCTCATTTATGTAATTACATCACAAAAATCTCCTTTTGCCTTTTGCAGTTACATGTTGCCGTTACATGTACAGTTAGTTAGCTGTGCCCACATGCTCAGACATTGTTGCTGGTTATACCATTGGTAGCATTACAAAATGTACAATCTCACAAATAGTTATAGTGCTGCTGTTTAGTCATTTTTGTGTGCTTATGTTTGATTCTGTGCAAACAAATACAAAATATGCCCTTCTCAATCTGTTTTGACTTTATGGGTGCAACAGGCCTCTGCTTTGTCAGCAAGACTTCTATTTAAGCAACATAAATATGTACTACATAGTTATTCCATAAGCT
The DNA here is from genome assembly GCA_033628505.1 of Tringa tobata. NCBI lineage: Eukaryota > Metazoa > Chordata > Aves > Charadriiformes > Scolopacidae > Tringa > Tringa tobata. The sequence continues at coordinate 19,768,810 of JAHREE010000279.1, read as the reverse complement.
ACATAGATATTTAAAATCAATAAATGCGTCATAACTTCAGCAGAAGTTACTTGAAAATAGCTTACTTCAGATTTGCTTTTAATACTTGGTTTAGGAATTAGGCCATCACTTAGTAGGTTTGTATTCTCTGTCTCCTTTGAATGGAAGTTCCTTGCTTAATCCCACAAACAAGGGCTTCTCTGGCTTGCTCTCAGTTGGAGACATTGAGGAAAATCAGGATAATTTGCCACATGATTCAAATAATGTTCACTATTACTGTTTTACCTTCGTTGACATGAATATTTACTTGCATTCTAGAGTTTTAGCATTTATAGCTAGAAAAAAATAAATCATAAACTGTAGACCAAGTCTGCATTATATGGTTGTTTAAGATGCATATGATCTGGGATTCATGGGCTTGGTTCTCAAACAGATGCACATGGCGCAGCACTTGCACTGCAGGACCACACAAGTGAACCTTGGAGAAATTGACAGACATCATAAAGCCGTTATGCTACACATCTGCAGAGCGGTTGGTGCTACCAGAGATCTCATGAACCTGTACAAAAGTATATTTCTTCCATTCTTGCACCAAGAGAAATTAAATGGTCTAACCCTCTTGTGAAGGCAACACAGACATACCATAGTCCCAATATACCCTTTCAGCAGCAGGAATGCTGCACTTTTTTATTTTTATTGCACCTGGTTGTGAGTAGCATCACTAAAATATAGTAGCGCTGCCCTCTCTATGGGAATGTAACGGATGGGAAGAAATTTTTACAATGAGGGTGGTGAAACACTGGAACAGGTTGCCCAGAGAGGTGGTACATGCCCCATCCCTGCAAACATTCAAGGTCAGGTTGGATGGGGCTCTGAGCAACCTGATCTAGTAGAATATGTCCCTCCTCATTGCAAGGGGGTCAGAGTAGATGATCTTTAAAGGTCCCTTCCAACCCAAGCTGTTCTGTGATTCTGTGACTCCAGGGCCACAAATGGGAAATAGCTGTAGGAGGGCAGCTGAGGTCAGTGTTGAAGGACCCACTTCACTTCCCTCTGACACTCTTCATTTTCCTTCCCCATAACACTCTTCATGAAAGTTCAAGTTATTGAAGACTGACTCAATAACTTGTGTACTTTCATTCTAACCATGGAAGGTCAACTAAAGGTAAAGCAGAACCAAACAAAGTGAAAAAGAGATCAGGTGAAAATATAAGGCTTTTTGTCTGAGGACTTGGGGTAACAGCTCCCTTTTATGGTGGATTTCTCAAAATCTAAAGAGATTAAAGGGTAGAGCAACATTTCTCTGAACAATTGATTTATTTTTTTTAGGTCACTGCTGGAATATAAAATAATTTGATTTTTGGATTAAACCATTTTCTTCTTTTTTTTTTTCTTAATATGATTTCTGGCTTTTTTTTTTTTGAGAGGAAAGTGGGAAGAGATTACAATTTTTTTGTTTGTTTTAATTAAATATTTAAATCATTTAAATAAAATATTTTGCTGCTTTTAAACTTGTCTTTTAGCAGTGAAACAGAAGCAAATCTATCATGGAACATTTCAGCAGTCTGGTGATAGCTTTAGCTTTTAGTATCCAGTCTGAGATACTCATCTAGGCATCCTTAGAGTCAGTGGTGAGAAATTATCCATGCAGCTTGTACTAAAATACATGCAAAATAAGCAGAATAGATTGTGCTGGGAAAGTATTATTTGTGACATTTTGTTACAAAGACCCTTACTATTTACATTAATTTACAATAATACTAACTAACTTTTAGATGACTAATTCTAGATGTGGCTAATCCCATTCAAGGGATTAACTCTGATGTCAAGGGGATGTTTATAGGTAAAAATATGTTCTTGAAAAAAATTAAGACACAATTTTAAATTTTTTTTAAGTCTGTCTTTTCACTCATTTTTTAAGAGAGTGAACACTTGAAATATTATAGTTCATTAGTGTATTTCAAGAATAGCTGAAAAGAAATTTGTCATCTAGGTGTAGTCAGATATTCAATATAAAAACAGGAAATTATTTTCAAAGTGGAAGAAAAAGCTATCAAGCTGTGTCTTCAAAATTTTCTTTGAAATGATAACTATACAATAGTAATTTTACATTGTTTTTTTCTTACCTTTCAATGTTACAGAGGGCTGTTCACTTATTTTCTTTTACATCTCTACCAACATACCAGAGAGAAATGAGGGGTGAAACGAAAGAGTGCTATGTTGATGACTGTCATAAAAGCTGGATTTTATTGATAATATTATGTGTATCAGTAGCTTTATTGTTCTGAATCTTGACTTATAAAAAAATTATGCTTGGGAAGCAATTTTCCTATTTATTACAAAAACTCTTTGAATTCATGATTTTCTGTGAATAGTTAGGAATATTTTCTTCTACACATGATTTATTATGAACATTTTGAGTGTTATCTATTTTATAAGTCAATGTTATCTTGTCATCAAGGAAATCAACCTCTTAAGATCTCAATCTATGACAAAGTAGCATTTAAATTCAGACAGTCTGAAGAGTCAAGGATATTTAAAATAGTAACGATTAAAAAAAGGAAAAGAAGAAATTACATCTTAATAGCATTGCTGTTGCTAGGAGATTTCAGCTACTGTTTATGAGGCGTATGTGTCCTTTTTTTTTCTGTAATTAAAAATGATTAACAAATAGATAAACAACTAAAATGCCAACCTTTTAGTAAATTTGTGTAGAAGCTTTCAATGTATAATCTGATTAAGCAGCAGCAACGAAAAAAAAATCTTGAAAGAAAATTGATCACACTAAGGACAGGGGACAAAAAGCAGGTCACACTTTCAATTTTTCCTTTAACCTGTCAAGCTACACCTTCCTGGTGCTGCAAACAACCACCTTAATTAATATTGGTCACTGTAAGGAATAGGATATAGGGTTAGATGGACAATTTGTCCAATACAGTGCAATGTTTATTATGTTCTCCTGTTCAGCTTGCATGTAATTCAAAACTATAATTAATTTAGCTGTCTCCACCAAGCTCAGTAAATATAATGGGATTCTGTTACAGCTTAGAAGCTGTCAAGTTTTCACAAAGAAGCTAAAAGACAAACATTGCTCAGGAAGACCTCCTTGGCAAGTTTCAAGTTTTTCTGCAACAGACTAGAAATTCTCAACTTTATTTTTTTTTTTTCTTCATGTGTTCCTAATTTAAGAGGATATCACAGTAAGATAAATAGATAAACTAATTCAAAGTTTTATTTTCCAAATATTCAGTACAATTTAGTGATAAAAAATATCAGCCTAATAGTTTCAGTTTTCAAAGGTGTAAAAAACTGAAAATGAGGATCTATTACAAAACCATGCTAGATCATCATAGCTATAGTCGCCTCTACCACTAACGTGAATCTTCTAGAACTTGGAGAATCTCAAAAATAGCCCCCAATTAAAAACTGTCGAACGATAAAAGTTGTTAGTCAGGTGCCCTTGCTTCAAGCTTTGCCACTTGCATGTGTTAGAATGAAAAACAGAATAAACAAGCAAGCTCAAGTGTTCCCACAGTTAAATATCACTGGAGGAAGACCTGACGATTTTTATCATTTACTCATACATGTTCACAACCCCAGTCATTACATCAGGAGATGGTGTATAATATTTCTTTTACTGACATTTTAAAAGTGTTTTTTGATCTATGTATGTAGTTTAGGGCAATAATATGTATTTTATTTGTGCAGCACTTAGCCTTAGAACTCTCTGAAGAAGCTGTCTTGATATCAAAAACAGTATAGATGCACAGCTGCTAAAAGTTTAAACTTGGTAATCTTGTCTATCAATTGTTCTATAAACATATACAACCACGAATTTTATATGCCATACATCCATTTACAAATGCAGGCTCTGTAAGTGGAAAAAAACAAGCTCAAACAACACCATAGTTTAATGTAACTGTTTATAAGTCTTTAAACATGGTTTGGTGGGGTTTTTTGGTGGGTGTTTTTTTTTTTTTTTTTCCAGTGATTAGTAATTTTTTTGGGGTTGGGTTGCTTTTGTAGCATTATTAATATGGAAGCTGATCCCAAAAGACATATGGAGTGTCCACAATTCCCAGTGCATTCTTGGTGAAATGGAGATGCTCAGTGCTTTGCAGGGTCAAATCAATATAGAACTAGACTTTGTTGGTTATTTGTTTGGTTTTTTTTTTAGAATTTCTGCACAATGCCAAGAAAGACCTGTAGGAATTTTTTGGCTTGGTGATACCATCTTCAGTTCATTCAGGAGTTTGAAAATTAAAGCCAGAATAATTGATAAAACATAACTTTTCTGATCGAAATGCACAATATGTTTTGACCTTTATTTGTTTGTTTCATAATGGTTAAATTGATATTTTTTTCTGAACGTCTGGTACTGTATTTAAGAACCTGCTGTTGGCCTACACTCTTTTTGGATTTCAGATGTAAAGACAATACATTCTAATATTGTTTAGACATGTGCCTTCGCCTATAATCCAAAGATAAACAAGTTGAATCAAAGATGCAAAATACTGCAAAATAGCTCCTTGTTAAATTTTCCCTTCTGCATTTAGCATAACTGAATGCTAAAATAAACTGATAGTATGAAAAAGGAATGAAAAATTAAATCACAGAGGAGAGGATTTGGCCAGGAGGGGTGGGGAGGAGTTGTTTTGTTTGGTACTCTTGCCCTTGCTGTGATCTTCTGTCTGTTAAGGAGAGAAAGTGAGAAGGTGTGTGAAAGTGGGAGAGAAGAGGAGACAGAGGAAGAAGGAAAGAAGGAAGGAAGGGAGGCAGGAAGCGAAGAAGGGAGGGAGGGAAACCAAAACAACAGCAATATCAAAAATAATAAATATGTTTTGAGACAGGAATATTAATCTATTGAGATTTTAAATAAGTTAATAATTGTTTTGCTCACCCATATATAAAACAACTGAAGTATAGTTTAGGCAGGAGTGTCTTTAGGTGAAGAAGAAGATAGACTACTGGAATAATACTAGAAATAACTAGTTTTTTGTCTGTACTAAAGATAGGGGTTTTTTTGCACAGATATAAATCTACAGTATTAACTGCCTTTGACAATTAATATACATTTTTTCAAAGACTAAAATGTGTAAAAGGATTGTATCTTCAAATGACTTATTAGCACCAACATTGCTTGGGAGTAATACATATGTAAGTAATAATAACACATATTTGCGAGCAGTTCAAGAATCCTGTCTGTTTATTTGCATAGAAGAAGGTCTGTCTTTCTCTGTTTGATAATGGGTGTGATGTAACTTTGATGTTTGTGGTAAAATAAATATACAAACAACAGAGATAAATAACATCATCCCATGAGCTGTAATCAAAATAACTTAGCAATTATCAATAAACGAGTTAACAAAGGCTTACCACTTGTGAGTATCACACAGCGTACCACATCTCAATGCAATTAAACTGGCATTTAAAATTACTTTGAATTTTGCTTAAAGTTTTGCAGCCCAGTGACATCTGGAGACTTAATCCTTATGCTAAGGACAACTTTGATGTCAGGAGATCCCATCCCCTGTAATGGTACAAATAAGAGGCATAAATTAGTCCAACATCAGGAAGACAACAAATGGCTTTAAGGTGATGGATGTGCCTTGATAGCCATGACCTAATCTAAAAAATTAAAAAAGAGAAAATTACTGAACTAGAATAGAAGAGTGGAGAAATTTATTCAGCCTGAAAGAACATAGTGATGAAGCAAAGATATGTTTTCCTTTTTAACTTTTTTTTTTTTTTTTTAATTAAACTGGTCTGAACCAACAGACCTATTTGATAATATTCTGTTTAGAAAGGAACCTTGCTTTAAACTGTAATGAAATTCACCCTAAGAAATCAGACGTGCTTTGACATCTCTTATGTACACTGTACAAGACAAATACAGTTGTAGTTTTAGGCTTTGAAAGATTAAAGATCTCATTGCAAAATCATTATCTAATTTTGCTACACCAAATACAGGATGTGCAGTAAAGATGTTTAGGAGCCAATCAGGTGGGGCAATTAAAAACAAAGGCATTCATCCACGAAGGCTGGTTTTATCCAAGAGGGCTAGATTTTCTTTTTAGTCTGCATTATTTCCAGAATAATAGCATTTAGTCTGCATTATTAATAACACAAATAATAACATTTCTGCATTATTTCTGTACATCCCATTGGATTCAAGATATAAATAAAGGTGGATTAGTGAATGATGCAAAGATCCTCCCACAACAGAACAAATTAAACTGCTATTTGAGGAAGACAACAACCAAAAAATATTTGCTGGCAGGTCATGCAGCAATTTACCAGATTCTCTTTTGTATACATGCATACATATAGCTATATAGACCTATGCATATATTTCTATGTATGTATTTATTTATATACATATATATATTCAAGCAGCCTATACATGCAAATTCATAAGAATGAAAAATAGGATGCAAATAGGTGTAGGCTAATAAAATAAAATACCATAAATAATAGTCTCTCAACTCTACCTTAGACTAAAACCAAACTTCCCAAAAGACTAGATTTTCTATAGGGAAATAAAAATGTTCATCAGATCTATCACCATCAAATTTTAGTGGAGGCAGGTCTCTGTTGCTTTATTAGAAGTAAATATATGAGGTTGATTCCTGGCATATGAGTAGGGGCTTTGAGATATCTCCCTTTTTTATCTGGCAGTTTGATTCAGTTGCAAAAGTATAAAAAAACAGTATAGACAATCATATGCATATGCTAGACCAGGCCAAAGTAAACTTATTTTTCAATGATTCCTTAACAGTCACTACCCCTACTATTAGTAAGTCCAACAAACAGCACCAAAATTTAATCTGTACTAATGAACAGACAGATAGGCCATATGGTGGTCATGCTTGATATTCTGTCTTCATGACAACACATAGTCATTGGATGCTCACACACTGGATGTTTTAGATCTTCATTTACAAAATACTTTCTGTTTGGGTATGAGCCATCTTAACTAAAATAGCACATCGCTGCCATGCAAGTTATACTAAACCCAGAAACAGTCAAGGCTGGTTCAGGTTAATGATGATACTTCTGCAGTTAAATCAGTTCATATGTAGACTATACATCCCCACCCCCCCTGCCTCTAGGGTATAAAGGAAACTACATAGAGGAAAGGATTTCTTTCCCTTCAGATCCTATTATTTTCAGCACAGACCTCACCAGATTGTTTTGTGCAGGATTCTGAGCCATGAGAGGGGGGAATGCCCTTATTTGTCTTTGTGTTGTGTTAACATTCGTGTGCTGTCTCTGTGTTGTGTTAACATTCCAGTGCAAATAAAGCTATTTCAAGTCAATGGACTTGATTCAACAATGGAGTGCTCTAGTTTTAGGTGACTCCAAGGAATGGAGCTGGATTGATTTCAGTGTACTGCAGTGGTTAGCCGAGATCGATATTGGTAACAGCATCTGTAGGAAAGCAATATCCACAAAAGATTTTCTTCACTGGTTAGGGCTGAACACAGACTCATCTACTCCCAACTTCTACCAACTACCTGCATAGTCGGTATTTAATTTTTTTTCTAGAACTGCAGCAAATTTTGCTCAGTAAAATTGTACAACTAAAGATAAAAGGTTGCCAGTTGATCTTTATCTGAAACATTGAAATGATAATTCATCATAATATTGTAAGAATTGATTGCATTATTGTAACTGAGGATAATGCTTGGCTTTTCAGTTTCTCCAAAATAACCAGAGCCTATCTTCTCTTTTAATTTCAAAATTCTTGAGAATGAAATATAATTTTCTATTCTTTTTAATTAAAAGTTCACTCCACATAAAAGTCTTTCAGCAAAATGGTTGAGAAAGCCCTATCCTTCTAATGAAGTGAGAATTTACAAAAGTATTTAGCTGAAAAAAAAAAAAATAAAATAGCGGAACAGCTGATGAAAATTTAGGCCTACTGTAGCGACACAGACACCCATCATTGTTGCCTTTTATTGCCATCTTCTCTAATTGCCTCTGTGGATTTTTAAATGTATTTGTTTTGGGTTCTTTTCCCTTCTAATTCCTGGATTATAGGAATTTTGATTGCTTTTGGTAAGCTGCTTCTTACAGTTCCTTGTGGGCTGCCGGAGGCATTCTCTACAGGCCTCTACAGAAGGCATTCTTGCATCTTAAGATGCAATGTTTAAGAAAAGGAAACAGAATTTATAAAACCCTGCTATTTAAAAAAAGCTAAATAATTAAAAGATCAAAAATAGCAAAGGAAAACTTTGTAATACAAGAAAGCAATCTGTCATATCTCACATATAGTGGACCTGTTTCTTTTTTTTTTTTTTTTTTTAATTAACATGAAAAAAATGCGAAAGGGCTCGATCCTTGGGGCTGCTAAACTCCACTACAGGAAAGAACCAAAGCATTGGCACTTGACCTTATTTTTTCACTCATAAATTACCCTGATTGCAAGCATCGGTGGAGCTGAAGAGATGTAGTGAAGCAAGATATTATTGCCACTGTTTCTCAAGCCTGCCTGACTGAAAACTTGTCTGTCAGAAAATGAGCTGCCCAACTGCAGCTACATCAGTGCCTGACTCTCTGAAGTACACAGGACCTTGGTGTCACTTCAGCAGCTGTTCATGAGATTTGCTGTGTGATCTCATTCTCCTCAATTTAATATGAATCAAAGGCATTCAGTACCTGGCAGGATTAGCTCCCTTGTTTTTTGCACTGATGAAGGATTTATAACATGAAGGATGTTATAACAAGAAAGGAAGAAAAGGAATGGGGAAGGCATTACTGTTAAAAGGTAAGGCAGTGAAGGCCTATGATGCACATAATAGCCATTTTTAGTAGTTTCATTCATTTTTGCTTACTGTTGAGTACTTAGGGTTTGCAATCACAAGAAAGCAGCGGTGATGGAAGTTAAATAACATTGCTTCCAAAAGTCCTCTGAAAATGGTGTGCAGCCAGGTGCTCAGTGTCTCATGACTAGATCTGATTGGGAAGTAAAATGTCTAAGAGGCTTCTGTGAGAAAATGCCAATTTAGCAACAAAAATAATTAACTAATCATTTTGATTTAATTTAGAGGAAATGAGAAGATGTGTTAGGAGAAGACTTCTGAACTTTAAAATCCTAGTTTGATCTTTCACAATAAAAATTTTAGATTTCCATTCCAAAATTATTTTACTTCAAATTGTAGATAGAAACACACACATGAATTAAAAGAACACAAAAGTTTGCAAATGCAGAAGAGATTCTGACTTGTTTCGGAATAAATATTAAAAATTTTGCCTTTTTAACCTGAATTGAGATAATTTAAAGAAATAAATGAAACTTCGTTTTCATGAGGTAAGTAACCAGTTTGGGCTTTTATTTGTACTGGTTAAATTCTTTTGCTGGTCCTAAGAATATCCCCTTTTCTCTTAGTGTTCTACATCACCTATCAAAGTGCCAAATCTATTTAAGTTTCTACAAACTCTTTAATGCTGAGTTGTGTTGTACTTTCTCAGGGTTGAGTAGTGAATTATTTGTCAAGAAGCCCTTACGTTGAGTGAACCCACGGTTTTCTGGAGCACATGGAGGTAATCATGTGTCTTGAGCTTCAAATTAAATTTTGCTGCACTTCTTGTACACAAAGCCACACAATATACCAGTGATTATTGTAGTGCCTTTTGAAGGATTAAAAGACCCTCTAATAGCCCAGTGCAGCCATTAACTTTTAAATCTTGTACTGATTAAACATGTCTGAGTCAGGCCAAGAAAGAAACATAAATCAGTATTCTGTGCTATATGATGTCTGAGGAACAGCCAGGTGGTCCTCTAGACTATTCTGTTTAGTAGCAGAAATAAAATCAAGAATCATAAACAGAAGAGTCACATGGATGGCAGATTATGTTCTAAACACACATACACACCCATATGTACACAAAGTCATTGGGATTGCTCTGTTAATGGCAGATTTTACAGTTAGTCAGGAGTCTTTCCCTGTGGAGAGTTTTCCAGTTTGTGAAAGATTAGAAAGTTTTCAGGATTCTCTGAAAGCCTGCAGAACCACATAAATATCTTTGGGAGACTCAGTAGAACAGAGAAATTGCTCCTTTTTTTCAATATGAAAAAAAATCTGGTGTCAGAGGGTACCCACAGACAGATACATGGGCACACATAAATTAAGAATTTCCTGAAACTGCACACCAAACCTACCTATGTCAACTGACAGAAAATGCTTTATTTGAAACATTTTGGATCATAACATTTTTTTACTCTCTTCCTGATGCTGTCACATCAGTAGAACCTGAAGTACTTTACTTCAATTAATTACAGCAGTTGGGGTTGTAAGGTTTAAAATTATTTTTGTTTTGACTTTTGTTTTCTTCTTGTCATCTGTAAGACTTTAACACATTTCTGACTCCTGTGAAATATTGGCTAATAGTAAGAACTGGTGCTTGCCGTGTGCAGGGAGATAAGCTTATCATAATATTTATCCAGAACCACATATACAAATATACATTTTCCATTTCTTTCTGGACCTGCTGAACCAGAGATTAAAGACCTAATGTGTGTTGTTTTTTTCCCCCACATACTCTAGTAATATTGGAGAAATGGAGTAAATAACAGATCGGGCCCTGTGTTGCTAGGTAACGTAAGTTCTATGCATATATCTGTTTCCTATAGGATTATTATCTAGCCCTCTTCTCCCTTTTGATTTTTTAAAAGTATTCACCCAACATAATTTGGATGCTTTGCAGGTGATTGTGACAAAGGGTATCTATATTAAATCCAAAGGTCTTCTGTAAAGAACTCAGCTCAAGGTGCTTAATTACACTTTCTTTTTTTAGTGTAGCTAGAGAAAAGCTTCTCTCTAGTTTTTTTACATGCTAGTGTGTGGATGCATTTCCTCTGTCTCATATGTACAACAATACATAGTTGTACAGCAAAATAAATAAAGAAAATATTTAAAAAATGCAAATAATGTATAATTCACAAATTCAGATTTAAAGTTAAAAATCCTTATCTTTCTGTGCAAACGCTAACAAGCAGACCTATAAAACATCCACTCATCAATTCAAGCATAGGAGGGTTGGGGGAAAGAAAGACATTCCTTATTATTAGCAAGTTACTGAACTGTAAAATATGCAATCTGATCAAAATTAAATTTGGGATGTTTTATTAAAAAGTAGAGTAAGAAGGTAGGTAGAAAACAAGCAGAGATTAATCCAATGAGTTGGAGGAATATTTACTTCCCCATGGATGCTAATGAAAACCTAAATATAGGTATCATACTACCTGGTGAAGCTGAAGTAAAGAAATGTGCAGATTATTTTAATAAAAGGATTTATCTGTCTAGTGCATCCCTATGTTTTCATTTTCCTGTGGTGATGATTTCACTGTCGGGTAAATTTCAAGAAGAGCATGTCCCATGGTCATTAGCAAGGCTAGTTAGCATCATACAGGGCACAGAATTGCTACTCCCTAGCTTTTTGCTCGAGTTCTGACCAACAACACATATTCAACTTAACCTTGGCAAGAAGGAAATAGCGAAAAAATAAAATCCCAACATGAATTGTAGAATTTGGGCTTTTGACTGCTATCACTGTACATATCATCCACAAATCCCAGCCTGAGGCACTTCCAGAAGTTTTGAAAAAAAAGTTTGCATTCTGGAAGAAGAAATAGGGTAGCAATACATGTAATTCTTATGGCAGAAAGTATATTCCTTATGTTTATCAATATAAGATATGTATATCAACATGATATCAGTTTGGCCTGCCTAAGCTCCCTCCGGAATGATTAATGAGGAGAATCAGATGACTTATGGGAGGAAGAAAGGAGGGAATTAATTTTGTTTCCTTTCAGGATTTCAGAGATCTTTTTTTGTCTATTTATACTTTTCACTCCCTCTATTAGGTTAGATAGGAATAATCTAATTCTTTTTTTCTCTTAGGTTCCATGATGACTAATTTTCTTTTACCTTTCTCCTTTTTGCTTAATCTCCCTCCAAAAAACCCCAGAAAGCTAGCTTGCAGTCCTGGCCACTGACCTTCATGATCAGTGACACCTTTCAGAAGTCACTGAAAAGTGGAAGGAGATTTATTATTTCTTGTGAATAGAAACATTGCTTTCATTAGCAGAATTTTCCTTTCTTTACGTTTCTCTTTTTCTTTCCCTGTTTCCTTTCACCATTCTCCTTGGCCTGAAGACTACAACTGCAAAAATTAAAGAGCAAATAAGCCCTCTCCATGTTCTGTACCCTCTTAACATACCTTAATCCCTTTGGTACCCTCACCTCTCCGAAACTCTGCACTAAAGACCACATGGCACTACCTCAAAAAATCATCTTTTCCACAGAGAAATTCTAATGCATAGGTTATCCTGCAGTCCATCTATCCATTTGCTCTTCACTTTATGAAAGTTAAATGATATCCAAGAGTGGTCATAGTCTGAACAAGAGGATGAATACGACTCCCTCAAAGCACTTTGCCCTTTCGTGTGATTATGCAGCTGTGCTCATCTTAATCTCTTGATTTTTTTGTTCAAGTATTAAAAGAAACCCCACATATTTTAGGTTAGTTACATTTCATATTTTTTTTTCTGAAAGCCCTACAATTAAAGATTTCAGGTGAATCATTAATGATCAGAAAAACAGTGAGAAAAATATCACTGTTTTTATGTTGAGGAGCAACTAATCTGTAGCATTTTATCTGACACTTATTTTGAAAGCCAGCAGATTGCCCCATATGAATAACAAAGTCTAAACTTAATCTTTTTTTATACCAGACTGTATATTTATTAATTTATATATGTATAATGGTAATGTCTTAGTTCTTCAAATAACATGAACGTCCTTCTTTAAGAAGCATGTTATATAGTACTTCAAAAGTAAATTTGAAAGAACACAGAGTGTATCAAGTTTTATTTCACACCTGCACACCTTTAAAATACGGTTTGGTTATTAATCTCCACACCTACATAAAATAGCCTCAGGAGAGTTATGTAATAACACTTAATTTTTACATTGTTAGATAAACTAAAAGAAGAGAGAGAAGTTACCTTGCAATAGATATTCAAATAATCTCCTGCACAGTGAAATTTTAAGAATTGAATAACCATGTATCATTTTAAATGACTTACTAGCTTGTGTAATTTGTGAAAGGCAAGCTTCACAATACTGTCTTTAAAAACAATCCTTTTAAAATCTGAACTGATTTCCTTTCCTTCTAAATAGAACGCACATCATGCAAAATTAAAACATTTACATCATACAGAGCAAAAGACAGATTTGAAATATAAAGTCCAATTAATATTTAAGGTTAGTTTGAGACCGAATGTTGGAAATAATTCCAAACGTAAACCTAACAAATATGTTTAACAATAATTACAGTCCACATTTCCTCTAAAAACGTTATCTGCTTTTTGCTCAGCATGAAACATAACATTATTTTTCCATTTGACACAAATATATAATGTAAAGCATTTTTCCATCATATGTAGTTCAGCTTCTGACACAAATCAGACAAAAAGGAAGCTAAAGCCAGCATCATATGGGCAAAATGAATAGATATTTAAGAAGTCTGGGTATATAGCTCATAATTTTTTATTTTATTTTTTTATTTTATTTCAAGAAAAAGAAAGAGCAACCATTCATTTTAGTCTTGCATAAGACTAAATATTTGTCAGTTTGGCAACTGTCTCCCATTTTGAATAGCTGTTTCTAATACAAATAAAAGGCATGAGTTGAGGTTATTGAAAGAATCATTAAAAGGGAAAATATTGATCCTGGAAGGAAGATGAGTAAATTTCCCTTTACTGATGTCCAGCTTCTTAGCTGTTGAGATTTATTTTTTATGCTCTTCCTCATTTTATATTTTCCAGCAATCTCAGGTAATCATAATTATTTTTCAAACAATTACTTTAGCAATTAGTCTAAATCATCAAAATAGAATGTGTTTTTTTAATAGGATTAGCCAATCCTAGTTCCAGTATTTTTTTTATAGCACATATCAAGCCATACAAAAGAAAAAAAAAAATTCAGGTTGCTTGCATCTTTTTCACTATCCTCTGACATTAATATTGTAAATGGGTTGCAGTTTAAACATCTGTTTTGATCTGCAGACCTATTCTACTTTGGGATATAAATTTGAAGAAAAATTTCTAAGAATAGGAGTTATTATCAATATGATAAAACTCTGTCAAACAGTGATTGATAAATGGAAAAAAAATGCAGCTTCCTCACATCTATTCCTAAACAAAAAACATATCCTGTCATTTGCAATTCCAAATTTAGTTTGCATAGAACAGCAGCTGGCTTATTAAAAGCATGTATGTTGAATGTTTTGCTGCCCTCACCAGGACACCATATAATTTTGCATTTTATTTGCCAAACTGTTATTTAAATGAACTAAGAGTCATATTTCTTGCAATAAATCAGCTGCAATGAACAGTATAGTGATTTCTGTCACGTGATATATATATTCAATCACTATCAGCTCAAATTGTTTTAACAGAAATTAGGAGAGGTCCAATTGATCAAAGACCTTCATAAATATGGAATAAAAACAAACTTCCTGAAGAAGTCTAAGGAAGATATTTTAAAATCTATTGATGAAGAATTAGAAAAAAGCGACCATTTATTCATTGACTCAAAAAATAAATATATTAGCAAGCTTTCCTTGTGCTTTTCTGAAGAAAAGCTAGGATGCAAAACTCACCATTTTATCCTCAGTGTTTACATCTCTGATCATTCTCTAAACAGAGGAGAAAAACAACAGCTTGTTAGTAAAAAAATGTTCAGCTGGTGGCAGAAGCATATCTCTAATCAAATCAGCAGAAAAAGTTCATTGCCATTAGGACAATATTTTACAGAATTCATAACTATATTACTATAGCATTTCCCTCTGGCAATGAATTATATAGACATTGGCACATAAAATGCTCTTTGTGGTTGTTGTTACCTGTAGACATTTCTTCAAGTTCACATATTTTAAAAGTTTCAGAGACTGAAAACCTATCGCTTCTGCTTTAAGCTAGCTGGTGAATCCGTGTAGTATTTCTTGATCATTGAATTACCGGATTTTTAACATGATTGAAAATTTGTCATTAAGGTAAACAGAAATTGAAAAAAAAATCTTTACTGAAATCCAGATTATTTCTGTAATAAATCTTCTGTTATTTATGAAGGTTATAAAGCAATAACCTTAAAAAGACACTGTTTTTTAGAAATAATTTTTTAGCCTCAGTTTGAAATCCAAAAGAGATAAAAGCAAATACATTTCCCTAGGCAGATAATTGATCATTAATGGATAACATGAAGTTCAACAGTGAATGATAAACATTCTCTCTCTCTTTGCTTTTTTTTTTCCACTGAAATAAAACCCTTGCATGAGAATTGACAGATCCTCTAACAATTTCCCTAGTCTGAGAAATCGGGAACAAGCCTTCAAGGTATACTAAGGATCATATTTGCCCTACAGTACACAGAACCTAAAATTAATGTTCTAATATCAGATAGATCAGCCTCCAAAATTTTTCATAATTTTTAGTCTCTATGGTATTACTAAAACTAGAAGAAAAAGTATAAAACTTTATAATTGTTCTCCTGTAACTGCATAGCACGCCAAGAAAAAAAAGAAAGTGCAGATAAAATCCTCAGATGTCTCTGAGCAGCTAATGGTTGAAAGATAGAACATCCTTTCCATTCAAATCTATCTTCAAGGAGCTCATATGGCTGAAATGCTAATTTTGGTATAGCTCCTTCCAGACTTAATAATACACTAGTATTTCACCATCTAAATATCTGTTTCCAATCTAGGACAACAAAAAGAGTCATTGTCTTCAAAAGTGCTGCAAAGAGACTCCAGGATGAAGGGCCCCAGGTTTTGTCAGTCCCTGGGTCTGGTCCTGATGAAGCCAGCAGGGTTGTACACAGTAACTTTGGACTTGCTGCCTGTACAGCAAGCATAAGGGAAGTAACAGTCATCACACAGGATCTCTAAATCAGCAGAAATCATTTAGAGAAGTTCAACTGTGTCACACTCCCACACACACTCCCTCATTTCCAAACAGCTGAATACAATAAAGTATTTTCATATTTTGCTTAAAGATTGCAAAGGAAACTTTATAATTCCCCATGAAAGTGCTCAAAATAGCCACATTTACTTTTTTTGGTTTAACAGGGTGGACTTCAAGGGCTGCAAGTAGAAGCTGGGCTACAGGTTGGGAACTTCCTGCCATATATATTTAAAGAGAAGCACAAATGCATCCTGCTTTGTTTGTTTGTTTCACCTTGTCTACTCCTTTCGCAGTATTTGCATATCTGCCTCTGGAGGATATTCTTCTAGCAGTAGCATCTGGGCCTCATGATGAGTTGCACAGGCATTTGTACAGATTTTCTTCACTTGCCTCTGTCTCTGCTATCCACTGTCTAAGCTGCTTTTTCTTTCCTGTCTTCAGTTCTTTTCTTCCAAGTTTTCAGTTGAATATAGTGACAAGTGTACTTTCTAGCCAAATATATCATATAAATTGCTTTGTAACTGCTTTTCTGGTTTTGGCATTTTAGCTTGGATTTTGTTTGGTTTATTTGTTTGTTTGTTTTCTCCCTTCTCCCCTTCTCCCCCTCCTATTCCTTAATATCTGCAACATTATGTCACTATATCACTTCCAAAAGGTATCAAAATGCTGTATACCGATCTGCCTGGCTTAACATAACATTTAACGTCATGGAGTTCTTCTCACTGTGTCTTTTCCTCAGCCTACAGGAGCCACTTTAAAAGGTGACTAGGAATACAGTAATACTAATTCAAACACATATATAGTCCATGACTTTCTTGCTGGCAGTGAAACAAGAGTGACAGTCGGTGTTAATGTCCAGTAAATTTGAAAGCTGAGCAGCAAAAATTGACACCTGACATTTCAGATCGGGTAGAAAGACATCAGATGACCGAATAATCATCAGAGGAAAAATGTTCTTGTTACCACTGACCTGGACTTTTCTTTTATTGATCATGTAGAAATGAAAAAGTATGGGTTTTTTTAGTTTCTTACGGTTTGCAATTAAACTATTGAACTCTCATGATCCTGTTAAGCAAAATAATAAAGGAATTTCTGAGCACATAACAGCATAACGAGTGTGACTATAACAGTAAAAGATAAATACACATCCCAGCCCAATTTTCCCCCATATAATTATCATAAGATTATGTAGGAGTAGCAATTTGGTACTTTCTCCACAACATGTTTGTGTTTCTTCTTGCCTTGTCATTTTTTATTTTAAAAAAAGTAAAAAAATTAAACTGAATAAATCTTACCATAATCTGCTAGCTGAGCTTAAAATACGTCCTACCTATTAATGAGTTATATTAACTGTACTATGCAGATTTTTACTGTACTACTATTGTACTTAGATATGTGAGAGCACATCTGAAAATTCTACCACGCATTCCAAAGACAAGTTATACTTCTGAATGGGGTCCCTTTCTTATCCATTGGAAAGAAAGAGCCAAATAAGGTTTCGGTATCAAAATTTAGATGATGCAACATCTTATGGTAAGATACCCAGCCATGAAAGTTGAAGCCAGAGTCATGAGTAAGGTATACACGTGCTTTCTAATGTAAACAGAGAAAACATAACATTGTATGGCTCATGAGGATGGGTTTTTCAGATGATTGCTATTTTGGATTTAGGACTCTGATGTTACTGAAACCTGTGTTCTTGTTTAAGATATTTTCTGTGCATTGATTTAAGTTTTATCTTTTCCTTTTTTTCTCCTTTTTCATAATAAAGTAGTGCCTCCAAATCAACTCTTGTCAAAGAAGTCAAAGTTTTATAGGAAACTGTTTCTTTCCATTTTCTCTGAAGGTAAATTATCATTTGGGAGTGAAAGTAAGACTAAAAGGAAAGATAGAAAGTAGAGAATAAAGTAAAATGATAGAAAATATAATAGAAGACAATATAATACAAAGTAATAAAATAGAAATGAAAGCTTTTGCTTGTGTAGGTACCTACACAAATGAGCAAAGGAACATCATGTTTTCTCATTAGTGTGTTTCCAATCCCCTAGACACCACCATGATTCTGATGATCCTCCTCATCAAGCACACTAATCAGTGTCCCTATTATCTTCTGCTAATCTTTTATGCCTAACCTTTAGTGCCTAAACAAATGTTGGGATGTAATGGCCTGATTGTGTACCATTTTAGATGCCCTGCTTCTAAGGACATTGGCAGTTTTGATACAATCTCCATGGAGGCCTGAAAACATTGGGCAACAGAAGAGCTTGGGACACTTGTGTATGGGCCATGCTTGGCACTAGCCCACTCACACACTGATCATCAAAGGTATCATATACTGGAAAAGGATATCTTGGGATCTCTAGATTTTCAGATACCTTTAGCCCTTGCTTAATATAAATCGAGACTTTTTTTGTGGTTAAGCTAATTCTTTGCCAAGACTATTTTTTGCTTACTACTTTATTATCCTACAAGAAATTAAACCAGAATGCTGCTATGCCCAAAGCCTGCTTGTTGGTGGAAGGCGCATGTGTGAATAGCTAATAAATAGGAGGTGCAGATGGTAAATTCAGGCCCGTATCCCAAACTGTGACTCATACAAAAGAGATTAAATTGCATTTTATGTACCTAGATACAGAAAGAAAAACTGAAATTGTGATAACGAATGGCACTGAGTTATTTGGTTCAGCTTTTGGACAATATGAATAATGCTTTTAAAAATAGTGATCATGAACCTGAAAGAGCTTATGAAGTATATAAAAGGAGCCTGTGAAAAACAAGTAAGAAAAACAACCCACTAATCCAACTGTCAGTAGGTTTAACCTTTTTATAAAAGGTCCAGTCAAAATTCTGTAGATGTTTGTAGACTGAAGGAAGCTGAAAGCCGCTGTTGCAGAGGAACATAGATATTATAATTGTTAACATTATTTAGGAAAAATGGACCCAAAAATAAAGGAAGGAACTGAAATATTTTTAGTCAATATGGAAATTATAAAAGCGTTTTAGATCCAAACACAATTGCTATCAGTTAGGATTCTTTACTATATTTTTTGTATACTAGAGGAACTAAGGACCATTTTTTGACTTTTCATGCACCTAAAGTGATGATACTGCTTTTACCTCAAAATCAGCAACAGTTATTAATAGCTTAACTAAGCAGTATGATCCAAGGATAACATATATTCACATTTTACACTTCATTTATCCTCTTAAAACTTCTAAAACATCTTAATGACTAACATTAAATCTTTTTGCCATATCTGATGATGTCTTAAATTGAAATCACAAAAACCTGCCCTTAAAGTATTGAAGTCACAGATAATATTGATATTTTTCTCCATGAAAAGAAAAACTAAATCTTTCAAAAGCAAGACATCAGTGATTTTTACCACATACTTCAGCAAAACATAGATAACCAGACTGAGAAATCATCATTAAAAATGATGAGAACTAGATGCTTAAAATCCAGTGGGGATCTGGACTTTAAGACACAGAAAGCACTTAATGGAAGTTAGCCTAGAACAACAGAATATTGAGTTAACAAAGAGCAACAGAATATGTAGTGCTGCCTCCAAAGATCAATTCTTATCAAAGTTCAACCTGAATGAAAGCCTGTAGTAATACGTTCTCCAACAACTTCTTCTGAAGATCACTAAAGACAATTTTTCCACACTGTTTCAGAACTGAGGTTTTCTTACTGAGTACACTCTAGTGGCAGCTTACTCACTTTTAAATTAAGGCTCTACTGAGCCACATGTGAGAAAATTTGCTGTGACTCAGAATGCATAGGAGGATATATTCTGAGTACTTTTGCCAGCCAAAGCTGTGAGACTCTCCCAGAAGAAAAAACCTAACCACTCTGGTAGCAGCTGATGATCGTATTGAGGATTTTAAATACTCTCTGGAAAAGTAACCAAAAATGCACAGCCAATGAATAAATAAAAACTAAAATAGAAATATTCTCCACAAAATGAACAAAATTTCCAAAATATACATTTAGATTATAGTCTGAAACCAACATAGATCTTGGAGCAATATTGGCAAAGGCTATCATTGAGATGTAGCAGTTAATATGCTGTTCACTCTGAGCTGCAGTAAGTTTTCTCAGAAATGGCTCCATGATGTTGGAAAGGAAAACGGCATACATTGGTACACCAGAGAAATGTATCAGAAAGAAACATCTACAAATCTTTAGGAAGATATAGTGTCATTTAAATGCATAAAAAGAATTGATTTTTCAGTCAGTAGACAGTAATCCTCTGAATTTTGTGGCAAGAATTCCTTGTGGATGCAAAAACTACATAGCTTCAAAAAGACCATCTTGAACCAATAAAAGCCCAACAGTGGGGGGACAAAATGTGCAAAACAAAATCCAGCTCAAGAAATGACCATAAAATGGAAAAAAGTTTAGCTGGCAATATCAAATATGTTTTTGCTTTTCTTACTTTTCCTTAAGGGTCTGCCTATGGTTACTGCTATGTGATCTGCATACTGATGATTTTAGGTTTGATTCTCAACCCTATTCTGACAGCTTGTGTGGCAATGTAATCAACCAGTAATAACAGAATATCAAACACAGACCTATTGAAAAGATGCAAGTTACAACTACTACATCTATAACCTCCTTTAAAGGAGTCCCATTCATCATTTCTGCAAATATATCTGGTAATGTAAAAGTATCATCAGGATCTTATAAGAATTGAATTGTAGCCAGTGACACCTTGGCTGCACCCCGCTGTCACGAAACAGAAGAATATCTTTGTAGCTCTAATATGTAGAGATTTATTTTTTTTAATGGAAACATATGTTTTGACAAACTATTCACTCAAATTTTGCATCTGTTACTCTGAAGTCATGTCTTACTTGTTCTGTGTGCTAGAAGTATGCAGTTCTCTTAATGGTTTTGGTATAACATTAAACAATATGAGTAGGTAGCAAAAATTAAAATAAATAATTTTAGAAGTCCTACTATAAAAAATCTGCTCTGTTACAGGAGAGAGGAGAATACTGAAGGAGAAAGAAGAGGAAAAAAACCTCTGCAGCTTTGATGTGGTTAACATTGATACACTGGTTTGAAGAAGGATTCCAGAATTTCATAAATAAACTTTATCAGAAATAAACTGTTTAACACAGTGGAAAGATATTATTACTGACCATATTTTACTGTTAAAAGTATTTCACTATTAAGTGTGTTTTTCAAAATAGTCTCCTTCATCATGTCAGTATAGAAAGGGAGTTAAGTTTTTGCATTGTATTTTTAAAATGAGTAAGAAGCAAAGCATTTAATGAAAGATTCACAACTTGTGCATGTAGTTTTAGTGATTTTGTCAAGCAGCAATTTAATGTCTGCAAGTGTCTACAGCATAGGAATACATTTAAACTGAGCATTTAATGGTGCTACCAGGACCACAAAGTTCAAATATAAACAACATACTACCAACAAGCCATGGCTTTGACAAAAATGGTGGTACTAGAGACAGATTTTCTGTAAATGATTGAGATAAAAGGATAATAAAATAACTAGAGCAAGGCCATTTCTAGTAAGACTCTAAAAGCTCCAGAAAAAGCCATGGAGACTTTAAAGGAATATTGTGGGTTGGTTTGTTGAGCAAATGATTATAAAAGCACTAAAGATTGTTTAAACCAAAAGAAATTCAGCAAATTTAAAGTGCCAAATGAGTATATTTTGTTCCTAACTTTGCAAGAAGTTAATGTCAGAGTGATTAAAGCAAGACATGGCTCCACTGTGTGTATATTCCTACAAAAGCAAAGCTCAACAGATACCGTGGTCTGCATTTTAATGTCTAGTGTCTTTAAAGTACTCCTTGCGATGCCATCACAGTAATTAGAAGTTACAGATAATATTACCATTTTTGTTGATAAATTTCCAGAGGGAAGTTTTGATAAAGCCACTGGAAGGAGACAGAACAAAGATCAGCCTTTGGATAAATGCTCTCTTAGAGGACTTAAACTAATTACAGTGACCATAAGGAGAACCTAGAGACCACTCTTCCAGTTTAGGCAGGTCAGTTCTACAGAAACCAGGGACAGCTGTTGTCATCACAAAGGTCTCAGGTAAAGCCAAGAGATGTGCGGGGTCTCAGTTATGGCAGATATGTTTGCCAGAACCTGAGCAGAACACATAGCACAAAGCATGAGTGAAGTTAATCTGACCTTGCTAATATTGCTAAAATGCATTTCAAAAGTGAGAATAGAGTTACAGATAGATAGAGACATGCATACACATGCACACACACAGAGTTCATAGATTGGTGGAAACAAAGATTTGTGTTTCATCCCCACTTCAGTACCACTGGCCTGTTCCTGATGAGTTAATGTTTGTTGTCAATATGTCTTACAAGAAAAAATAAATAGCAAGCTCATGAACCATGAGGAAATAGTCTGTGACTTCAAAGTAAAAGAGGTCAGCCAATACATTTTACCAAGGTCTTTGTGTTATTTGCAAAGGATGTAATAGTTGTTTAGGGTGTTTTGATCGATACGTTTGACACACTGAGCATTTCAAAATCAGATCAGCAGTCTAGAACTAGTCTTCAAAAGGATTTCTGGGCCTTTTCTTTTACATAACCTTAGGCTCTAATGTCCTTCCTGAATGTAACAAAGGATTTCAGTATTTCTATAGTGATAGCTGTCTTGTATCCACATTCCTTTGAGAATTTCATACTCAGCATTATGACTCCCTTCTGCTCAAGTCCATGAGAATTGTTATTTATTAGTTTTATATTACCCATGGGTATGATTAATACTTTCCAGAAACATAGACACTCTAACAAAGAAATTATGTATTAAACGACTTCAAATGTAGCACAAAAAAAAGGGGGAAAATAATTGTCAGAAAAAACCCTCACGGAAATTTGAGCTACAGTGTTGTTTTTTTTCTCTTTCTTCATATATACTTCATTTCCCTCCCCCCCCCACCCCATATTTCTGCAGACATACAGGAACATATATTCACATGGATATTCTTTTAAATTCTTTCTTCCTGTCTTTTTTAACTCTAAAATGTTCCTGCTTATCCAAACAATATTATATATTGTTAGGATATTCTAATAGTTTGTCCATGTAACTGAATGTATGTTAAAAAAAAAAAAAAAAACAACAACACGTGCATATATACATATACATTAATAGCTAAATCAATGCTTAATCAATGACACACAATTTCAGTACCATTTCAGGTATCTTAGACTATCTGGCCACTCCAGAGGGTATGGTTTTCTCTTAAAGCCTGTGTCAGCAAGATGCCCTGCAAGTAAATAGGCTTCTTACATATACTAGAATGACTAAAAAGGATGAGACATACCCTTGCTTTTTCTAAAGTTTCTTTGTTTGTTCTAAACTTTTAAAATTCCATGAACCTTCGGGTAACAGAACAGTTGTGATCATATTAAAAAAAATATCCAATTCTTGATATCATTTTACCAATCTTAGCACCTAAGAATTAGATGTCTGAATCTTAGTTAGGCACTGCATAATTCCTTATAGGCAAGAAAGCAGGCATTTCCTGGGAGAGACTCTTTTAATCTATCATACATAGGTAAAATGAGATGAGCTTTCTTTGCTTGCTTTCTTCTTTTCCCAGAGAAAGGTTTGCACTGCATGGATGCAGAATTATCAAGGCTACCTAAGTTTCTCTTCACTGGTCAATAGGAGTTGTCTGCTCCAAAGAAGTAAAAGATGCTGAGGTATGGTTTAGAATATCCACAACTTGCAAGATTTCCTTCCCATATTGCTTCTGCAGAGAAAAGTTCAAGCTGAAATAAAATTCCTAAAAAATTTTAAAAGTTGTGATTTTAATGAATATACCAAGGCTGGATTGTTTTTCAGTTGCTTCTTCACTCACACACAATTATCCATAATATTGAAACATCAGGCTTGCTTGTGAAGCAACACTAGAAAATTTTCCTTTTTCTTATTTTATGTCCCATCCTACTCTGTTTTTAATAAAGTGGAAAGTCCATACCTCTTGTACCCAGAAATTTGTAGAACTACAAAGTTAATTAAAAAAACAACACCACAAAACTATTATACCTTTCATTGGTTTTCTTCATGAATAACCGCAGTGGTAATCTGTTCATCAGTTCTGCTTGTCTGATACATTGGAAATATTGCTGCAGTAATAATAAAAAAGAAAGAAACTCTTCTGCTATGGGCAGAATAAATCTATTGCCATAGAAGTCTCCTTTAAAATCCTATGAAACAAAATTAACTTTAGCAAAAGACAGGTGCTTGCTCATGTGCAAAGAAAATAAGGTAATGCTGGAGCTAATTTAGAAGAAATAATGTAAATTAAGAAGTACCTCCAGTACGACATGAGAGAATAAAAAATCCACAAAAATATTTTGGATAAAGAGGACAGCAATGGACACAAAAGGAATCATATGAGACAGTTTTGAGGGTTTACCCCACTTCACACTGAGACCAGCCCATGAAGAGCAAAAAGAATGATTACTTTAGAACTCAATGAAAAATCATCCAAGGTCACTGTTACAAATACTTTTTTTTCTGGGCCGTCGCTCATCATGACCAGAAAATCAACTAAGTATCTAGTAGTTTTCTAAATATTTGTTTTTTTCCTTTTTCTTCCCACCCTCCGCAATGGACAGAAACTTTTCAAATACGAGCAATAGGAACAGCTCACATACTAGTAAAACAGTGATCTTCCATTGGGGTTTACTTGCAAAACTCTAATTGACTCAGAAAACTGCTTTACAAGATTTTTTTTTCTTTTAATGAAAATGTTGTCAGATAGGCTTCAGAATAAAACAAAAATCTCAGTCTTCAGGACAGATATAAAGAACGAACAGAACCATCTAACTATGAGAGAAATATTTTGCCTGTTAAATGGAATAGACTAAAAGAGTTGCAATCTACTATTCTTTGTACCAAATACCTTTGAAATTAATAATGATAGGAAAATGAAATGGCAGGACATTTGTTGTGGGGAAACCACTACTTAATGTGCTTGATGGTATTACAGTGACTTCATGAAAAGATTGCAGGAATATCTATAACAAGTGTATTGGTTTAAAAGAAAAACAAAAAAAAATTAAAAGGCTAAAACAAAATATACTTTTTTATATATACATAAATATATAAAAAATAACCTATTTTAACTATAAGCATAAAAACCAAACAACACCTTTTTTTTCCCTTATTCCCAAATTGATCTGGACATATTTTTATTTTTTAACATAAAAAAAATCAATAAACTATACTGTGTAATCTAATGTAAGCAGCCTAAAGGTAAAACTGGTGCAATATAACACAAGATCATATTCTGTACCTAAATACTTTATTTGTGAGTGAGTAACGACAAATATCATATATTACCTTAAAAATGAGTCAAGTTTGTAAGTAAAGAGGTATTATCTTTTTGGTCAAAGGCAATTGTGAACAATGTTAATAGCTGAAATGAAAGCTACATTCTACGTCGTGTATAAATCTGTAATGAAAAAATCCTTCATAATTATAAGAGTAAATAAAATATCTATTTAATGCATAAACAACTGTATTTGTTGCTTGTAAGAAAATTACAATCTCTTTGTGCTTGGATAAAGCCAAAGTAAAACCATTTTACCTCTCAAGACTCCATTTTGCTTAAATGAGAGAATCACATACTGGATTCTTTCTCTTTCTTAGCCCTCTCTTTTAATGAACAACCACAATAATTTTGAAACAAAGAGATGCACATTTGGTCAGGCCCTTGATTACTGTTGGTGAATACTGTAAATAGTTGTGAGATAATGTAAAATGAGGACATGACTGACACATTAAATAAATAAGGGACAAGACACCACAGAGTCAGAATTTAGCGAGGAAACAGCAACTAAGCAAACACAAGCCAGTTTTACCCAAATTCATCCATGAGAAAGGTATTTGAATATAGTCAATAGAGCACTAATAATATTGCAATTTAGAAGCCAAAACTAACAACAAGAAAAATTAAGCACAGACAAATGGGTACTGAACAGTCTGCAAACGGCAGGAATCCTAAAGCCTGGAGGTTTGTGGTTTAGGATTTTGACCAGATTGGCCTGAGGTTATGAACAAGCTTAAATCATCTCTCTCCCATATCTCATATAACTGAAAAGATACTGGATCTTGTTTATCATTATTGTATTCTAATTATTTTTGGTTTCATGTTTGAGATTGGGTATGGTTTTTAGATTTTGACTGAAGATCTGGATCATGTAAATTAGATATTGTCATTCATTAAAAAAAAAACCAAACCACCAAAATAAAAGAAATCATGTCAGTTAATATTAGATAGCTAAAAAGGAAAAGAGTTTTTACAAAGACTGATTTCTCTGAGTTATTTTGGATACTGATTTTAGGATGGAGTTATTTTTTTCTTTGGAAATACTAATTTTACCTTTTGCTTAAAAGGATAACTAGCCTTGACTTAGTATTTGAGCACATAAAATGCATGACACCTTGTAAGCTGCATTCCAAAGCATAGGCCAAAAAGTCTGTGTGCTCAATGAAGCACTGCCTAGAGCTAGCCAAAAGAAATGTTCAATTTTGACTAGTGTCCTTCAGTAGGCACCAAACCAAACATGTGCATTTATCAAAGGTAGCCAGAGCTGGTATTCATCAGTTGAATAACGGAAAACTGCTGCTCAGAAATGTGAAACCTAGATTCTGTCTTCCTCCAAAACCTGAGGAAAATTCAACTTCCCTGAACTATGGGAAATGTCTTAATCATTAGACTATAAGGCATTCCAGGAGAAGGTGCTACCATACCCTCTATTTTAAGATGGGTCACTATACACTCAGGAATGTAAGAGTTGCATGAAATGAATAGATTGTACCACTGACAAATGATTAGGCAATTTGAATTTGCTTGGGAGCAGAGAGCTGTAGCTGCATCTCTCCATATATATTTTGAATTAGTCAATCACTACATAAAGAAACAAAAAAAGGGAGATTAAGTGTGTTATTTTATTGGTCATCCAAATAGGATATCTTACAAAATAAAATGTAGAAGTTATCTTAATGGTGGAGGCCAAGTAAAAGGTGGTAAAAAAGTAACAAGGGTTTGGAAGAGAGTATAAACAGCCTTACATAATAAGCACTGCATGAATCATAAAGTGAGTCATATCACTGGATAGTTCACATTGAGAACAAGTTGATGATTTTCATGTCTGTATTCTTAAAAGACACTACGGTGCATTTGGTCCTATTTGTATTTCTACACACTTTAATTAGGATAATTATCCAGCAAGAGGAGATTACTCTCTTCCACATATATAGAAGCATTTAGAAGCCTAATAATACAAATGTAGATTTTTCTTTCTTGTAGGAATATTTGCTTTCTGGAATGGGCTGTTTCTTCTGGTGCAAGATTCCTTAGCAGTATCATTCATAAGGTGGAGGATTTCATGGCCTTTCATGGCCTTTCATTCAGAAATTAACTCAGCTTTTTCAATTTTTTGGTTGCATCTTAACTGTGGATCATGCATATTCTACTGCAGCCCTGGTCCCTGATCCTGTGGATAGGGAGAGCTTTTGTATACAGTTCCCACCTGTGTGTACTTTTTGATTTTCCTTCTATTTGAATCTAAGGAAGATGTAAGATAATACACACTTAGGTCTCACACTAAAAGGAGGTCAGGAACTGAAAATCAGTCCCAGATCCCCAAATTTAGCCTCTATGACTCATTTATTTTTTCTTCGTCTCTAGAACCGCTGCTGTGGGAAATAGCTTGGCAATGGGTATCCAGTATGCATTATGGAATACCTCCTTCACTGAGGAAATATGTCTATAGCAAGACCCAGGGACACATTATGGAGAAGATATTTCTTTCTTTATCATATTTTTTTTCCCCATTTCTTGAAGTAATTTGGGAGTTTCTGCAAAGAGAGGAAATCTCTTGAGATTATGAAAAATTGTTGATATACTGCGCCATTCTGTTTTCATTGTTTTCTTTATGGGTATCAAAACAGAGATGTGTGTGGGACAAATGTACAGTTATTTAGAATGGATTTTGGGGAGTGAAAGAAGTTATACCGTAGTAAGTACCTGTCCATAGTCCAGTAGGCAGAGATAATACATAGCTGGTAAAAGTGAAAATATTTTAGCAGTCTCAAATATTTCCCCCCTTTATCATAGCAGTAATTTATGATGCTTTGCAGCTTGTTGTGTTTCCTTATTACTATTCACTTCATCTTTTTCCTTTGCCTTTCTATCTGGGAGTGTTTCTGATATACATCGCTGTCACAGGCTGCATGAGAATTAGCTCTACTAACCTTAATTATCTTCTCCATGTTAGAAAATTCTTAACTCTTATTGATTGTTTAATTGGCTTTTCTGTTTGCCCCTTTTTTTTTAATTAAAACCCCCCATTAATTCAGAATTCTAACCATCAGTACCTTTTCTTCATATTGTACATCTTAGAGAGAAGTGAAATTCCAATTCATGGGAACAACAATTTTTCTATAGGTTTTCAACAGAAACAGAATATGAATCTTCTGGAATAGCTGGACAGGATGATGACTAGTGCTGTATGAAGTGCTAATGAACAGCAAACATAAAAAGGAAATTGACAGTGAGTGGAAATGGCAAAAAGCCTATTTATGAAATGTAGCAGTGATGTTGTTCTAAGTTTTTTTGAATCTGCCTAAATTCTACAGCTCTATCTACATTATTATTCTCATTTCTTTCTCTTCATTCACATTTTGCCTCTAAATTGGAATGCAATGTGCCTACGCAGACCTTGCTTTCCACCTGTCACAGAAAAGAAATGGTGCCTCAATGAGATGTATACTTTGCTCAGACAGATCACAGACAAATAGGCTAGGACATTGGGTTTTATGTCCTAAAATATCCCAGCAGGCTAGGACACTGGACAGACCCATCAAAACAGTTCCATGAATTTCAGAATGGATATTTCAGAATAAGTCTAGAAAAAAATAAACTTCAACATTCTAAATAGATAGATAGACAGAGAGAAAGCGACCTGATAAGGATATTTCAGAGTAACTGTGCATGATATATCACCACACAAGAGATAATCCAACAGAATAGCATAAAACAAAGAACATATGGAAATGTGAATCTGCCAGTGATATAAGGACTCAATCGCAGCAGCAAGTTTAAAATTGTCATGTATTCCACAAGATGTGGTATAGAACTCAAGAAAAATTCTTGAAAAAATAAACAAAACACCATTCAGTCATTAAAAAAGAATATTAGTGCTTTTGCAATAATAATAAAACAAACTCAAAGGAGGCATCAATTTAAGAATGCATTAGAATAATGTAATTCACTATGTGTAGCACACAGTAAAATTACAGATGTGGTCTTAAATTATTTTGCTCAAAAAATCAACCTCGTACAAAGATTACTACATTGTGCTACAGAAGACAATTCAAGGTAATCCTACAATATCATTGAAGTACTCTGTATACCAATCAATCTACAAATACCTATTTCTGTATATGAACAATCACAAAGTTCATGTCTTTGTAAGTGTTCAGTAGTCAAAATGAAGATGTTCAATGTGCATAATGGATTAGATATTTATTCTGAAAAATGAAACTTTTTTTAAAATATCGAGATTATTTTTGTTACTGAAATATTTCAACTTTATACAAACTTTTTCAATAGCAGATAGAGGATCAAAATCAAGGTCTATTTCCTTCACTTTTATTTATAATATAGAGGGAGAGAAGAACTAAGGGAAACTATTTCTTTCTCTTAGCAGATTTCATGAATAAAAATACTTGGCCTTGCAAGGCAAATTGGCTTGTATCTTACAAGCCAAAGCTGTCTTTTAGCTCAAATGTAATGCTTTAAAAAATGGTACAGGTTCCATCTGTGGTTTTGATTTGCTCTCTTCTAAAAAAATCTGTTATTGCTTCAATTTAGTGTTGCCTTGTAATTTTATCACAAAATATTCGCACAAAGCAATCCTCTATGTCAGTTAATTTATGCACATACATGCATGTGTGTGCACACAAAACCACACACACACACTACACACATTTTATACACTTTATCACATCTACATGATAGAAGCAATAATTATTTTTGGAAATGATTTATCCTAAAATGCAGAGCAAATAGGAAGTGTAGGACCAGAAGTTAGCACATATTTGATTTTGCATGTGGTTTTGACTAGTGTCTTTTAAAACCAAGTCATTAACTTTCTATTCAAGATTCTGCAATCACCAGGTTAGGGGAAGATTACAAATAATGTTGTGAAAGGTGAATTTTTCTCTTGAGTGTTGAAGCTGAACTTCCAATTGTTTTTATTGAAACTTCCAATGATGAGAAAATCAAAATCTCTCACACACATAACATATATACTGAATATCTGGTGTTAGAATAGTGTAATTTTGGACATAATTCAGAGACAAATCAGTTGAAAATGCATATTGGAGGATATACTTTGGTTTGAGAAACTAATGCTGGCTTTGATTTATAAAATGGGAACCAAACAAACACATAAAGATGTTTAACTTGAGTGTTCGATCCTTGATGAATTTGCAAGAATATCTGTGAGAAAAACCTAATTTTTCTTCAGTCAGTGCACAGTTTGCCAATCACTTTACCATAACAAGGAATTCCATTCATTATCTAGTTCGTGTTTGGGTATGGGAACAGGAGGAACCAGAAACACTAGGTTATGGGAATGAATGAGACACAATACATGGCAGGACAACTTTTTCACCTTTCTTACAATAGATTCTAAATTCATGGTGCTTTATCACATTTCTAGGCATTCTAAACTTGGGTTGAAAATCAGGCAGATGCTTGGTTAAACTGACAGGCTGTGACAATGAAAATGGTCTACTTTTCCTGCACCCATAGGTGAGATGCTCTGTGTATAGCCTGCTCATGTTTTTGAAGAAGTACATACGCACACCTGTCCTGTAATTGGGTCTGCCTACATTTTCCTGGTTTACATTAATCCAGTGTAACCTCAGGACCTGTTGTAGGAGTATATCTAAAAATAACTTGGGAGCTGGAGTACTGACATCTCTTCCTTTTTCTGATGCTCCTGAAATGCAGTTCATATCCTTGATTAAGGCATCAAATTAGACAACTGACTCAGGAGCATTAACATCATATTATATATCTAGAACATGCTCCTTGTCATGCGTTTAAGTACTCAAATCATAAACAGTTGTGCCACCTAAGTAGGTGGTATTCCAGCAACATTATAGAATGGATTTCTTACAAAGCAATCATACAGGATGTGCAAGAACTGAGTTTCATGTCTACCACAGTATAAAACAGATTAACAATCCCTTTTTTGGGATTGTTTTAAAAGCGATACTTTTAGTAAGGTGACAGAGTATCACTATAAGAAAATGAAATATTCACCCATTATTCAGTGTTTTTTCCTGAAGGGAACCTTTTTGGGCTGACAGAGAGCATAAAACGCAGGTCACTTCCTTCATGTATAAAAGTTTATTATCTCTTATGGTACAAGATATCATTACACAAGATACTGTCTTTTAATGCAAGCTAAAATAGAAGGACTGGTAGATATCAAATTAAAAACAGACAAAACAATGAATTTCACAAAACACAGCTAAGTAGTGGAAGTAAGTGCCAGATGTTTGTGATACCAAATACTTATATTCCTTCAAATTGCAACTATGGAAACTGAGGAAGTAATCTAAATCTGAGTTAGTCACCTCAATTTCTGTCATTTCTTTAACTGGCCCACAGAGTTTCTGTTTCTCTTCATGGACTACTGAGGTTGAATAAGGACACCAGCTCAGATGTTGAGCTTCATGTATAGATTGCAGACACCAAAAATTAGGCAATATGTACTGTAGTAAAATACTGTTTCCTTACTAAGAAGTCCCAGTCACTAATTTCTGGAAGCAGTTGGTGGATAACAAGGAAGTAAACATTTACTTATTTACTCTTGTTTAGGCTTCTGTATTAATTAGTTTCAGAGATAGGATAATGTTCTAGATGAATCTTCACTGCAACTGAGCAAGTCTTTTATCTTTGGAACAGGTGTTGATCTTCCTGACCCTTGATGAAAACAGATCTGGTTGTCAGGAACAATAGATTTCAGGCATACTAGGAAATATGAAACTTGTGTATGTGTATACTTTAATCTGAGTGTCCAAAGATGTTATCGTGCTCAGGATCTTTTTCAGGTATCCTATATTTTCTGGCTATGCCTCTATTTTAACATTGGAGTGCATACTGAGTGAATATACTGTCTTACCATACCTAGTTATGTCTTTATTACCCACAAGAGGAAGGCTGAACATTGAAAGCATCTCTGTATAGATTCAAGCTACAGTGGCAGGAGACAATGTGCCTGGTGGGTAAACCCCAAAGACAGTATGAGGCCTTCAGGTATGATGACACTGTGCATGTACCTTTGGAAGATACATCAGTAGGAACAGATGTACCCACTTTCATATTCTAGGTTGTATAGTAAAGTAAAAAGTAAATAATCTATTCTTATAAGCACTAAAGCTTACAAGAACCATTATGGAAGTCCTTTTCTTCATGATAAAATACCCTAAGCCAGTAAAATTAATTTAATTACATGGAAGTTAATTACCTTAACTTCCATGTAATATTCTATTTCTGTACTCCTTGTTTAGAACATTATTAATACAATTTTCCAGTTTCTTTTCATATTCCTCTGATTTTTTTCTTTGTAGTTATTCAAGGGACATTTTTTTCTTTTACTCAGGTGTTATTTTGAAAGGAGCCAGTGTATCTGTGGCATCCCAACTATAAAACTTGTGGCTGGGATTTCTAAGTGTAACCTATAGTATTCTACAGAGAAAGAATAGCTGTTCTTACTGGGCTGTGTAACAGCTGGAATCTTGAAAAAAAAGGCTATCATGTATATGCAGTTTGATAGCAAAGCACAAATTCAGAGAGTTCAATGTGTGGATGCATTGGGAATGCATTTAGCGTACTATAAATTACCAGTGAATTTGGTTTGCTCAGACACAGTAACTCTGATGTCCTTTTGATGCATTGCATGACCTGCAGAATTGACTTGCAGTCCTCCACAATGTTTTACAAATATAGTATATACTCTATTTCAGGCTCACTCTTCAGGAAGTTGCACAGCACATGCATGAATGACATAGACACGCATTTTTCATGGAATTTTCTAGACAGAAATATCAAAGCTTCATGTACGCATT
This sequence comes from Tringa tobata, assembly GCA_033628505.1. NCBI lineage: Eukaryota > Metazoa > Chordata > Aves > Charadriiformes > Scolopacidae > Tringa > Tringa tobata. The sequence continues at coordinate 19,735,698 of JAHREE010000279.1, read as the reverse complement.
CATATGACTCAAGTGCAATCACACATAACCCTTTCCCACTGTGTGGTTTGTGGTTGTTTCTGCCTTTCATTGCACCTCTTAAGAGATTAGATTCCAGTTTAATCTCTTCAGTTCATTCTTCATACACTAGATGTTCACTTCTTTTAATTACTATTATGGCAACACATCCACTCTTTTTCTTTTCAACAGTAATTGGCCTCTATTACATTGTAATTTTTCACTGCCTCAATCCACCTATTTTATTAGAATACAGTGAACCAATTTAATACCCTTTCAGTGGAGCAGATTTAATACCAAGAAAAAAATATCTTCAGTGATGAAAGCCCAAGTTTAAGGTTTAGACATAAAAATACTATAGCTGGGCGCCCACCTCACCCAGTAAAATGATAAAGCTGCATTTAAAGTTAGGAAACTGTATACATGACAGATTGTTGCTATGGTAGTAATGCTGTTTTCTCATCAAATCTTTCCCTTGTGTGCTAGGTTGCATTTTGTTTGTATTTTCTTCTATTCCTTTGTCATTTCTTGGCATTATGTCATGGTAAAAAAGAATTTTAATAAAGATTTCCACCTGAATGAAATAGGGATCTATGGATATTATATTGTAATTGCATTAATAATCCTATCGACAATGAGAATTTCTACCTGCTTGTTCCTAGTCACATACAACCATTTTCTGTAGAGAATAATTCCATCATATGTTAAGGAATTTCTCAATTCTCCCATTGTATTTTTTTTTTCCCTGAAGACCAAGAAGAAGAAGTATTTTTAATAGTTCCCAAGTCAATCCAAACTAGTCACACTGAAATTACAAAGCATGCCACAAATACAGATCAGGACAGTTACCTCAGAAAGCTGTCATCACAGACATCATCTTCCCACCCCTTTCTCTTTTTCTTCTTCTGTCCTTTGAGAGTACAGAAGCACCTAAATCATTGCCCACATACTGTTTGTTTTTAAATTTAGGTATGTTGTTTAGGTGTCTACCCTCACTGGGTGCTTCTAGGAGGAACATAAATCTTCATAATGGGTAAACACACAGGCGCAATAGACCATAACTGCCTTGCACAGGTGTGTGCCTTTGAGGCACCATTCTTCCTTTCTAGGGAGGGCTACATTCAAGAGGGGCTTAAAGAAGGCTCCAGGAAATCATAAAACCATCGGTTTTGCTTCAGTCCTTGGGGAGGTCATGGCATGAATCTTCCTGGGGGCTATCACAAGTCAAATGAAGCACATGATTGGGAAAAGCCATCATGGGTTCACCAAGGGCAAATTGTGCTTGGCAAACCTGGTCTCCTATAACAAAGGAACCTGCTTCGTTGATGTGGGGTGAGCAGTGGACATTGTCTACCTGGATTTCTCCAAGGCTTTCTACATGATTCCCCACAGCCTCCCCCTTAGAGCAACTAATATGCTACAGTCTACACAAGTGGTCTGTGTGTTGGGTGGGGAACTGGCTGACAGGCCACACCCAGGGGGTGGTGGTAAACAGGTCCTTTTCAAAGTGGCAATCTGGCACAAATTGGGTCCCCCAAGGAATTGATATTTGGCCCAGTGCTGTTTAATATCTTCATAAGTGATCACCTAGATTAATAGACTTTTTGTTGTGATGTTAGTTTTTTATAGCTTTCATGTGACACCAACTTTTTTACTTAGGACATTTGTGGTAACTTTCCTGGCAAACAACCAAGTTTCATGACTGTAGTAGTTTCATACTGTAATTCTTCCAATACTTTCAGATACAAAATGTAGAATACATAGGAAAATCTCCATTCATAAATCATACTTTCCGTTTGTTTCCATTCATTTTTCATACCAAAGCATTTCTTTTATTTAAAGCCATTTTATAAGATAGCTGTCTGCTACTTCTAACTTAGGACAAGGAAACATCAAAAATTCTTTCAATTCATCATTCTATAACAATGGTAGCACATCTTTTTATGAATTAATTATTACCCTAAAGACACTTAAAGTAGGTACCACTTATATTGTTCTATTCTTCTTTACACAGTCTTGCATGTTTGAGTCATACTATATTTTTCAGTTGACAAAAAAGGTACTTCTGGCCATTTCTCTCTTCTAAATTATTGCTTCTCTACATAAGTATTTTTAAACATATGTAGAATACCCGCCAAGCCCTCTTGGGGGTATTCTAACTAATTTTTTATGGGAAATGCAGGATTTTTTGTACCTCTGTCATTGCTATGGAACCATTGCTACAACCAAGACAGCCATTTGAATTATCGAACATCATCAATTATAAAACAAAGTTTACATTTGAACAGTGAAGAGACATTATGTTTAAAATAGCATTACTTTCAGCTTATGTCATTTTAGACAAACTACTACATTTTTCCCTAGTATGAAAATGCAAAACACTGAAATATCTTGCAAATTTTTTCTTGATTTTAGTAACTGTATAAATTGGCAACAACAGTAACTTCCATAAGAATGCTTTTTTGCTTTCTGCTCCCTAGCACTATGAAACAAACTTTTTTTAAAAAAGATCATTCCTCAAGTTTGTTGTTTTTGTAATTTTTACTTCTATTTAAACTATTTTTTTTGAAACTGCTGAATGCTTCAACATCATGACAGAATGCATACCCATTTACAGAACCTTTATTAATTCCTCTGGGCAATGATTCACTCTGTCTTGTAGTTCATCTGCAAAGATTTTTATGAATGTTATTGAAGACTTCTACTGCCTTTTGAAGAGGCAATTAAATATATTTAAAAATAAAACAACTAATTTGGATTTTGGACTCATTTCTGCATTTCTGATAAATTACAATTTTCCTGTTAAATACTAAAGTACCTTCTAAACTTCTGAAGCACTTCTATCATACGTAATATAACTTAATATGAAGGGCTGATTCAAACACATTTCATGTTACATAACAACATGTACTCATTTCCCACATAATTCTACACAACCATATATTCTTGCCATTGTAAATATTAGATTTGATTATACCCTTAGTATGTTTCAGGATGAGGTGCACTGTCTTCAGTCTTTTATGGGTCTGTTACAGAGCTTGTACCTCTCCTGTAGGCAGTAGAAGACCACTACTAAATTGCTCCTTACCTATCACCTCTTCTCCAAGCTATTCAGCCACGCCTCAAATGTCATGTGCTCTTTAGTTGCTCTGTACTTTTTCCAGTTTGTCAGTATATATGAGGCATCAAAGTGGACACAAACCAGAAATATGTAGGCATGCACTTCTTCCCTTTGTTGTTTTGTTTTCTATATACGTTTTGCATTTCAGGTTCAGACTTCACACATTTAATTTATCTTCCCTTAAAACCAGCTTTGTACATTTTCCAGTTTTTCTTGTTAGCACTTTTGCAGAATAGCACTGTTATGAACATACAAGCTTGATCAAACAAATCATAGAATTGCAGAATGGTTTGAGTTGGAAGTGATCTTTAAGGATCATCTAGTCCAACCCTCCCTGCCACGGGCAGAGATATCTTTCACTCGATCAAGTTGCTCAAAACCCCTTTCAGCCTGACCTTGAACAATTCCAGTGATGGGGCATCCACAGCTTCTCTGGGCAACGTGATCCAGTGTCTCACCACCCTCATTGTAAAAAATGTCTTCCTTTTGTCCAATCTAAATCTAACAACTTTCAGTTTATAACCCCTTATTCTATCACTACAGACCTTGGTAAAAAGTCTCTCTCCATCCTGCTTACAAGCCCCCTTTAAGCATTGAAAGGCCACAAAAAGGTCTCCCTGGAGCCTTCTCTTCTCCAGGCTGAACAACCCCAACTCCCTCAGCCTCCTTCATAGGAGAGGTGTGCCAGTGCACTGACCATTTTGGTGACCCTCCTCTAAACCTGCTCTAACAGGTCCATGTCTTCCTTATACTTGGGACCCCAGAGCTGGATGCAGTACTCCAGGTGGAGTCTCACAGGAGCAGAATGTAGGAGGAGAATCACCTCCCTCAACCTGCTGGCCACACTTCTTCTTATGCAACCCACGATACAATTGGGTTTCTGGACTCCAAGCGCACATTGCTGGCTCATATCCAATTTTTCATTCACCAGTATCCTCAAGTCCTTGTCCACAGGGCTGCTCTCAATCCATTCATCATCCAGTCTGTATCGATACTAGTGATTGCACTGATCCAGGTGCATGACTCTGCACTTGGCCTTGTTGAATGTCATGAGATTTGCAGTAGATGCAGGTAGATGACATCGGTTGCTCTTTCCTTGTCCACTGATACAGTTGCTCCATCGTAGAAAACCAACAGAATAGTCAGGCATGGTTTTCCCTTTATGAAGCTATGTTGGTTGTTTCTATTCATATCCCCATCATCCTTATGCCTTGACATAACTTCCAGGGTCAGATTTGGTACCAAAGAGAGGACTGAAATAAATAGGAAAAAAAAAAACCACAAAACCAAACCAAATGCAAAAGGTGGAAGAAAACTGCATTCATTGGGTAAATGCTTGTATGAAAGAATTTAGTAGATTTCAGTCCCCATGGAAAGATGCTGCATAATGGGTTTTTGTGGGGTCTTTTGGTG
>JAHREE010000279.1:19704910-19730783 GCA_033628505.1 Tringa tobata | reverse complement strand
GAGGGAAGGAAAAAGAACTTAAATTTATGAGAGAAAAGGAATCTTTAATGGTAGACCATAATTTCATATTAAATATGGCATGCTAACCAGGTGGTATAAAGCAAAAAGTCTTTGGGGAAAAAAAGGGTAATTAAGACCAATCCAAAAAGCAATGTGGTTTCAAATCTGAAAACTGTTTTATGATTCTTCAAATTCTACTTTCTTATATCCTAAGCTTTAACAGCAAGGTCTTCCAAACTAGGAATTATGGCAATACCTGAAATAGAAGTGTAGGAGTTTACAAGTCTTTTGCTGGAAAATGTTTGGTGTTTTGGTTTTCCTTTTAGCTTAACTGGAACATGATCTTATCTCTCAGCGGGAGAGATCAGGGAACAGATAAGCAGCAGAACCATCAGAGTCTTTCCAATTTCTTCTCTGACAACTGCATTTCAGAAGGCAAATAGCAAATTCATGTAATTCTTGAAAGAACACTTCGATTCACTTATTTTCGTGATAGGATTGTTCTGCCACCTTGCCTGAAATGGTCTGTGAGTAGTAACTGGGAAAGTCTCTGCCAGCTCTCTCCTGGTTTCTATCTCTGCAGTTATCTCAGATGAAACAAGTTTGCTTGTATTTATGCCTCAGACTCAGCCACAGACCTCAGGAAATCTAATACACTATAAAATCCTATTCCAACAGGTATAAAGTAAGCAGTGCCCTTTAACATCATTGTACGAGTCCTCATGCAAGGTTTTTATTGCTCCTTCACCCTCATTGATTCTTCTACCCCTCCTGCTTCCAGACAGAAGTCATTACTAGCACAGATCCTTCTCTGATGTCACAGGCCCCTGTCTTGGTGGTAGCTTCCCTCAGGGGTGCGTTTCTCCCCCAACTCACCCCACCACCCCATGGCATATGCACATGCATATTCATACAGTATGTTTCACGGTTGAAGAAGAAAGAATATAGGCCAATTTAATGCTGTAGTGACTTAATTTGGAGCTATACAAAGAGTGAACAGCTGAGGCTGGGATCAGAATTAGGACTTGTCAGTTTAAGGTTTTTAAGCACCTCTAGCAGGAAGATAGTAATGCTGTTTTTTTGGAAAGCAGTACATACATTCTAATCTTACTTTAGACCTCCCCAAAGTCTGTCACTTTCTTAATAAATTTCAAGTACAACACCTTCCTTGTGTACAGTATATATGCGTGGTATTGAGGCCACCACAGTGGGTTATATCCCTACAGTGAAATTGTTCCAATTAGTTCAGCATGTGGAACAGTACAAAACCTTGTGGTTTTTTTTCTGCTTAATTTTCCAAAGCACAGGGAGGTAAAGCATTTGAATCCACAAAGAGGATAATTTCTTAATTTTTGAAACACTTATCCTGGATTTCTCAAGATGGGGGGACTGCACAGTCTGTCAGTTTCTGACCTTATAATCATAGAATAGTTTGGGTTGGAAGAGACCTTTAAAGGTCATCTAGACCAAGCACCTGCAATGAGCAGGGACATCTTCAACTACATCAGGTAGATCTGATCTTGAATGTTTCCAGGGTTGGTGCATCTACCACCTTTCTAGAGAACCTCATCCAGTGTTTCACCACCCTCATCGTAAAAATTTTTTTCCTTATGTCTAATCTAAATCTAACCTCTCTTAGTTAAAAACCATTACCCCTTGGCCTACCCCCAGGCTCTCCCAAAAAGTCTGTCCCCATCTTTCCTGAAGGCCCCCTTTAAGTATTTAAAGGCTGCAATCAGGTCTCCCTAGAGCCTTCTCTTCTCCAGGCTGAACAAAGCCTTCTCTCTCAGCCTGTCTTCATAGGAGAGATGCTCCTGACCTCTGATCATCTTCATGGCCCTCCTCTGGACCTGCTTCAAGAAGTCGATGTCTTTCTTGTGCTGAGGGCTCCAGAGCTGGAGGCAGTAGTCCATGTTGGGTCTAACGAGAGCAGACTGGAGGGGTGGAATCACCTCCCTCGATCTGCTGGCCATGATTTGTTTGATGCAGCCCAGGATATGGTTGGCAAACAGTGGAGTTACTATCCATTAGTTCTTCGTTTAAGAAATTACAGGCCTATAGGTTTGCAAGCTGAAACAGAGTTTTCAGAAAACAAAGTAATTGTAGCAAATGACATCGTTAGTCATTGCATATTCATCAGCATAATATTTGACAATAAAATAATTACTTTTATGTGGGGATTATAAGTAATATTATTGACTTAATTATGTCAGAACATCCTTGTGAACAGTATTTTAGAAAATAAAGTAAATCACTTTTCCAAAAAGCCATTATAATGACATCAGAAAATGAGCTTTGAATATAACATCTGAGGCTACAAAGCTGCAATTTGCATTAATGCTAATAGCTGTAGTGCAGGTAGAAAGCCACCAACAGAACATTAAATATTCAAAAGTGCTACTAAATTTTTGAGAGGAAAGAAACTTTGGTCCAGTGTTTCTTGTACACTTTGCTTGTGGATATGAAACTATTCAGTGTACTTGCTTATTTGCCTTTTTCTTTTTTTCATTATATTTTCTTTGTATGGAAAAAAGAAATATTTCAAAATTTACTTATTTTAAAGCAGAGTTCTTAAAAGACCATTTCAGCATATAAATTTTTATACTTGTGTGCTCTGTCAGAGTTAACGACTAAAATGTTTTAAGATAAATAGAAGGTAATCAAAACATTTTTGATTATTTGAATATTTTTCATTTCAAAGGATCTTTTTGAACATTTTTACTCAAGGAAGATAGTGGACTAAGTGGCAGACCCCCATAGTTGGTATCCAGAACCAGAAAACTTTCTGTTTACATGACCTTTTTCGGTGCTTACAGTGATATTTGGAGTACACTCTTCTTAAAGTACAACTACAGAAAAAGGTAATCAAGGCAGAGCTTTAGTGACATTGTGTTAATAGCAATCTACTAAAGAAATATATTGAACTAAAAATAGAATACTGTAGTTCAGTTTGTTCCTCATGTGGCAAAACAAAGTTCCAAAAAATAGCCACGTTATAGTTAGTTTTGGGGGAAAAGGGACCTCACTGGAAATCCTACATGTTTTCTACTGAAACTGAATTACTATACAACAGAATCTAGAAACTCAAAAGGAATAGATAAAAGGCATAATCTAGTGGTTATCAGACTCCACTGCAATAGGAGAGGGAAGACCTTGACTTCTACACCAGATTTCCCAGGACTTTTTTTTTTAATTATTATTTTTAATCCAGTTATTGCTTGATGTCAAATGCATTAATAGTCTGTACAATCTGATACTAACATCTGAAAACAGTTACTATATAACATAGTGAACCTAGTGCCTACACAGATGTCATGAGTATAGTCCTCAATGGTCCCTCAAATGTGGATGTGTTAAGCTCCAGTATCCTCCCAGTACTTAAACGTTGTGAAAATGTCCTGGTTTGAGGTGGAGCAGAGCAAACTTTCTGTTCAGTGAGAGAGGCTCCTGCTTATAGTTGTTGCTGTGGCAACCAGAGTCATCTGACTTGCTTGTTTGCCCTGTGGAGGAGTTGCACCTGTGGGAAGGAGTGAACAGGCCAGGTGACCCAAACTGACCAATAGAGTATTCCATCCCATCTGCCATGCTCCATATAAAAGCTGAGGGATGAAGATGCATGTATTTCTTCTTCAAGGGATTAGTGTAGTTGTAGGCTGTTTTTTGTCAGTGACTGATGCCCTAGGAGGACCCTGTCAGTTTGACTACCTTCATTGTGATCTGTGCATTCCTGAATCAAGATCCAGACTCCGGTTCCCATCTGTTGCTGAGTCTAGTCTGGAACTTCCCCAGTGCCTGTTGGTGACGTCTTGCTGGGAGCTTCATATGGTTTTATATATATTTGTATAAGTTGTATCTTTTTTGTTATTTCCTTTTTATTTTATTATTAATATTCTGTTTAAATAGTTTAGTTTTTTCTGAAGTAATGGCTCTCTTTATCCCTCTTCTTTCTCTCTTTGGAGCAAGAGATGGGGGATGGCATCTGTCTTCTTGTTATTGGGCATCCTGGCCCAAACTGTGACATCATCATCAAAGTTGATGCTCATCATCAAAGCCTTGCTGCTTCCATACTGACACAGTGAAACTGAGAACAAAATTTTCAGATAATTTTTTAAACTAATGGATTAATAGTTCACCTAGCAGTGCAACAAATATGCAATTACTGACCAAATAAAAACTGAGAAAGCTCCCCTCAGTTGGTGACACTGAATAACTAATGTTGATGCTTCAACTAATTTTAGCAGCAAAACTGTCTTTTTGTTAGAAAAATAAAAAGATGAAAATGAAACAAACAAAAACCAGAGCAGAATAACTTTTCCCCTGCTACCAAGTACTTCAACAGTGTAATATGCTGATGTTAACCACTGGACTTTAAAAGATTAAATTGCATGTAGGTAAATTATGTGTGTACTGTCATCATTTAACCAGAATTTTATTAGTACTAGTTTTATATTCAGAGAAATACAATATAAGAAATGAGATGTTTCCTAAGTGAATTCCATAATTGGTCTAGAAATTCAACATTGAGTTAACTAATATAAAGTAGCTGAAATCTAATCCAATGTGCATTATACTGTATGAAACTAAATACAGTAGTTATTAATGAATATCCATGCATGTAAAAAGATCCCAGCTGTATGATTAATCTAAAAAAGGAAAAATACCACCATAACTGGCCAGAAACCAGTATTTCTGCTTCATGAAATAAAGATCAGGGTTTCAAAACAAACAAAAAACAGTAGAAAATAGAAGATAAGACCTTCTAAAGTTTTTATAGGAAAAATATAATAGAAAATGAAGAAGCATCATTTCAATTAACAACGTGGTGCATATTTGGAGTAGGAGGGTCCCTAGACAAATCACTTCTCCTCAACCATTACTTTTGTCAAATGGTTTGACAGTTCTAGGAGAAATGCTAGAGCCTGTTGAAGTAGGATCTTAAGCTGGAAAAGTGAAAAATTGTAAAGTGAATTTTTCTACTCATACAACTTCATTGGGTTGTGGGAATGTTTTAGTAGCAGGGAGCTGCAAAGGTGGTCTATGTGGGAAAATGTTGGAGCTTCCCTGTGATAGGGACAACCACATCCACTGAGCTCTGCAATGGACCCACTGCACAAAATAGCTGAGCCCACAAGAAAAGCCGGTGGTTCGTGTGTGAAAACATGAAAGGGCAGAAAATGAGGGACAGGCAGAAGAGAAAGGAAAACAGTGAGAAACAGCAGAGGGAACACTAAGGTGAGAAGGAGGATGAGAGGACCAAGACAGCAGCAGACAGATGTTTCCTGAAGAAACTACAGCCTGCAGGAGAACGCACTCCTGAGAAGATTTTTATTTTTATTTTTCCAGAAGGGCTGACTACAGCCCATGGGAGAACACACACCAGGGAAAGGGAAACCTGTGAGAAGGAAAGAGTGGCAGAGAGGAGACACCCATACCTATTTCCTACTATACCCTACATTTCTGTTCAGGGGAGGAGTAAGAGAGCCTGGAGTGAAGGTGTGAAACTGAGCTTGGGAGATGGGGAAGAAATGTGTTGTTTTAATGTTTGTCTGCCTTTCTCTTTACCCAAATGTATTTTAAATGACAATAAATTTATTTTCTCCACTACTTTGTAGATAATCTCCCTATTTTATCCCACAAGCTTTTTCATCCTATTTTCTGCCCCTGTCTCACTGAGGGAGGGGAGTGAGTGGCTGGGTTGGTGTTTGGCTGTTAGCCAAGGCTGACCTGCCAAAACAATTAAAAATATTCTACTGAAATAATCTTACTAGACAGGCTTAAACTACTGCAGAACCATATACCACTGAAATAAGCACTATTCAACCAAAAGGTGAAAGTATTTGGCTCAGAATTCCTAAGAATAATATTTTACTTTTTCCTTTGTGATGACTCAGGCTTTGATACATAATCTCAGTTCTGGAAACAGCTGAATCCAAAATATTTGTGATGAATTATCATCAATGACTGGCATATTTCCAAAGAATGCATTACTGCTCAAGTGATTTACCAATGCCTTTCACTACTTATTACAATTACCTATCATTCATTTTTTGCATTTGCAGTTGAATATAGTCATTGCTGCCTCCTTTATATAGGTACAAACACACTCAAAACCATGTTATTGTAGTTTCCCTCTCTCGTTGCTTGACTGTATTGTTTATTTTTTTGTGTTATATATGAATGTATTGATGGCCCCCATCTACAATTTAAGTATTAATTGTAATAGCATTATGATGCATTTGCCCAGAAAATCTGTTCTAACAACAGCGAAATTACTACTTTTTCAAGACAATGTAATGATATATAGGCTTTCCACTTATTTACAAATAAGGAAAACTTGGAAGTTCTTATAGAATCATAGAATTATCTAGGTTGGAAGAGATCTTGGGATCATCAAGTCCAACCATCTACCCTACTCCAAAAATTCTCCCCTACACCATATCCCTATCGTCTCTTAAATGCATCCAGGGATGGTGACTCAACCACCTCCCTGGGCAGCCTATTCCAATGCCTGACCACTCTTTCTGTGAAGAATTCTTTCCTAATGTTCAGTCTAAACCTACCCTGTTGCAGCTTGAAGCCATTCCCTCTCATTCTGTCATTAATTACCTGGGAGAAGAGACCAGCACCAACCTCTCTACAGTGTCCTTTCAAGTGGTTGTAGAGAGTGATGAGGTCTCCCCTCAGCCTCCTCTTCCTCATACTAAACAGTCCCAGCTCCTTCAGCCTCTCCTCATATGATTTGTTTTCCAGGCCCTTCACCAGCTTTGTTGCCCTCCTCTGCACTCGCTCCAGCACCTCGATATCTCTCTTGTGTTGAGGTGCCCAAAACTGGACACAATACTCCAGGTGTGGCCTCACCAGTGCTGAGTACAGGGGCACAATCACCTCCCTACTTCTGCTGGTCACACTATTTCTGATACAAGCCAGGGTGCCATTGGCTTTCTTGGCCACCTGGGCACACTGCCGGCTCATATTCAGCCGCTTGTCAAGTAGAACCCCCAGGTCCCTTTCTTCCAGGCAGCTTTCCAGCCACACTTCCCCAAGCCTGTAGCGCTGCATGGGGTTCTTGTGGCCCAAGTGCAGAACCTGGCACTTGCCCTTGTTGAAACTCATACATTTGAAAATGGTATAAAAGCTTTCTGTACTGACACTTGGGGAAGGATTCACTTAAGCATAGTCCCATTTAATATGTTCAGTGGCATCCAAGATTTATGCACAGGGCTTAAAAATGTGATAAAGAATTTAAGGTTCTGCCACCCAGTTCTGGATATCTCAAAGAGTCTGGAATGATAGTAATAGTCTTTGATAAATTCAACTGCCTATGCAATGGTGTTTCTTGTTCAGAGAAATTAAGTATAACTTTCTTGTTTTATGTTTCTGGGTTTCTGGTAAGATTAAACTTTACCGCTAAGAGGGATTTGAATATTCTTTCCCCTCCTCCACTCTCTAAATGGAAGAAAGAAGGATTCCTAGGAAGTGTCTTTTTGGTGAAGTCACAAAAAGCTATACTAAACACCTGTATCTCCAGCTCACATCAAACTGTCTTCATATTTCCAATACAACTCCAAAGAGAGACATGCAAGGGAAATCCAGGAGAGACTGAGGAGTTCTCAGGGTCTTAAATTTTTAAAATCTCTATATCTGGAGCTGAGGAGCACCATTAGAAGCCAACATGTCCTCTGTGTTTGATGTTTAAGACCTTTTATACCAATACTCTGCTAAATCCTTAGATTTCACTCCACTATGGGCAGCATTGGGAGCAGTGATTTGTTATGAATTCAAACTTCAACATTTTTCACAAAATAAAGAGAAAAAGCTGCAGAATTTCAACCTTTAGGACTGTGAGAATGACTTTAGTTCACACTATACACAAACCAAAAGGAATATATTGATTTTTCAGTGGGTTAATAATTTTACTACCATTATATTTAAGACTTCAATTAATATGAAAGTAGTTGTACTTCAGACACATTTTTTACATATCAACTCTCTATTTCTATAGCATCAGACTAGCTTAAATTCATTAAATTCCATGTTAGCTCTTTCTTGAATAAAAAGACTGCTAGACTGGACCAAAAGGAAAATTGCACACTGAACTGCTGATGAATAAACCCTTGTTTGTGATTAAATTCAAAAGTTTCTGGCATATTAGCCTGTACAATTTGAATAAGCTACAGAGGTGATGAATGTTGTTATTCATGAAGTCCTACTGATGGTTTCACAGTTATTCACATATCCAAGTATAGTTTTCAATACTGATAGCTCACACTAGCTTTTATAAGTAGAAGAATTTTTTAGAAGTTAAACACCACTGGACAAAACACAGATAAATAGTCAAATAACAGGCAACTGATAGAAAATACCTTAGAAATAAATATTTACCTGAAAATGCTAAAGTATTTACACATCTGTCACTGTGTTTTAAAAGTGATAAAATAACCTCTTTTGAAGCTTAAATGCAGACAGCTATATTGAAGAACAACTCTGTGAGAGGAGTAATGGGAAAAAGGCATCTGAGGATAATAAAGAACTGCAGTTGAAGCTAAAACTGTCAAGTCTAAGTGCTTATAAATTCATATTTAGACATTAGATATGAAGAACCATGTCTTTATACTGTTCATCAACAAGAAGCCTCCATGCAGATACTGAAAGGAAAAAGCCAGACTTTCAAAAATTACCATACAAAGCAGCTCTTCTTGACACCTCATAGGAATTTAGTCTACAGAGACTGTATTCTGTTCTATTTTGACTTTCACCAAACACTATGGAGTTGTCCAAATGAGATTATATTTTAGATATAATCGCGTCTGTTATCATGATTTAGGAGTTGTGTGTCATCTTTGTGTGTCGAGAGAATTGTCTGAATCAATGGCATACAAAGCCCTGCTTTCTGTCTGGCACAAGGGATACAACAAGCAGACCAGATCAGACTCAGTAAGAGAGGCAGTGGACATGTCTGAAAAGTACAATGTAGTGTCATATCTGAAATCTGTGAGCAATCTAGTGCGTCGAAGCATGATGCATCATGCTGTAGTGATGCTGACTAGGATTCAAAACACAGGTAGTCTTGAGAGTGTGGCTCTGAGGTAAGTCTCATTATGCTTTTCCCTAACTAGTTCAGATACAGTCTTACATTCATATAGATACGCTGCATGCAATTGTGAAATTAGCTCTGTCAACATTACTAAGAACTCTTTCTGTAAGCGTTTAAAATTATTTAAAATTAATTATTATCTTGGTTGTTAAATTATCTTGGTTTTGGAAAAAAAGTATTTCAAATCTCTGTAATTTAAATCTGAACATAATTTGAATATAAAAATTTCATACTTGCAATATCAATCAGATTCGAATACTTGTTGGAAAGGAAAAAGTAGCTCATTTGTGAATATGGTTGTTTAACAACATCTGCAGCCACATGCCCACCCAGCCTTTTGCTCAGTTGCCCTCCTCAACAAGACACAAGGAGAAAATTAGAAGAAAAAGCTCATGGGTCAAGATAAAGATAGGGAGACTGCTTACTATTTACCATCATGGACAAACCAAACTCCACTTGGGGAAAATTAATTTAATTTATTGCCAAGTAAAATAATTTCAAGTAATGAGAAACAAAGACAAAAAGTAAAACAACACTTCTCCAACCCTGCTTCCCCAGACTCAACTCCACTTCTTTCCTGACTGCTTTACACAACCCCCCAGAGTGGTAAAAGGTGGGATGGGAAATTCAGGTCTATATCAGCTCCTCTCTGCCTCTGCCTTTTCTCCTGCTCCACCATGAGTCCTTCCACAGATTGCAGTCCACTGAAGAGCCATCTGGAACTGTCTGTTCCTGGAACTTGCCACCCCTACAGTACCCCTGCTACCAAAGCATTGTCACCTACACCCAATACAGTGATAAAGCAGAGTGGGAAGATGTCATTTGAATGCCTGACTACGGACCACTTCTGTACTTCTTTCTGAATTTTTACAGTAATTAAAAGTGTCTCATCATTCTGATATGAAAAAGAACAACTTTCAGCAAGTTTCACTAAGAACACACATACATACATACATATGTTGTCTGAACAGTACTAATTCATCAAAAGACAGATTGGGTCCTTTCTGGCAATGTAACAGGTTACTCAAAGAGCAAGACAACACATTGCCTTCAAGAAAGCATTCCTCACTAATTCTGCATATGCTGCAGAGGTCTACACTATATGACTTTCATCCTCTGGATGGGAATTGAGAAATAAGCACATATAAATGATAACATAGAATCAGAGGATCATAGAATGGTTAGAGATGTAAGGGACCTTAAAGATCATCTAGTTCCAACCCCCCTGCCATGGGCAGGGACACCTCCCACCAGACCAGGTTGCTCAAAGCCCCATCCAGCCTGGCCTTGAACACTTCCAGGGATGGGGCATCCACAACTTCCCTGGGCAACCTGTTCCAATGTCTCACCACCCTCACAGTGAAGAATTTCTTTCTGGTATCTAATCTAAATCCCCCTCTTCCAATTTAAAGCTGTTACCCTTTGTCTTGTCACTACACTTCCTGACAAAGACTCCTTCTCCGGCTCTCCTGTAGGCTCTCTTCGGATATTGGTAGGCTGCTATAAGATCTCCCTGGAGCCTTCTCTTCTCAAGGCTGAACAACCCCAGCTCTCTCAGCCTGTCTTCATAGGGGAGGTGCTCCATCCCTCTGATCATCTTCGTGGCCCTCTGCTGGACCCGTTCCAACAGGTCCATGTCCTTCCTGTGTTGAGGGCTCCAAAGCTGAACGCAGTACTCCAGGTGGGGCGTACTCCACCTGTGGAGTACTCCTCGAGGGCAGAGTAGAGGGCGAGAATGACCTCCCTTGACCTGTTGGCCACACCTCTTTTGATGCAGTCCAGGACGCAGTTGGCTTTCTGGGCTGCCAGCGCACATTTCCAGCTCATCTTGAGCTCCTCATCCACCAACATCCCCAAGTCCTCCTCAGGGCTGCTCTCAATCAATCCTCGACCCAACCTTTATTTGTGCCTGGGATTGCCATGTCCCAGGTACAGAACCCTGCACTTGGCTTGGTTGAACTTCATGAGGTTTGCACAAGCCCACCTTTCAAGCCTGTCCAGGTCCCTCTGGATGACATCTTTTCCCTCCAGTGTGTCAACTGCACCACACAGCTTGGTCTCATCGCCAAACTTGCTTAGGGTGCACTCAGTTCCACTGTCCATGTCTCTAACAAAGACGTTGAACAGCACTGATCCTGGTACTGACCCCTGAGGAATGCCACTCATCACTGGCTTCCACTTGGACATTGAGCCGTTTACCGCAACCCTTTGAGTGCGGCCATCCAGCTAGTTTCTTATCCACCAAGTGGTCCATCCATCAGATCCATGTCTCTCCAGTTTAGACACCAAGATGTCATGTGGGACACTGTCAAACACTTTGTATAAGTCAAGGTAGATGATATGTGTTGCTCTCTCCTTACCTACCAATATTGTAGCACGTTTGTAGAAGGTATACCAGACTTGTCAGGCATGACTTGCCCTTAGTGAAAGGCAAGTGACATTGGCTGTCTCCAGTCAACTCCTTATTTTCCATGTACCTTAGCAGCGATTCCAGGAGGATCTGCTCCATGATCTTGCAGGGCACAGACATGAGACTGACTGGTCTGTAGTTCCCCAGGTCTTCCTTTTTTCCTTTTTGAAAATGAGGGTTATGTTTCCCCTTTTCCAGTCAGCAGGAACTTCACCAGACTGTCACAACTTTTCAAATATTATGGAAAGTATCTCAGCAACTTCATCTGCCAGCTCCCTCAGGACCCATGGATGGATTTCATTGGGTCCCATTGACTTATGTACTTTCAGATTCCTTAGAAGGTCTTGAACCTGCTCTTCTTCTACAGTGTGTGGTCCTTCATTCTCATAACCTCTGTTTTTGCCTGGTCCTTCAACTCAGGAAGTGTAAGGAGAGGGGTAGCAATTTAGAAGTTTAAAGACTTTTAAATAGGGCCCACAGTGACAGGACAAGGGACAATGGTGTTAAACTGAAAGAAGGTAGATTTATCTATGGTATATTTGAATATTATCTCAGAACAGTCAAAGACCTGCAGCTCCCACAGGAAAATGGAGAGTGGTTTAGGCTGAGTTGGCCTATGACAGCATTAGATACTCTCCCCCCACTTTCTCGCTCCAGGAGAAAAAAGGGGAAGAGATAAAGAGATTTACAAGTTTAGAATGAACTAAACTACTTTAATAAAATATTAATATTGAAATTAGAAAGGAAATAATGAAATAGATACAATATATACAAAACCATATCAAACTCCCAGGATGATGTCACCCGTGGGCACTGGGAAAGTCCCAGACTGGACTCAGCAATGGATAAGAACGGATTCCAGCTCTGGAGTCAGGAACACACAGATTGGGATCAAAGGCAGATGAACATACAGGGTCCTCTTTGGACCATTGGAGAAAGAAGGCTGACCTTTTGATCCTTCAGCTTTTATACTGAGCATGGGGCAGACGAGACAGGCAACCACAACTCCTCTGTTTTGTTAGTTGGTGGGAACATAGATGTTATTTTATTAATCACATCCATTGGGATATGGCGATGACCACCTTGCCATTAAAGTCCCAAGAATGTCTTGTGCAAGTCCCTTGACCTTACCTCTTTTTACAGCAAAACCAGCTTTCAGAAGAATCTTGATTACTTTCTTACCTCAAACCGGAACAAAGAGAAAGAAAAAATAGTTGACTGTAAAATTAGAAAAAAGTAGGTTAAGAGATTAATCCGTTGTTCTCTTTTGCTTTCTTTTCTTATTCTTTCTTTTACTTTTTTGTGTAATGAAGGACAGAACCATAAGGAGATATAAGGCCTATGAGTACATCTACTGACCATTTTCACACATTTGGTTCTTTCACTTCTCTGGAAATAGGTCTTCCATTCATCCAGATCTGAACCCAAAACATTTCACCAGAAATGGCAGCCATGTATAAAATTGTAATAGATTCAGGCTCTGGAGGATCAAACTATTTTGAAAGAGAAGACTGCTCATGGAGTTTGCAATGCAAATAATCCCCTTTCTTTCCATAAGCAAATTATACCCCATACACCTGAGGTAATAACCGATTTTAATAGCATAGAGTGAAGAGAGTGAATAGTTACGGAGAGCAAAGTAAATCAGTAACAATCAGTGATCTTGTTTCTCAGTGCTTGGATACATATCAGCTGTGGAAAAAGTAATAATTTCGCTACTGGGTCTGAAAAGGGAGCACACTCTGAAATTTTCCAGGGAAAAAGTAAACAGTACTTAATGTGACGGTGGTCAAACTCTGGAACAGGTTTCCCAGAGAAGTTGTGGGATATACTCAAAAACCTGACTGCACACTGCCTGAGCAACCTGCTTTAACTTGACCTGCTCTGCACAAGAGATGGAACTACATGACTTCTGGAGGTCTCTTCTAGACTGCATGATTCTGTGATTCTGTGAACTATTTGTATACCTGTAACATCTCCTTATGAAAGGACAAAGATGACTTAAAGTTATCCAAGTGTTCCCTGAATAATTCTGGTGTCAGATCTTGCTGTATTGTACATCTTCAAGATTCACAGCTCAGTCCTTATTCTGGTGCATTTTAATGGTGTTTTTTTTGTTGTTGTTGTTGTTCCTGTTTTCTTTGTTTTGGTTTATTGTTGTTGTGATGTCAAAGATTCTTATTCTGATTCATATGAGAAGCTACTGAAAAATCAGAGTATGTTGCCTAAAACATATGCTATGAAAGACATACCTCTGTAGAGTTCAGCTATTAAAATTAGGCCACCTGAACCATTTACATTTCTGAATCCTCTGGGGGCATATGTGTTTGGTGCTTTTAAGTTTTTCTTAGCATCATGTGAACATGTGGCTTGTCTTGATTTGAACTGATTTTTTTAGTTGTCAGATCACACAAATAGATGTAATACTCTAAGACGTTTGTGACAATATATTTGCCCCTTATGCCAAAATTAGCAATTTTTTTCTCCTTAATGCCTTAATGGATAACTAGAATGAAATGAAAATTAAATATTTTCAAAATATTATCTGCCCTGGATTTGGGCTGCACAATATTTATAAACTTATAAAAAGAAAAAAAATATTTTAGTTGTCAGGTTTTATTAGTAATCAAGCTAACTGAAATTTCTCTCCCTGCAGAAAAGGGTTGAGGAATGATTTTCAAAGGCAGCAATGGCAGACGAGTGTCTTCCTTTCTGTAAATGTTAATGGGAAATAGGCCATGAAGTGGTAAAAGTTCACACTGCATAAAAAGCAAAAATTGTTCTGTGTATTAAAATATATGACAATGACCCTGCTTTGTGAATTATTATATATAAATAAAAGAGTATAAGAATAAAATGTGCATGCAGGGTGGATTTTTAAATTTGAATTAAAAAAAGGAAAGAATTTAATTAACCATTTCAAAAGCTCTTTTTTCTACATTTCTTTTTTAATTCCGATTTATACTCCCAGAAAGTCTTGCATAAATAAATACATGGCCTATTACATAATAGTTACTCCTGCTTTTTAATAAAAAGTGTTAAAAAAAGTAAATATAATTATCATATATTTATTAAATTCCCTAGTTCTCAATAGGTACAAGGAGTACCTACAAATCTAGCAAAAAGAAGCAGCAGATTTACTGTAAAAGCTTTGTTTAATTGAATGCCTTAATTATTAGTGATTAATGAAACTAATTTTTTGTGTAGGAAAGTAATCAAAAAACAAGATTGCAACTGATTGTTTAATTCATGATTGAAACTGACGATCTAAATCCATCTACTCTTCATTTGTATCCTTAAAAATCTCTTTCTCAGAGATTTATTTAGATAATAAAATGAACATTTATGACTCCAAAAGTTACTTGCTGTTTCATGCCAGGTATTTCACAGATTAAATTCTCTAAAGTATTTCTAAACACAGTATGAGATTATTGATGAAAAGAATAGCTAAAAAGCAGGGGAATTTTTTCAATTGCCTGAACATATACAAATAAAATGAGCCTAAGGGCTGGGATTCAGCTCAGAAGTAGCTATATTTATCTGTCTATAACTGGGTCTTTTCATGTCAGCCAGGAGTCTGAGTTTAGGCTATAGTCAATGGAAATCTAATCAGCATTGTAAGCATTGCCTAGAGAACAATTTCTCTCCCCCTATGTTAGATACCAGGGGTTTGATTCTGTTGCCTACACATAGGCATCTAATACTGTTTGAGATGCTGCAGAATATTCTTCCTGCCAGGTCTTCTGTAGGTCCTGTGTGATCTCATACTGCCTTGAGGGTCCCAGAAACCCCACAGGCCCTCAGGTCGTGTTAGATGAACACGTTTTAATACAGTTTTCTGCATTTAGGATTTTCTAGAAAATCGTTCAGTTTATTGAATTAGGTCTGCTTTTATAGCAAGCTGAAATGTAGCAAGATTTTGAAGATATTGATGTATGCAAATCAATAATAAATTTATACAGTGATGATGATATCTGTAGAGAAATATGAGAAGAGAGTCTTTTATTCTAAAAATTCCTACTGCTGTTCTAAACTACTTTTAAGTAGTTTAAAATCTGGAAACTTTTGGATGTAATTTTTTGTTTAAAAAAAAAAGTCTTCATAATTTTCTGCATACATTATATCATATATTTTTTTCAGACATTATTGGACTTCCTCAGAAATCACCTTGATGAACATACATCAGAAAGCACATACTGCTTTCAGGAATCATTTGGACAGTTCATTAAAGCAGCTTGATTCTGATTTCCTTATGGGAAAATGTACTTGCCATTGTGGGATGAAAAGAGTGATTAGCTGTTTTTTATTATGGATCTGTATATACTTTAAGGATTGGAGCATAGAGACAATGTTTTGCTTATAATATTTTTATTTTTAAGCTTTGCTTTAACTAACTAGAAAAAAAATAAATTAATTTTGAGCAGATATAAATAATCTGTCTCTATTTCTGTCTACCTAACAGCACAAGTCAGGAAAAACTCTGGAAACAACATTAAGCAGAGAGGTTGTATAGTCTTCCTCTCTGGAGATGTACAAAACCTGCCTGGATGTGTTCATGTACAGCCTGCTTTAGATGAACCTGATCTGGCAGGGGGGTTGGACTAGATGATCTCAGAAGGTCCCTTCCAATCCCTACAATTCTGTGATTCTGTGATTTGTGCTATTTACCAGGTTTGTAAAGCTAAGGAGAAGCTAGTAGAATATTATCTTTACACACATTGGTCTACTAGGACTTCTATATGAACACGGGATAAGGACTGTGATGAGGAATTGAGTCCTGGTTGTTTTTTTCATGTTCATAACAGTCTCTGGTATGCACAAGAGATAATAATAAGCGCTGTCTCGGTGTTATCCAAAAGACAAAAATAAAGTTTTGGAACTCAAATATAAATTGAACTGGAGGATTTTGTATGTGGTCGGAGGCATATTAATGCAGTTTTTGGAGCTCAAGAGTGGATTAAGCTGGCTTTGTAGATAGACCCTCTGTGATGCTGACTGAGTGTACTGCTTAAGGCTTGTTCTAGGGGCAAACAGTTTCAATGACATCATATTTAAGAATGAGACTCCCATAAATTTGTATCTTATTTGTTATGGAGACTTTAATTCAAATTCCTAGAGTTAAATGTATAATAAACCCTACAGGTGACAAATGCGTTCCCGGTGTAGGTATTCTGCAGGTGAATTTTGATGGGTGACCTTAGAATCATTGAATCATAAAATAGTTTGAGTTGGAAGAGACCTTTAAAGGTAATCTAGTCCACCTCCCTCCATGCAATAAGTAGGGACATCTTCAACTAGATTAAGTTGCTCAGAGCTCCGTCCAGCCTGACCTTGAATGTTTCCAGGAATAAGGCCACCACCTCTCTGGGGCACCTGTTCCAATGTTTCACCACCGTCGTCGTAAAAAATTTCTTCCTTATGTCTAATCTAAATCTAACCTCTTTTAGTTTAGAGCCATAACCACTTGGCTTATTGCAACAGGCCCTCCTAAAAAGTCTGTCCCCAACGCTTTCAGCCTGTCCTTATAGGAGAATTATTCTATCCCTCTGATCATTCAGATTCATAATTGCAGCTATTTGACCAGATAATTAAAACTATGCAGACCTATATTCAATATATGTTTCCAAACTATTTAGGTCTTGCAATACATGCAACGTATTTATTGTCTATGCAATACATAGCTATAACAATAGCTTCTTTTATTGCAGGAATCACTCCCATTAATCCTTAAAAAAAAATATGAAGATCTATTTTAAAGTTATCTTTGTTTTGTTAATACTTTTTTTCCCCCTTCATTACTCATTGTAAAAGCTGGGCACCCATAACGATTGGATAGAATCACTAGCTATTCTCCAATTTCAGGTAAAACATACTCATTATAGCCATTTGCTTCTGTGCTAATATTATCCTTTACCTTACATAGCCTGTACCCTTTGTTGAATTTATAGGTAGCAACCTTATCCTTTTTTCACCTTTGTGTCACCAGGCTAACCAAGCCCAGCACTTCTAGTCTCTTCTCATATAATAGACTTTCAATTTCCCTCATTATCACAGAAGCTCTTCTCTCCATCCGTCAGTTTGAATTCATCTTCTTTCAGTATGAATGACCAGAGCACATATTTCAGAGGCATTCTCACCAGAATTTTGTATAATGGAACTAAAATTGTTCTAACTCAGCTGACAAATCCTAGGACACAATTTGCATTTTTCACAGCTGTAACATATTGGTACCTCATAGGACTGAATGTGACACAGCTTTTTCAGTAAGCCTGAATTTCTGCCCTCAGGTTTTGTCAGTGTTTTTTCTTCTTTTCCAGATTCATAACACAGAATTTTGCACTATCAAATGTTGTATTATTGTGTCTATCTCTTTGGTCCCGTACTTGACCCAATTTTTCTTCTGTGATTATGAACAGACAATTAAAAAAAAAAAAATCAGATGAAAGTTGCTGAAATTACCAATCTGTCAGCTAGAACTGATTCATCAGTTACTCACCAGTTAGTGAAATGTACACACCTGTACAAGTAACTTTCTACAAGACAAAGAAGAGTATGTTAGCTGAAATAAGAAGCTGAAGTTCAAAGTAGCCAATTTTATTATATAGAATAGAAGAGCAAACATGGTCAGATGAAGTAGCTTCCTGCTTTGCTTGTATTTTCTTCAACAACTCTATTCTGATTACTTTTAATTATTTGAACAGAACATGAATGGAATGAATCTTCATTACTTCTGGGATTGCAATAACTTCTGCCTTTACAACATTGGTAAAATTGACCAAGATATTCCTGATTCATATGCAAGATCATCAATTTCACATAAGAGTATTACCAACCTAATCCTTCAGAAATATTATTGTTTCACTTTGCTTTCATCACATGTTTTGTATCAATAATTTCTGCTGTCTTCTGCCCTTTAATTAGAATCTTGATCATTTATAGTTCTACTAATTTATGTAGAACCCACCCACAAGCCATTAACCTTGGGCACTAGAGCAAGTCCCTGAAGAGCCATGTCTACACGTTTCTTAAATACCTGCAGGGATGGCGACTTCACCACCTCCCTGGGCAGGCTGTTCCAGTGCCTGACCACTCTCTCAGTAAAGTAATTCTTCCTAATATCTAATCTAAATCTCCCCTGCCGCAACTTTAGACCATTTCCTCTGGTCCTGTCATTATTCACTTGGTAGAAGAGGCCAACCCCCACCTCTATCCAATCTCCTTTCAGGTAGTTGTACAGGGCAATGAGGTCCCCCCTCAGCCTCCTCTTCTCCAAACTAAACATGTCCAGTTCCCTCAGCCTCTCCTCATACGACTTGTTCTCTAGACCCCTCACCAGCTTGGTGGCTCTCCTCTGGACACGCTCCAGCACTTCAATGTCCTTCTTGTAGTGAGGGGCCCAAAACTGAACACAGTACTCAAGGTGAGGCCTCACCAGTGCCGAGTACAGAGGCACGATGACTTTCCTACTCCTGCTGGCCACACTATTCCTGATACAGGCCAGGATGCTGTTGGCCTTCTTGACCACCTGGGTGCGCTCCTGGCTCATGTTAAGCCCGCTGTCCACCAACACTCCCAGGTCTGTTTCTGCTGGGCAGCTTTCCAGCCACTCTTCCCCAAGCCTGTAGCATTGCCTGGGGTCATTGTGACCAAAATGCAGGACCCGGCACTTGGCCTTATTAAACCTCATCCTGTTAGCCTTGGCCCATTGATCCAACCTGTCCAGATCGCTCTGTAGAGCCTTCCTAATTTTTTCTCTGTATAACCTAACAAGATCTCTGTACTCCTCCCGAGTTGCCTGTCCCCTCATACAAAGGCGGTAAACCCTCCTTTTTTCCTTAAGTCCCATCAAGAGTTCCTTGTTCATCCAGGCTGGCCATTTTCCCCACCCTTTAATTTTGTGCCTCATGGGGACAGCCTGCTCCTGGGCCTTTAGGATTTCCTTCTTGAAGGGTGTCCAGCCTTCCTGAACCCCTTTGCCCCGCAGTATTATCTCCCAAGATACTCTCCCAATTAGGGATCTGAACAGGCTGAAGTCCTGCCTCCGGAAGTCCAACGTGGAGGTTTTGCTAACCCCCTTCCTTACCTCATTAAGAATACAAAACTTAACCATTTCATGATCACGAATCCCAAGACAGCCTCTGACCTCCACATCTCCCACTAGCCCCTCTTTGTTTGTGAAAAGTAGGTCTAGCGAGGCACCTCCCCTGGTAGGCTCACCTACCAGTTGTGTCAGGAAGTTATCTTCCATACACTCAATGAACCTCCTAGTCTGCCTGCTCTCTGCTGTGTTGTATTTCCAGCGGATATCCAGTAGGTTGGAGTCCCCAGCCAGAACAAGGGCTGGCAATTGCGAGACTGCAGCCAGCCACTTATAGAATACTTCATCGACCTGCTCATCCTGGTTGGGTGGTCTATAGCAGAGTCCCAGCACAAAATCACCCTTGTTAGCCTTCCATTTCACCCTTACCCATAAACACTCAACTTCATTGTTGCTGGTTTCCATATGGTGCTGTCTCAAATGTTTTGTTTAAGTCCAGGCAAACGGATGCTTTGTATTTCATTCCTCTGATTGATTCAAGCACATATGCTTATATGATATACGTATATATCTCTCTCATCAAATAATCAGAAAATCCCTTAATTTTCTTTGAAAACCCTTTCATATTTTTCAATTTTCCTTGTATCCAAATTTATCCTAGGCCTTGTGTACTGGGATGTTCAGATCCGTGTGCCTGTAGTAGGACTGACACATTTTTCTTCAGTATAAATAATACATGAAATATTTGTCATTCCTATATGAATCAGGATAGCACATAATCAACCATCAAAATTATCTAGATACATAATAGTAAATGTTCCCTTTACATTTCTTGTCCAAAGACAAGCTTTTTTATAAGACTTGCTGTTAAGAAAATAATGTTGACTGGCATTAATTATGTTGTTATCCTGTAATTAATTTCTAATAGACTCTGAACTTTATTTTTTTGTTCAGGATGGCTGTAGACTGACATAGAAAGACAGCTGGAGTATTAACATTCCCGCGTAACCTATGGCGCTCAGACAAAGCAAGTGAGCAATAGTTTTTGCTTCCAATTTCACAGTTGGCTCTGAGTGACGAGCGATATAGAAGCTTCACAGACAAGGCAGATTCTATACGTACTGGGTACTTCCCTACCCATGTTTGAAATATCTGAAAGCTGCCCTATCACTTTCCATTAAGATATAAAGTTCCCAGTAAGACACATTAAAATGAACATAAAAAAACCCCCAAAACTCTACATATTCCCTTGAAGCCTAAAAAGCTTTTGGCGTTTCAAGATGATCATTTCAAAGTAACTATGTCATAGACCCTTATTAGGGCAAGATAGAGTCTTTGAATTAAGGAGTTCTTGGATAGAAAAGGGAAAAGACGATATTTTTAGAAACACTTCCCTTAGTTCTAAGACTGATATTAGAACAGACATTTTGAAAAGCATTGACAAGCTTTGAGTGAAGGGACATGGCAGGTTCTGGAAGAAGTGGCTTGACAGGAAAAGGCTGAAAGATTTTGATGAGAACTAAGGGAGATTCTCTGTCTAAAGCTGATGAATAGGTAAGAGCTGTGCATCGAGTATTTCAAGGCTGTTTCTAATAAGTGAAATATCTATGCTTTTGTTTATGCTTATGTCTGTCCAAAATACACAGAACTTACACATACACACATGCATACATGTACTATAGCAGAATTTTTTGAAAAATTGGACATCATATTCCCCCTCATTTCTTAGCAGAAATTAAGCAACTAAAGACTGTGAGTCACTGAGCAATGGTGAAGAATATCATATTTCTCTACTTAGAAGATGTCCCAGGGAATTATAGTTTCAATTTCAATGAACTGAACAAAGACTAATAACAAAGAGAGGGTTAACTTCAACTTTAGCAGAAAACAACATGCTTTTAAATAAATCCTATATGCTACATTTTGTAAACAACCCCTAGCATAGATGGTTGAATCTGAATGAGACAAATCTACTTGTTAACAAATTATACAGGTTTTGAGCAGGAAGGCCATGGTGAGAGATAAGGGAGGGTTATTTATTTTTATTTGTTAGTTATTATGGCTGATTTTTTTTCTAAAAAAGAATGGCTTAAGGATTCTTTCTTTAATTTAATTTATTTATTTTTAACTTTTGAATTTAGTTTTCACTGGCTACTTTATTTATTAGGAATGTCATATGGTATTTTTATAAGTGAGGTTTTCTATATAGTCATAAATGTTAAAACCACATTAGATTACTAAACATTTTGCACTCAACATTTTACATTTCTTCACTAGTAGGAGGAAGCTGTGCTATCAAAATATCTGCAGAAAAAAAGACTGTTAAATAATGTTTGCTCTGAAAAGAACGATGCTTGCAACATAGAAGACTCTAAGACTAAATATAGTATGCTAGAGCAATAGCTTATTAATAATTGCAGAGTTTGAGATTGCATTTGCAAGAACAACTATTCCGCACCACTTTGATTATTTATGGTGATCATTCATAAAATCTTATGCATATAAAATTTGACGGTTTTTGGAAATATTTCAATGATGTGTTAGTTTCAGTTTCAATGAAATGAGCATAAATGATAGTCAAAAAGGTTTGTCTAGACTTCACTTTGTGAGAGAGGAAAAAGAAAGTATTTTCTACTAGTTTGTTAAATTTGCTGTATCACATACTGTACAATGAATATCCAGAAGAACAAGTTGATCTGACGTACAATGCCAGAATGTTTTATATTGTGGCAATATCTGTGAAAGACCCAACCTGTTACATATACTGATAATGCGAAAATTGTACCAAATCTAAAACGATTCAGGTTAATACATAAGAGAATCCTTTGCTGCTTTGTCAGAATATGTAAATAGACTAAAAAGATGAAAGCATTGTGTAAATGAACTCTTTATCTTTTCTCTGCGAATAAACCTCAAATATAAAAATTTTTTTACATATATATATATTAGCTACTTTTACAATAATTTCTACAGAGAGATTTTATCATCTCAGTTACTTTATAACGAACTAATTGCAGTCCAGGGACATGATATTAGAAGAAGTATGATAGATAATGATAAAAAAATCTGCAAAAATAAATCTTCTGTTGTCCATGCTTTGGCAAGTCCTATGAGTAGTAATGCATATATTGATGCTTTTGAATAACCATAAATTCTTGAATAAATCATATAACATGTGATATTCATATTCTGTTGGAAATGTAACTGCACTGACATACAGAGGCAAAAGCATTATCATTATATTTTGAATTGTCTATATTGTTCCATTGTTTAAACCATTCATTCACAAAAGTTAAAAAAACCAACAGTGTTTTGTACAGTTATATAATTTGTGACCATCCTGTTTTAAATTAACCGTATGATTTGTTGCATTTGTAAATATCTCGAAAAAAAAAAGTTCACATTCAGTAGGTTAATTTTACCTTTTTTCATATATCTAAACAAGATTAAAATTTAATTAAACTTTTCTACAGTGTTGACTTATTTGGAGGTTTTAGAGAGGTGGGGGTTGGCCTCTTCTCCGTAAGGAATAATGACAGGACCAGAGGAAATGGTCTAAAGTTGCGGCAGATTAGATATTAGGAAGAGTTACTTTACTGAGAGAGTGGTCAGGCACCAGAACAGCCTGCCTAGGAAGGTGGTGGAGTCACCATCCCTGCAGGTATTTAAGAAACGTGTAGACATGGCTCTTCAGGGCATGCTCTAGTGATTATTGGTTTGTGGATGGGTGTGATGTGGTGGGGTGTTGTGTGTGTTGTTGGTTTGGTTTTCTTTTAATTTTTATTATTTTTTAATTTGTTATTTGTTTGCTTGGGTTTTTTTGTTTCGTTTTGTTTTGTTTTTTTTGTGGTTGGACTCGATGATCTCAGAGGTCCCTTCCCACCATGATGATTCTGTGATTCTGTGATTTTGTAGCAAAGCCCTGCATTCTTCAATTGCTTTTGTCAGCAGTCCAAAAACTGAATCCTGTGAGATTTTTTCTCCTTTAGCCCTGTTATAGTTCCCAAAATGACTAGGGGAAAAAAAAAAAAGTATATGCCAGTAAGAAGGGGACTTAGTTCATTATCTGCTACTGCACTCTCAGAAACAGTATGTAGAATATACACTTTTATTTTGATTACTTTTCAATTTTTTCTTTGGAGATCAGAACAATTAAGTTTGTCTGAACAGCCTTTGTTCCCACATACCATAACACCTAGGAGCTGAGGGGTCACTAGGAGGTTACTCTACAGACCCCAGGCTTTACTGAACTCATCAGAGAAACTTGATCTTACCAGAGAACTCAGAAAAACTCTGGTATGTCCACACTGAAATATGGCCTCATGCAGTTGGCTGAACTAACTGAAAACAAGCACTGTCAGAAGGATATATAGCCTAGCACACTGCCATGTAGATACTGTTGTGTGTCATTGAACTTTATAAACACCAAGGTTCTTTGTAATGTACTCTGGTGCTCTTAACATGGTATTATTTCATCCTGTGACAATAACTCTGTATCATTCAGGTTTGCAGTCCTTTTCACTTCATACCATCCATCAATATACCAAAAAGAAAAGAACTGGTAAAACTACATTTTAAAAATTATAATTCTATCCTTTTTTGTTACTGTATGTAAGTAAAAGATATCATCTTGGGCCTGCTTGAGTTTTTAATCAGACTTAAAAAAAATTATTTTGGAGCTGATCAGTTATTATTTGCACATATTGTTTTTGTAAGTCCAAATAAACTGGCATAAGAAAAGACTCAACAATGATGTAAAGTGATCACTTCTGTAATTTTAAACTACTTCCAATTAGTTCCTGTTCTCTATTTAGTTTATATCCCGCTGATGGCACACACTCTATA
Organism: Tringa tobata; assembly: GCA_033628505.1. Classification (NCBI taxonomy): domain Eukaryota; kingdom Metazoa; phylum Chordata; class Aves; order Charadriiformes; family Scolopacidae; genus Tringa; species Tringa tobata. The sequence goes on along the minus strand of JAHREE010000279.1, from coordinate 19,706,396 downwards.
TAGCTTAATTTAAATGCTTGTTCCATTCAGGAGAGAATCAATAGCTTTTTTGGCAAAAAAAATGAAAACAGACTCAAGAGTAGTCTGTGCTGATTTCTGGACCCTACATACTGTACTGACATGAGGCAGAACTTGCAATCTGTCTCAAGGACCCTGAAGTTCTCTCTGGTGCTCATAACAAAGAGAACATCTACATAGCTGAGTAAACCTGCTATACAGATAACGGAATCTTCATTTATATCTGTGCTGAAGGGGAGCACAATTTATTGCTAGGAGACATTTTTAGACAGTGGTAAATATATCAGAAATATTAAAGAACTGATGATGGTATGAATAAATGCAATCCTGTAAAAAGAAATGAATTTAAGTCTGATTATGATTTATTCTTACTTGGTCTCAAAAGACTGTCTTCATTGTTTGAAAAACTATGTCTCATGGTACGTGCCACAAATATATGATAATCAAATGAATTCATCAAAAATATTGATTACATGGCAGGATATTTGATGATTTTTATTTTTTTTTTAAATTTATGCAACAAATTGTTTTGATCTGAAAGATGAAAGTAAAGAAAAGCCTAATGGAAAGTAGCCTAGCTTTAAACTGAATGAGTATCTGTTCTTTACATTCATTAACAAATGTTATTCATGATAAATTAAATTTCAATATGGGCTGTAGGAACTCTCAAATTAGAAAAGCTGCTTTTTTCAGATTTGAAATCTACTTTGAGAAATCCATAGAATATCACTTCCCCATTCACACTCACCTTGTGGAAATATAATCTTAAAAATGTTTCCTTTCTGCCCACCAAGTTTCAATAACTAAACAAGTTGTTCGAGAACTCTTGCAGCTAAAGTTAATTTCATTCAGAAACCATGAAAGTTTTTTATCTTTTAGAAAGTTATGTCAATACAAGAGTTTGAGTAATTCTTTATTTTCTCTTTGTTTCCAAGTTGTCATTTATACAAATCTTAAGCATAGTTGAAGAACTGTTTTGTGAACTGTGGGCAATTTTTTTTTTCCACTGAATTTCACTGAATTTTTAGAGTTGGAAGGGACCATAGAGATCATCTAGTCCAACTCTCCTGCCAAAGCAGGAACACCCAGAGCATGTCAGATCATGCTACTCAGGACGGCATCCAGGCGGGTCTTGAAAATCTCCAAAGAAGGGGACTCCACGACCTCCCTGGGCAGCCTGTTCCAGGGCTCCATCACCCTCACTGTGAAAAAGTTTTTCCTCATATTGAAGTGGAACGTCTTATGTTCCAACTTGTGCCCATTGCCCCTTGTCCTCTCACTGGCAACTACTGAAAAGAGTCTGGTTCCCTCCTCCTTCAGTCTGCCCTTGAGATACTTATAGGCGTTAATAAGGTCTCCCCTCAGCCTTCTCTTCTCTAGACTAAAGAGTCCCAGCTCTCTCAGCCTCTCCTCATAAGGGAGATGCTCCAGTCCTTGAATCATCTTTGTGGCCCTACGCTGGACTCTT
>JAHREE010000279.1:19539930-19701177 GCA_033628505.1 Tringa tobata | reverse complement strand
ATTCCTGAAATTTCTATAATTTTCTTTGAATCTAATGGTGTTATTTGAAGAGGTTCAGTCACTTTGTAGTACAGGCCAGTTACTCAGTAAATATGATTTACCATGGGTTTAACAGCCTAGAGGTATGTCCAGTCCACTGTGTGGTGTCTTGTGCAGACATGTCTCAGCTAGTTACAAAGGAGCTAGTTATGAAATTGGAACTGTATCAGCTCTGGGCTAAACAGTGCCCTGTTGACCTGTCTATATTGTTTATACGCCATGAGTTAGTATCCTTAAATAGTTCTGTGCTAACTCATGCAAACCTACCAACTAATTTGAGCTCTTAAGATATCTCTAGTCAGTGCTCCATTTTGTGGTAGAAAAAGACCCAAAACAGGCACCTGTAAAAACAGACTTTATAAAAACTTTTGCACTAAATTGCTTCAATTTTTCTTCAGATTAAATTGAATGCTTTTACTGGTAGATGTGCTACAGGTATGCCCTTATTAATCTAAGCATCACAGGGGTGAAAAACAGGAACAAAATTTTATTTCCTGAATTCATTTTGGACCAAATACCAAATTAAAGGCATTTAACAGAAATTATTAAATTAGTAGTAGCCAAGCTCTCATCTATAGCCAGTGGAGAGGGCTAGTCACTTGCATGAAATTCAGCAGACTGTACAGCAGTCCTAGTGTCAATATATAGGTCAGATTCACCATGTAACTACTTATATAAAGGTAAAGGTAATGTCAATCCATTAATCAGTGTTAAAATATTAATAAGGCAAAAGACAAGACTGAGTTGTAGAACGAGATAACAAACTTTTTTTTTCCAGAGAAATGATATAATTATACCCTATGTAGCAATATCTTCTCTCACTTTCCAATGATTTTCATGCTTTTTAAATTAATCATTTTCCGCTCAAAGTGCTATGTATTTGTATCTGTCTGTAAAAATGCATTTCTTCTATCATAAAAGGAGGTTCTGCATAAGAAGATGATGAGTCTTGATGGAACTGCATGTACAAAAAACTCACTTGCAAACTATTTCTCTGTTATGAAACATGGTAATTGATCCCCTGGTAAAAAATTAAAAGGATCATTTTTCTAATTGCAGAAACTGGATTTTTTTCATGACTACAGTATCATAATAAATATATTTTATAATATATGAATATATTCATTTGATGATACAGTTGCTCTACACTGTTAGGATTTTGCACTATGTCTGTTTTTTCAGACTTCTTTTTTTATTTCCCCCCCCCCCCCTTTATTCTAGTGTTGCTTAAATTTTGCCTCAGGTTATCCTAGAGGAATTTAGTGCATTTGGTAATTATGGGAGTAGAACAGAAAGTAAAATCTGGCTCATAAAATTTTTCATTTGAATCAAAAATTTGCTAACCTTTGTAGTTGAGCACCATTCTGAACAAGATAGCCAGCGTGAATTAGTATGTGCCACTAATAACAGAAAAGGAATAGCTGACAGTTTTTATCCTGGCTTAAGAATTTTACTTATAAAGATATACAAATATGTTATCAAACATTCCTTGATACTGGAGACAATCCATATCCTGGCATATATAACCACCATAAAGAATGATCTAATGAAAATAAAATCAATGAAGTACAAAATAGCTCTTGTTAATGATTTTATTTCACAGGCATGTTAGAGATACGGCAGTCCAAACTGAGTGTCACAAAGCATAGTTGAAAGTTCTACTAATGGTTTGTTCTAAGAAGCATAGATCTTTCTTCCCATTTTGTTTTTTCTTTTCTGCACTGTATATAAATATCCAGAGCCAGATCTTTAAAAATAGATTATTAGAAACAAGGAACTAATAACTGAAGTTTTTGCAAGCAAGGAATAATTTGCTTACAAACACATTTTCTCCATTAACATTTTTAAAAGCATTTTTTAAAATTATTAGTTTACATATGGCTCAATTCTAAAGTAATTCCTGAATTGTTCATTTTCTGTTCTCTTGTTTTAACTAATATCTCGATCTCTAGGATAAATGTAACCTTTTCAGAGACAGTACAATAGGCATCTAAGAGATGTCGATTAAAAAGCAAGGCATCAAGTCCTAAGGCCTTAGTATTTAGTCTCTCTGAATAGCTATTAGAGAGAAGAATATTCTTCCAAAAGGCATTTTTCCTTTAACTAAAATAGGTCTTTAATGGAAAAAGAATAATCTTAATCTTTCCATTTCCTAAATACAAGAGGTTTCCTAGATGTCTAGCTTTACTAGACACTTTCCATCCTCAACTGAAGAAAAATTAACTCACTTTCTGGAAGTTCCTATTAGTCTTTGACTAGAAATAGTCTCACTTTTTATTTGTGTGAAACAAGTCTCTTGATAAACATTTAGAGCAGTTATTACATAATTCAAGTAGGTGCCCCATTTAAGATTTTGTTTTAGGTACTACTGTTTGTTGGCTTTAGGATGTTCTTTACTTTTTCTTCCTTGACATTTCCTTGAAGTGTAAATGAAAATTATATTGAAAATAAGGTGGTGAGATTTTTGAGTTTGGGGATTTTTTTTGGGGGGGGCTGAGCAGTGGGAGTAAATTTGGTTGTAATAAGCACATGGAGAAACTGTTTATAGAGTTATTTTGGAGATGCTGGAAGGACATGGCTCAGTGTTGCTGTACAGAAACCTTTTAACCTCACAAAAAGTGAAGAACCATAGACTTCTACATATTGGAACACTATTCCTAGAATTCAAGCTTGCATAAAATAAATTAATATCTGTTAATATAAAATATTTTAGTTTACTGCATATACCAATATGCTAACAGTTGGTCAATATTTGCCTTACTAAGCTTACTAGACTTACTAGACTAAGCTTACTACACTGTTACCTACACTTGTCTTACTAGACGGATGTTAGAACAAACAAAAAATCTTTGCTCTTTGTTTAAAGACTTCCAGGAGAAGCTGCAAACCATCTAGAGACACACTTCTAAAATATATTATTATCAAGACCCTTGCAAGAACTGGCACAAGACTTAACCTACTTGACCTACAGGTTTTTTTGGTCTGCATTCTGCTTCTGATTATAAATCACCTGTGGATAAAGGAAATATTTGCTTTTTCAAATGCAAAAGATGAATGCTTTCTGTGCCATACAAAATCTAATAATATAGTCCCAGTCATGTCTAGTCCTACTATAAGTATTTAATATGTTCCTTGGACCCTCAAGAAACAAAATCGAAGTGCATCTCCTGTGACATGAGACATACAACCTAGTTTTTTGTTACTTCATTTTATTTCACTTCGTTTATGAATTGGTCATCATAAAACTGACACAGATACAGAAATATTGTTCTTATCTTTTTTCAGATCTGACATAAACAAATGTTCGATTTCTTCTTTGATGCAATAGAGGAAATTAGGAAATGTAAACTTCTATTTCTGTGACAGCTCCCCTAGCATACTTAAGCAGGCAAAAAACATCATTTTAAGTTGTCACAGGATTTAGTAAGAAGAATCATGAAAAACAGCCAGGCAAGGGATGTGGAAAAAACTAACTAATGTGCTGGGGAGAAATATCTAATATCAATTTTTTGTCTATGATATGTCATCATGGCTTGTGGAATGCTACTTGTATTCTTTTGCCTCACTCTGTTATGGCTTATGGCTATAGTCCATTAAGAGATGTTACAGAAAATTGAGATTGAAAGCGTTGAATTTTGCCACCTTTTCCACAATATTTTTCAAATCTAGGAAGTAAAGGAGCATGACGGCCTGTCAGTAAAGTGGACAATTTAAAAGTTTGCAGATCCCATACTAGTTTATTATGGGGTTCAGTCTACAATTAAGACACACTTAATAGAGAAGTAAAACTATGAGCTAAGTATCTATATTCACACTATTGTCAATAGAGATTGGGGGCTCCGTTCACCAAACATGGGCTTCTAAGGTCTTTTGAGATGCCTTCTGGTATATGAGAAATATGCATGAGGCTAGAAGTTATTACAGAAGATTCATGATAGACCTATATCCTCTCTTAGAAGCACCTGGAAGTCAGGATGGATGGCTTTCTGCATCTTAAATGGCTCCTGATGTCTATGTTGAGGCTACTGAATTGCACATCTAGAAGCTCCATTGACTATGTTCTTTAAATCGCTCTTCATTTTAAAAAAATAAAATAAATGTTTAATCACCTAGACAGTGCGTAGTCACCTAACTTCCAATATTTTCTCTTGAACTAAGTCTCACCCCCAGAAATTAATTCAGTTGCCTGAACACAAAGAACTAGAATTATTTGAGATGCCTCAAGGAGATACTTCAGCTTAGGGCGGGTAAGGTAAGACATACTTAAATGTAGACACACACTGGCAAAGATCTTTATGTTTCCTTGCAAGGATTCTAGTAGAAGGTCAATTCTAATCCTAACATATATAAACCTACACATAGCAAGTACCTGATATGGCTATATTTCACAGGAAGTGCCCCAGAGGCCAGGAATGAAGCTGATTGTTTCAGACATTGTCTTTGCACTGGCTATGGAATTGATGATAGTGTCCTCTATGCCTGTTTGACCCAGAAGGCTGTTTTTAATGTCTCTGAACTTCTTTTTAGCATACCACTGCATCTTTATCTCTATTATTCAGAAAGAAAGCCTAAAGTGGCTTGGTCATACTAGTCACCTGCACTATAAATATATATATCCAGTCGAAATTTTTTCACCCTTCAATTCCCTTTTTAGTCTACAGTGTCTTCAAGGAATTGTGTGTTTATTCCTAAAATAGATACCTAAAATAGGTCACATGAATTGTTCAAGAGAATCCTTTTTGTCTTTGTTAATGATAAAGAGCATCCAGAAAAATAGTTCAACTGTAGATTATTTCTACAACATAAGATTCTAAAGCTGGTTGAGATGAACACCCTCATTGTTTTACCCTTTAATATAATCAGTCATAATACAAGAAATGTTTAGAGTTTCAAATTTTGAGCTTTCCATTTTGATATCACTGTATAGGCATATTTGTATGGTGAAGAAAGTTATATAAAAAAAAGGACCTGAAGATTCTGAACAAACAAGGATGTTTGATCTACTCAGTAACATTTAAAAAAAAAAAAAGAAGATTTTTCTTACATTTTTCAAAAGTTCTTTTAAAACAAGGATTACTAAATGTTTAAGACTGGTGAAAGAGTCATTTGTAGGTTTCATCTGGCAGCCAATGATGACAGTAAAAGCACTATATACAAAATCAAAGAAGAAATAGAGTCTGTGTAGTTAGATATTTTCCATACATAGGATAAGATTTGTCTCTGACCAGTTAATAATTTACAACATAGTTTAAATGGTTTAACCTAATGGTGACACATTTTCAGGGGAAGATCTGTGAATGCTTTTATATGTAAATGCAAAAAGACAAGGATGAGGAATTATTTATGGCCAAAATTTTTAAATTTTACGCAAAGTTAGGCTCCTAAATCTATTTTTAAAAAATATTTTTAAGAGTCTTGAACCTCCAACTCCTGTTACATCCAAGGAGATTTTTATTTTCTTGCCTAGATTAAAATTATATTTAAATACACCAGGGTACCAGCATGTGGATAGTATAAATTGTCATGGGTTGCTGGACATCAATGCCAGTTTATTTTGGGGGGGAGGGGGGGGAGTAAAGCAAATATTAAATAAATTTCATTTCATTAAGGAAAGTATTTAAAGGAGGAATTTATGGTAGTCTAGTTGGTGGATGAAGAACATACTGCAGAAAAGTGCAGGAATGGAAGTAGGGTGGAAACATGTAGAGAGAACATGGCAGGGGAAGCTCTCGCTCTTCCCCTCAGCAAGCAGCATAGCTGGGGTCCATTTCAAGTGCCAGTACATGAGTGCATGCAACCTGAGAAACATGACAGGAGTTCTGGATAGATACAGGCTTTGGGGAAGAATGAGCCAGGAAAACAAAAGTGGGAAGATGGTGCTGTATGGAAAGGTGGAGAACAAATGCACAGACCTTTGCTACTGAATAATTTGATAATTTATGGGCCAGGTTCAGAGGGGAGACCAGCAAGGGAAATATGGTGGGAACGTGGTACAAACAGCCTAATTGAGAACAATAAGTAGACAAAACCTTTCTTAAATTATAAGGAGAAGATTCATAGTGATAATCTCTGGTTCTTATAAACTCTGGTTCTTGTGGGTTACTTTAATCACCCTTTTATCTACTAGAAGAGCAGTTGTGTGTTAGTCACAGCCAGAACAAACTGAAGCCTGCAGCCAGAACAAGCTGATGTCTATTCAGGACAGAGTGTGTCCAAACAAGATATGAGGCCTGTGGTCCTCTACTAGCAATGTTAGCAGATATTTTAACTACTCTGCTCATGGAAAAGGAAGAATTGGTTAGAGATGTGAAAGCTGCTAGCAAACTTCACTGAAGCAACTGTGAGATGAGAAATTTACAATCTGAAGGAAGGAAGAAAAACAAGTAACAGAACAACAGCTCTGGATTCAGGAAAGCAGACTTGGTCTTGTACAGGAAACTAGAAAGAGAAGGCAGAAGAGCCAAGGTATGCTTCTTGAATTTAAGGGACCTGTTAATCTTCTCAAAGCTCAAAATCAAAATGTTGGTGTACAGAAGGTTGAGCAAGCATTGCCAGAATTGTTGTAAAGGACCTTCTTACTAAACAAAAACTCAAAAATGTGGAAGCTATCCAGGAAGGTATCTAGCTATCCTGGAAGAATATGGAAACACTGCCAAAGCATGCAGGGAACTAGAAAAGATGAAACTCAGCTGGAGCTGAAATTACTGAGGAATCTAAAGGGAAACAAGTATGACTCCCAGAGGTATACCAATAGCAAAAGAAATACCTGCTTTTGAATGGGGTGAGGAATCTAATGACAAAGACCAAAGAAAAGGTAATGTACCTGATGCCTTCTTCATTGCCCTTAGGGTCTGTGCATGGATATCCAATCCTGATTTGCAGCTATAGTAGCAAGATAATCTGAGAAATTATAAAGTATAACTAATAGCAAGCTAGAATTTATCATCTATATCACACATAACAGAATATGAAGTTAGCAAAATCAGGGCTCATTGTGAAAGAGCAAACAGCCAGCTGTGTATTTGAGTCCAGGTGGTATAGTAAAAGACAAGAACTGTTCGGGGTGTGAGAGAGGGGGAAGTTAATTTAAAGGGAAGCAAATCATGGGATTGGGGCTGTTCTGGAGTTCCTGATGAACAGTCATGCATCTTATCAACATGGAGAAGCAAAAATTACAGATTAATTTTGTTTGGGAGGGTCCTCTAGATATCTCTAGTCTAACCCCCTGCTAAAAGCATATCTAATAATATCAGGCTGCTCAGGGCAGTATCCACTTGAATCTTGAATAACTCCAAGGGTGTCCTTTGCAACATCTGTGGGCAACCTGCTCCAGTGTTTTACTACCCTAACAGTAGAGACAATAAATCCTTTGTTCTAACCCTGTGTCTGACTGGCTTCCAAAATCTGGGAAGACCTGTGGTGGTTTCTATAGCACCAATAAGGGAACATGCAAAAGGGGAAAAATGGCCTTTGTATCAGTCTTTAATGTCTGCCATTGCTGTCTGGTCTTCCAGGTGCCCTGTACCTAGTAGTACAGGGAAGTGAAGTACTTCTCATAGTGGGACCACCTAAGCAAACTGAACATATAGATCTTCATAGGACCAGATAGGCTTCATCAGAGAGCACTAAGGGAGTTGATGCACTGGTGTTGGCTGGGATAGAGTTAATTTTCTTCAGAGTAGCTTTTGGATTTGTGAACAAACAGTGTTGATAACACACCCGTGTGTGTTTTACTTACTGCTGAGCAGTGCTTAACAGCATTAAGGCCTTTTCTGCTTCTCACACCATTCCACCAGTGAGTAGGCTGGGGATGCACAAGAAGTTTGGAGGGAACACAGCTGGGACAGCTGACCCCAACTGACCAAAGGGATATTCCTTACCCGTATGTCATGCTCAGCAATAAAAACTGACGGAAGAAGGAGGAAGGAAGGACATTTCGAGTTATAACATTTGTTTTCCCAAGTAACTGTTATGCATGATGGAGCCCTGCTTTCCTGGAAACGGCTGAACACCTGCCTGCTGCATTCCTTGTTTTGCTTTGCTCATGTGTGCAACTTTTGATTTTGCTATTAAACTGTCTTTATCTCAACCTATGAGTATTTTCACTTTTACCCTTCTGATTTTTCTTCCATCCCACTGTGGGGGAATGAGTGAACAGCTGTGTGGGGCTGAGTTGCCTGCAAGGGTTAACCCACAACAGCTGACAACATTGTGAGGCTGCTCTCAATGTGGAAAAATGGAAATTTCATATCTATTTTCAAGAAAAAAGAAAAGAAGATCTGGGGAATGAAATGATAATCAGTTGCACCTCATTACCCTGGAAGATTCTGAAGCAAATCCTGCTATAAGTGATTTACACCTACATAAAGACGGAGATTGTGAACAGCCAGCATGTATTTACCAAAACTGCTTTAACAGCCTGATGGTCTTCACTGGTAAGATGTCTGGCTGTGTGGGTGGGGGGAGAACCATGTATGTAAATTACTTTCATTTTAGCAGTATTCTCACAGCCAGACATAGTATCTTTGCAGCCAAATATCCTGAAGTTCAACAAAATTTGAAAAGTTTTGTATTTGGGATGGAATAATTCCATGCTCCAGCACAGGCTCGGCATTGCCAATTGGCTAGAGATCAGGTTTCCAAATAATGACCTGGAAATCCTGGTGGGCAAGAAGTTTCCTATGGCAAAGAAGGCCAACAATATAACGCACTGCATTAGCAAGCATGTAGGCAGCTGGTCAAAAAATGCTATTCCTTTCTACTGGGTATTGTGAAATTGCATCTGGAGTACTGTATACAGTTTTGGACTTCCCTTTACAAGGAAGATACTGACAAACTGGAACAAGTTTGTCTGGGAAAGAACAGCTAAAATGATCTGGGGGCAAGAGCACAGCATACAAGCAACAGTTTGCCTTGATCTTCTCCTTGGAGGTGCTGTGAAAGCTCAAGAGGGAATGTACCCACTTTGTATTAAGTAAAAAATCTAATGAGATATAAGAAAAAAACTCTTCATAGTAAGCATAGCCAGACATTAGAACAAGCTTCTTGGAGAGGCTGTGTAATCTGTATCCTTGGAGGTATTCAAAATTCAGCAGGACAAGCCTTGAGACAACAGATCTAACTCTTAAGCTAATTGCAGTTGTTAAGTTGTCCGAGGATTGAGCAGGTGTTTGCCTCCTATGCCCTCCAGAAATCCTACCTAAATGTATCTGATTTTTTAATTTTGGATATCTTATAAATGAATTAGAAGTGAACATGCATGTGTGGGTTAGTATATCATAGGTTTCCCCATGCCAATAAAATAATATTATCATTTGAAACCATCTGAAGTGATCTCAAGATCACATAAAAAAGGAGACGAGCCAAGGACCCAAAGCAAAAAATGATAGAAGTTGACTAGAAAATTAAGTGAATGCTTCAACAGTTTGAATACATTCAGTAGATCAGAATTCATTTCTGTGTCCTTTAGCCTTATAGTAAAAGCAGAGCAATGGACTAGATTTGCTAATCAGTGTAATAATATGTCACAGCAAGTGATACATTACACAAATAGGAACTGTAAGACAGAATGCAATGGCAGTGTGACATGTGGTGGCTATTGTGGTGTTAAGGCTAGATGAGACAGAAGGAAGAAACCTCTTAAACATAAAGTTTTCTGAATAATTAATTCAAAATTTCTCATTAATTATTAAAATGAAGAAACATTAAGAAAGTAATTTTTTTCTTATGTGTCCTAAAAATTTGTTAAGAAATATTGGATAGTTGCATCTATTCTAAATGTTTTGGGAAAATCTAAGCAAATATTTCTTAAGGCAATACCTAACACCATGAAAAATACTAACAGCAGGAATTAAATTAAGATAAATTCAGAAATAATGAATGATGTGGTGTCTAATTTCATTTTTCTAAAAATATTTCATATGAATGTTACAATCACAACTATAATCTTTAAACAACATTTGCATTCCCTGAGGATCCCAAATTTTGTCTATCTAATATAGGCAAAAAATAATAATTAAAAAAAGGCTTTCCTGTACATCATAGTTGATGTTTATATGTAACCGAAAAAGAAAGATTAATGAGCCAATGTGCTTTTATCCAAGGAGCATAATTAGTCTGCTTCACTGCCATGAATAATTAAGAGGGACATTTTAAAAGAAAACAATATATTAAAGGCTAATTAAAGTTTTGGAACTTATATGACAAGCCATATTATATGTGTTACTGTAACACAACTTGAGAGCCAGGGTCACAGTTTTGTGAAGGCCTTGTTCTTTGTAATTGATAAAATCTACAATACTTTTTTTTTTTTTTTGCTGCATTTCTAACCAGAATTTTGAATGCTCTGTATTTCTAAGTAAAAATGGAAATTAATTTCTACTTGTGTTTTAACATTTTTATAGTACATTTGTGAATTATAAGATAATTTCTTGAGAGATGTAAAAATCTGGAACCACATTGTATTTTAAGTAGGCATGAATGAGAAGACCTAATTTACAAAGAATATTACCAATAGCATTTGTATAGTGACAATTATGTGAATCTTTTTTGTATTGAAGAGTCTGAGGATAACAAAAATTAAAACAATTTATCACATGGAAATTATTCAGGTCCATTTGGTACAATTTTTGTCATTTCTGCATGAATGATGATGTACACAAAATCTGTGCAAATATTACCTTTCTTCTTCTGTTTTCTTTACACCAAACACATAGAGTTATTTCTTGAACTATTTATAGTAGAAATACCATTATATTTTCCTCCTGGGTCAGTTTTAATCTCGTTAACTGGGGGAACATATCAATATATATGTAATTGTAGGAGAGGTGGCGGTGTCTTAGCAAGAACAAGTGATAATAGACTGAGAACTGAAGGCCACCTTTTGTTGGCAGTGAGAGTTTACACAGGTACATAATAGGACAGCAGTAAATACTTGAAAAAAAACTATCATTTGGAGATGTCTATTTTTGTCTACTGACTATAAAGTCTAGTTGACTTAGATGAAATGCCTAATTTTTAGGCAACTAAATTAGTTGAGATGAATCCCATCTTTTGTGTCAATGATACATATCTTTCATGAAAATTAAAAATATGAACTGCTGAAAATGAAGCATGTCAATTACCATATCCTGGGATGCATTAAGCACAGTAGAGATAACGAGTCAAAAGAAGTGATTCTTCTACTGTGATTGTTCTACTGCATTCAACACTGGTGTGGCCTCACCTTGAGTTCTGTGCGCTGTTTTGGGATCCACAATATAAAAAGCATATAAAAATATTAGAATGTGTCTAAAGTAGGACAGCAAACATGGCAGGTGAGGATACTAGGTTTGTTCAGTGTAGAAAAGAGGAGACTGAGGTGACGCATTGCTGTCTACAGCTTCCTCATGAGGGGGAGCATAGAGAGAGGTGCTGATCTCTTCTCTCTGGTGTCTGGTCATAGGACACAAGAGATTGGCTTAGAGCTATGTCAGGGAAAGTTCAGACTGGAAATTAGGAAAAAGTTATTCACTGAGAGCGTGGACAAGCACTGGAACAAGCTCTCCAGGGAAGTGGTCATAGTCTCAAGCTTCTTGGTGTTCAAGAAGCATTGGAAAAGTGCCCTTAGATATATGGCTTAACTTTTAGGTTGCCCTGTGTGGAATCAGGAGTTGGACTCAGTGATCCTCATGGGTCTCACCCAATTCAGGATATTCTATGATTCTATGAATTATGTGACATATGTTAATATGTCACATGATAGGAAGTTATTATGCCATTAAATACCATCAAATCAAAAGAAGAAACCATTTTGTCTTTCTAGAAAAAAAAACCTGCAATGTAAAAATTTGCTGATAATTTGAAAAAATCTCTTTTGTGGGAAATGATGAGAAAAATAAGTCTTTATTTGATTTGGAACAAGAACAAATTTTGAAATGCCAGTTTTCACTTAAATAAGAAGTAACATCTTGCCACAGCTCCAGTGATATCTGTGTGTGAGATAAAGGCTAAGTGTAGACATTTAAAAATTTTTGGCAGTAGAGCAAATAGCATTTGAAACTATTCCAGTATTGAAAGGCTTATTCATGATTACTGGCTACTTAAGATGTTTCGGGACTCAGTCACTCACAGACAACTGAGTTTTCAGTTTAAAGATAATTCTTCCTACCCACACAAACAACCTCTGTAGTAAATACAGAAGATATAACCAATTAATATACATAGGGACAAGGTTGATCTTACATTAATGAAAAAGGGAGAGTCAGAAAAAAGGCAGGAACAAGAGAAGGAAACACTGGTGTGAGACAACTGAATTGTTCTGAGGATATTCAGAATTTTTAATTTGAATGCTTTAGAAACTGACAGCTTTCACAGCTGTGGGAGATAAAGGTGAAGTAAAACCATATTTGCCTCCCAGATGAGCTCTCTGTGTTTTAGGCCTTATGGTGACAGAGTGGATTCTTCTAAGAGGCTGACATACAGGAGCCCAACAGTGCTACAGTGGTGAATGTGTTTTGTACTGACTGAAAAACTAAACCATGTCAAAATTCCTATGAGACTAGATGTTTTATTTCAAGGTAGAGTAGTTCACAGAAAAATATCTCAAAGATGGGCTGCTGAGGAACTAAAAAACATCCACTGGCTGATTTCATCAATCTCCACTAAAACTTAAAATTAAAAACAAAAAATAAAACCAAACAACCTCCTTACCCCTTCCCTCCCCATCTCCAATGAAGTCCTAATAGTTGTTCTGATAAACTTCTGTTTAGATCACTTAATATACAGCTATAGCTTGGTTAGTGTCTTGAACTGCTGTCCTCTTACATCTCTTTTGTTAAACAGCTCTGCTCTCACATTTTCATCTCTCCTTCATATTATCATGTGAGTGTATAGTTATAAAAATAGATTATTTGGTAAAATAAATCAGATTTATGACTGTGTCCTTCAATTACTTTCCCACTGGTACAGAATGCTCTCTTTGTAGCGTGACTGTGCTGTCATTTCACTCCATAATGGGCTGGAGCAGAAAGCTCTGTCATTGTAGCAAACTAGTTAAGACTAGAAGTCCCACAGGAAGTTTGATTTTTGTTTCATTGCTGAAATACATTATATTTAAAGAATATCTTTCAGAAAGAGACAGATAAAATTTCATCCTTTGCATTACAAGATCACAAAGTTTCTGAAAAGTATTACCGCACAACTGCTCTCACCTCCGCTTCCAAGTGTTGTTTGATACCTCTGTCTGAAATCCATTTTCAAAAGGTTTCAGCAGGTCTTCCATTGTACAAAGATAGCTTCCAGAGCTGCCTAAGCTCCTCATCCCTTAAGCACTCTTGCATCCTAAAGGCAGAAGGACAGCACAGTAATGTGTTTTGACTATATATAGGAAACTACCTTACCCTCTGTTTCCGTACATTTTTCTGAAAGGATGGCTTACAAAGCATTTATTTTCCCGTATTTTCCTCTTGCTGTTTTCTGTCTTTCGTCTACTCATCCTCTTTGTTATTTTAATTCTTTTTCATCCTTTTGTGTTTTTCTTGCACTGCTTACTAATGTGGGGACTATCTATGGTCTGAATTTCAAATATGCAATTAGTGATGTTTAAGGCTCAGGATTTTGAGGAAATGTATGTTCCAGGATGAGTAACAAATAAAGCCGAGACTATATTTTTTCCATATTTGAAATGTGTGTATTAAAATTGAGATCTCATTTGCAATTCACTGTTGCAAGTCACTCGAAGGCTACTTCGAGTCTTTTACACTACTTAGTAGGTCTCATTGCAAAAAAACAGAGCAATAATAATTTGTAGCTCCTGAGGACCTAAACACAATTGGAGACTTCTCCAACTCTTTTAATTTTTTTTTTTATTTTTATTTTTTTTTAATTAGGCTTCCTGTTTTTCTATGGTTTGGCCACTTTCAAACTCTATTGAAATAGATCATTCTTCTATTACCTTTTTTTGGTTTCTTTTCTCCCTTTTGCCAAATTGTCTTGTTTGTCTTTTTCCTCTGCACTTGATTCTTTTTCTTTCTATTTTTTACTGAAAAACCTATAAATTAGACACTGAAATACTCTTAACAAAAGACTTAAGTTTTATGTCAAAGAAAAAAAATGATTCACAAATATTACTAAGAAATCAACAAAGATACATATATGACTTTAGATGCACATTAAAACCTTGTAAGTCTGTCTGATCTTAAAATGAACAATGCACCTGAAAATAAAATAAATTTACTTCTGAATGATCAATGCAAGAACTTCAAGAACCTATGCTTCAAGAACCTATGCGAGAAAATATGCTAAACATGCCTCAAGGAAGTAATTCTTGAGTTGTTACGAAATACAAAACAATGAATAATAACTGTCTTTAACTGGAAACTGCTAAAAGCAGAGGATTAAAACTCACTTGATGAAAATGGAAGTTTTATTTTTCAGGGGATAGTTTTGAAAACTCAGCTCGATCGACACCAATACTAAAACATAACATGACCAAAATCAAGATGAAATAAGTTTATTGAAAAAGGGGAGGATAAGTTTGTGATTGAGGCACTAATCCAAGAAATATTTCTATACAGATATATTTAACTGGTAAAGAAATATACTTTCTTCTTGTTACCGTTTTTTTTTTAAAAACTATGATCAGAAAATATCAACATACCTTATGTTAACTTAAAATTCTTTGAGAATTTTAGGTATCTTAGAATTGAATATTTATACTATAATGATTTTTTTTGAGTACTAAATGCTTTTTACCCAAAACAAAAAATAAAACAAAGATAACTGTCTAATATAAAGGAA
Source organism: Tringa tobata (assembly GCA_033628505.1). Lineage (NCBI taxonomy): Eukaryota > Metazoa > Chordata > Aves > Charadriiformes > Scolopacidae > Tringa > Tringa tobata. The sequence continues at coordinate 19,686,360 of JAHREE010000279.1, read as the reverse complement.
ATGCTGTTCCTGTCTAACCAAAGTCCCTTTGATAGAATTTTACAAAGAAATCAATGTGTTTAGAAGTTTAGATATTGTCCTTCTGAATTATTTTCTTCATCTTTCTCTATCTTAAATTCCCAGCAGTAAACTGTGATATTCCTCCTCTTCATTTTTAATTTTTCTTAGCTGCTGCTTTTCTGTAATAAGAAAAGTCCAGGACATCTTAAAATACAACCTGTATAAATAATTTAATGACTTAAAAGAGAAGAATTAGATTCATTCTTGAAAAAAAACCCCATACAATAACAACAAAAACCCCACTCATCTTTGTATTATAGTATTAGGGTGAAAGCGAAAAACAAGAATAGTATAGATATTTTCATAGACAAAATTCAGATAAAATTATTTATAATATAAAGCAGACACATAGGAGAAGGAAAATTTAAGCCACTTACAGCTGTTTTCTTATTCTTTAGGCAATTGGAAGATAAGATAAACTGATAAGTGACTATGAGACTCAGAAAAGCTGCATTCATCTAAGGATTGTGTGTTAAGGAACAATGTCTGATGCATAGCACTAGATGAAAGTTGGTCATAATTCAACATAACAGCAAGGTAGAACCACTGCTTGTTTCGTCTGTACTTTTTCCCTTATGTTCTTATGTACAAATAATGTACAGGCATCTTAAAAACTAGCTGCATTTTTTTTTTTCTCTCATTTCTATAGCCACATAATGTTTCCAGTGGGAACTTCCCAAAATTCTCTCTCTAGTCACTCTTGGGTTTTGGTTTCTTTTTCCATGTAGCTGGTATTGATCCTGGTCTGAGCATCTGTCATGTATTATTAACTTCCTCTAAATCTGATAAAGATCCTTCTTGGTCCATAATTTGAGCTTCATTCATTCTTTCTTTTCCTTTGCCCTTTCCTTCCTTACCCAGTTGGTTGACACTGCCTTGCAATTCTATTAGATTCTTTCTTTTCCTGACACTTCTGTATGAATTCCCCCTGTGTTTGTCACAATGACTGGTATTGCTTGTGCAGTAGACCATCACTACATTCAGAACAGAACAAAAGGCACAAGGGAAAAAGGAAGTTGGGATAGTCCTATGTATGAGAATTGACAACTCTAACACATTCAGAATTGCTTAAGAGATGTCTGCACTTTGTTGGGAAGTTCATATTCCTTGGCATGCTCTCCTGCACCATTTGCTGCCTTAGCAGTGTCTTGGCTCACCACCTGCTGATGCTGCAGGCTCTTTTTACTCAGAACACTGGTCTGACCTCCTTAGTAGACATCAGATATGAGAAGTTATGTGCATCTCTGAATAAAAATAAAATTATTTTTGCAAATGCATTTGAAATATTAAATAAATAAAGGTTTCCCCCTGGCATGAAAACAAAATTGAAAATTAGCAACCACAACCAAAAATATAAACGGAGGTTATATTCATCCTCAATCGATTCAAATTAAAAAACTCCAAAGCATGTAGTTTCTTTTACTATGAATCGTACGCTGACATGGCTGGCACGTTAAACTGTCACTTCACCTTCAGGCCAAATTAACAGTCTTTGAATTGACTGCAGCCTGTTCATTCCTTTAAAACTCCAGCAGCTGCAGGACAGATTCTAGCAAGTTTGCCAGGCTCTAAACTTTCTATCAAAGCGCATCTGGCTTGGCTAGTAAAATAAATTTTTGATTGCACTGTATTTGAAGTACTTGGCTTGAAGTGCCTCCCCAGACTTAAATATCAGACTGAAACACTACCAAGATGATCTTAACTAGAGCCTTTTCTCTTAGCAATATGCTTCTTTCTCAACAATATGTTTATAATTTACTCTTGCCACCTTCGAAGTCATTGCTACACTGTCTGATGCTAATTTACATTGACTCCTCCCTTCTGGTTTTGAAGTCAGCTTTATCACTCACCTAAATTCTCCACTTGGAGCAGTATTTCAGTTTGTTTTGTAGATAACTGCTTTTGGACTCTCTCAATAGAATTTAATGTTAATATGCTTCACCAGTCATCTTCAAGTATAATTCTTTCTTTTAACAGACACTACTTTGAGAAAAAAAAAGAAAAAAATTTTAAAGCACAATTTTAGTCTCCTGAGATAACCTAAATATCGAAACTGCTTAATGACTTTGCAAACAAGGAACTATTGAAGATGAAAGGCCACAAAGTATCTAAACAGAATTTTTCTTGATGAGGCCTAAAACTATGTTGTTTGTTTTCTCCCCACAGTAGATGTTAAAGGAGCAATGGAATCAAAGGCTTAATTTTAAAACTAACTGTTCCAGATAGATTCAAATGGAGCTATCAGTGTTAATAGACAATGGAGTCCTTACTAATGACTCGACTCCAGAGCTCATGAAGAGGAAACTCTAACAGAAGCTAGAATTTGAACTTGAACCACATCATTTTAGTTAGCTTGGGAATATATTTACTCAGCAGTAAGTCTAAGGTATCTTACCTCTCAAAAAAAGAGAAGCTGAACAGAGTAACAGGAGAGAGTGCATTACCTCATATTGTCTAAATTGAGTATAGCAAATAATTATGTGGATGGCCTTTGCCATGGAGAAGTTGATGTAGGTGATATTTGAATCTAACTTGCATCACCATGAGAGAACAGAATGAAAAATATGGGTTCAATTAGGACTCTGAAGGGGATACACGCTTCTGAACATGTGACTCATGAAAAGGACACCAGATAGTGAAGGAAAACAGAAGAAATACAAACTATATTTATAATACTATATATATATACAATTAGTTACTGCAAATGAATTAAAAAAAATAAAATTTAGAATGCAAAGATCATAAAATTTTAATATGATACCAAAGACATAGAAGACCATAAGTGCTCTATCCTGTAAGAGGATGAAGAAGCAGCTGCTCTAAGACCAGAATCACAGCTTGTACCCAGAATCACAACTGAGCACTAGAGGAAGCAGTCATAGACAGGGATAGCACACATAAAATGCAAGGTCACATCTATCCCTCATGTATTGTAAACATCACAATGTTATTCAAATAAAAATAAGACTGTCATCCCCTAGATTTCAGTCACTGAGACTTCACTGACAGTAGGAGGCTACTCTCTAAAGGTAAACATCTGGTTTATGCTATTCTGCCCTTTAGTTACACCTGGAAAGATTCAAAGTAAATGAATAAAGACCTCACATCTAAAAGTTAACATGCATTCCTTTCAGGTTTTGGAGTTTAGCTGTCATTTTATCATTTCAGCATGTCGTACATAAAGCAGACTGAGAGTGTAACACCCTGAAAGGCTGAAATTTTGCTTCAGTCTAAAATCCTTTGAGATAATATACACTTTTTGCAGCTGTTAACACTTGAAAAATGTTTTTTACTTACTTCCTCCTGTTCCCACTGCTTTTAATAACCAGCTAGAGACAGACCAATTTCTACACAATACATAACCCAGAACACATTGTGACTACCAATGTGTTTTTTCCCTAAGAATATATTTTTCCACCCTGATGGAACATAAAATGCACAATTTATTCATCAGTAGAATTTCTTACAAAATTGATTTTTTGCTGTTTAAGTAACCTTAAAAGCACCAGAACTTCATCTTTTCTCTTTTAAAAAAAAGGACCCTCTGGCCCCTGATGGCTTGTATTATGAAATACTGTCTCACATAGCATTCAGCTGTTAGTGAGGGAGAGAATATCTGTTGTAATTAGTATTTAGGTACTTTTAGACTACAATTATTATAGGGAAAAAAACTCCTATTATATTATCAATCTTCTAAGTAATGCAGGCCAATGAAGTTCAGCATATTAGTCCTATACTAAAATGAACTATTAATGCTTGATTGAAGTATGCATTACATATATGTGGATCCACTGGTCGTATTTATAATGGTTGTAAATTTGCCAAATTTATTACTGAATTACATATCATCCAGTGTTAAGTATCATTGTCAAGAAGTAGAGTTTTTTTGCTGTTGATGTGGTTATTTACTAGTAGTTAGGTACAGCTGTGGATGTATAGTTTTGTAAAAGTAGATCCTGTGTTCACAAAAGTGTTCTCCATAAAAGTTATTTACTAGTAGTTATGTACAGCTGTGAATGTATAGTTTTGTAAAAGTAGATCCTGTGTTCACAAAAGTGTTCTCCAGGCACATAATTTCAACTTAGTTTGGCAAATTTACAACGGGTATATCAGTTGCTCTCTAAAAACTACTGTGATGAAATGCAAGAGTGATTTCCAAGATATTCTTTACCTAAACAAAGCCTTGTAACATCTTAAATTTAGAATTTCTAGTTATGTCTGTGAAAAAGAATATGCAACAGGATTTTCAGCTCTTTCTTGCAGGTTATAACAGAAGGTTTTTTTTCTGGAGTTTCAGAGACAACAAAGGTTAAGTAGTTGTTGAAGTGGTGCAGTTTACTCTCACTTCGAAAAGGGCAGGGTTTCTTAAGCTTTGAAGTTCCCTAGGTCTCAGAAAACTGTTCAAGCAGTTTTCTACTGTAGTCCATTCTGTTTCTTAATGCATATATATTTTTGAAAGTCCTAAATAGGTATAAAAATAATTTGTAATGTTTTTGGAACTATTTTACTAAATTCATTGCTGTACATTCATATAGGGCTACCATATAAGTTCAGATTGTCTAGCCTACACATTTTAGCATTTTACCCCATATTCTGATACAAATAGAAAAATTATTGTGACTGATAATGACTGATCAATTGAGTTATTCAGAAATATTAGGATTCAAGCAGGATAGCGCTCACCTGAGCATGGAATGTAATGTAGAGGAATGCCCTGGAACAATCAATGCATTGTATTTGGAGCTTTTTAGAAAGAAAGACTTAAGATTCCATTTTAAGACAAAATTATAATATTGTGAAAAAAGTTCTGCAGAGACCACTGTGGACAATTTAATTGTTGTTCCTGCTGTTTTAACAATTTTGTTTTTTGGGAAATTTAAAAAAGTGGTCTTAGTTTTTTTCATTCTACATGGGAATGGAGGACCGTATAAAATGCAGAGTTTCTTACACAACAGAAATTTGATCCTTATTCAACTGTCATATTCAGTATATACTTAAACAATCTTAAAAAATTCTTTCAGCGAACACTATGTTAATTTCTTAAAACTTTTATGCTGCCAAGTGTTTCAGAACAATCTGTGACAAGCTGAATCATAACATCATAGAATAATTTAGATTGGAAGAAGCTCCTGGAGGTCATCTGATCCAAACTCATGCTCAAAGCAGGCTAGCTTCAAAGTTAGAGTGAGTTGTTCAGAGTCTTATCTGTATTGGTTTTGAGCATCTCCAGGGTGGCAATTTCACAGCCTTCCTGGGTAACCTGTTCCCATGCTTTTGCCACACTTTTAACTGGGATGTCATAGAGCAGGGGATTGGTGTTTTGAGCGTGTGTTTACTACTATCTTGTTCCTTCCACAAAAGTACCATTAAGTACTCTATTCATAGCTTTTCATCTTCCTAATAACTTGTTTTTCTAACTCAAATTATTTTTCTCTAATTGTCATAAAGTCATATTCTACTCCTCCCTTAAACCATATTGCTACCCTAATGACCTCTATGACACTAAATCCATTTTTCTTCAGGTACCTTTAAAGCTTTTTCTCACACATAGCTTTTTGCATTCAGAAATATCTGTTCAGAAATCTCTTATAGAACTATTTTATCATTCTTGCTAATGTGCCTTTTTGTTATTCCCTTTCTGAAGCTGTAGTATCTGTGGCATAATTAATAATGCTGAGACTTTTGTTCATTTTACTGAACACAATCACTTCATGTATTCATATGCCAGAGGTGATCTACCGTATTTCTTTACTATTTCTTTACTTGAATTATCACATATAAAAATAATTAGTTCTCAAGAGCAGGGTGAAGTCTATACATAAATAAAAGTTCAGTCTTTGAACCCTTGAAAATAAAAGCAACAATTAGAAAATAGAATAATTATTATTCTGTTGTATGCTTTCATCCCTGATAAACAGTACCACAAAATTATTAGCTAGGGAAAAGTAGCTGTTTACTTTGCCTGGTGCTCGAAACTCTTGTTTGTAAAGAAGTAAATTTAGGATCATTTCTTAATAGGCTAACAGCTCTAGTAGCTGTGAGAAAGCGGACATAAGAACCAATTCGGAATCATTGTGAACCACTCCCGGACCAATCAGATCGGGACCTAACAGTAGCAACTGCAGATAATAATTTCTGCCTCCAGCAGGAGAGCAGCTGAACATGAATAACCAGATAGGAATAGCCGAATAACTGAATTTTTATTGATTACTTCACTGGAAAATTATTAGTGTTGAACTGATTTATTTTTTTTTCCCAACTCTTTCCAAAAGGGAAACCCCACAGATTTTGTTTGAAGTGAAACATTCCCCTTCACACAAAGTAGAACAGTAACCTTGGAAGAATCAGAAAGAAAGTGATGTTGATGCATTAAAGAGTGTATGTTATCATAGAATATTTTTGGTGTGTTCTTATATCAAGACATTCAATAGTCGACTTCTGTTTTGCTGTTACCAGGCTGTTTGGGGCAACCAAATATTTATAGAGTGCACTAAATTGAAGATGTACAAGTAACAATTAGCCAGCATAAGAAAGATGTGTATATATACACCCCTCTATGACTGAAGTAATGTAAGAACTGTCACTTTATTGTATTTTTAAATTCAGTGCTGTCTATAACAGGAAGAAGCTTCAAGGCTGCAAAATCCCCAAATTCATCTTTTTAAAAAGTGAATGCTCTTATGTCTACTAACTTCACTTTTATGACTAATTTTGTGTTATAATAGATAAGAAAACAAAGGTTTGTTTTCGTTTTTTCTCGTCTGAGTGAAGCATTTTAATATGTCATTGGAGATATAAAAAGGCAGCTTGATGCCTTCTGTTGTAAAATCCTTGACACAAAGCACTTGCTCCTCCCCATTCTACATCACTTCATAGAAGTGATTAGCTCCTTTCCAGGTTGAGAAATGACAGATTTGTTTTGTGCAAAAATCCTCATTTTTGAATTCATTAAATTATTTTTAAGAACAGTGTCTTGATGCATGCATTATGCAAGTTAGAAAATGGAGATGCATGGTTTAGGTGTCACCTATAATGTTTCTTCCCACAACTGAAATTCTAGAACTTGGTTTGCCTGTAATTCTGACTTTTGCTTACCCAATAGCCACAACATGATACTGTGTTTCATACATGTGATGGCAAATTATAGACTAGTCATTTTCTGAAAAGGCAAGTTCTTAATATTTTCTGTTTCATGAAGAAATATTTTGTCAGAACAGTTCATAATATTTCCACAAAATGTTAAAATGCACACAACTCCATAAACACAGCTGAAAGAGTGAATCCATAAAATGAGTCTATGTTCCTAGAGTCATATAGACACAGTTATCAAAATGTACAAAGATAAAAAGTCCTTTACAGAGGCTAAACTGGAAACTGTCCTGGTTTCATCTGGAACACAGTTATTTTCAGAAGAAACTGGGAGGGGGCACAGCTGGGGATATCTGACCCAAATTGGCTAAGGGGATATTTAGTACCATGCTCAGTATGTAGCTGGGGAAGCTGGCTGGGGGGCAGGAATCGTGCTCAGGAGTGGACTGGACATTTTGCGTTCTGGTTGTATTGTGCATTAATTGTTTTTGTATATTCTTTTATCAGTATTATTGCTGTTGTTTTTCTCTTCCTTTGCTGTTCTGTTAAACTGTCTTTATCCCAACCCATTTGATTTGACTTTTTCTCGTGTTTCTCATCCCCATCCCACCTGGGGGCAGGGAGGCATGAACAAGCAGTCGCATGGTTCTCTGTTGTTGGCTGGGGCTAAACCATGACAAAACACTTTAAAACATTTCACATGTTCAGAAACTGTTGATTATCTGCTTCTGGGGAAGATCCCTTAATTCAAATCAAGCCAAGAATGCAAGGGCCTAGAGTTTTTCTATATCTTTATGTGAAATATTACCTAAGCTGTGAAGTACAACCACACTTTATCTTAATGTGTCTTAGAGATTGTAATGAATAATGTTTTCAAATAAGGAAAGAGGCATTATTTTATTTATCTTTCCTCTGAAAAGACATCTCCGGAAAAAAAAAAAAAAAGCAAAAAACAAAAGCCAACAAAAAACACCAGCAGCAAGCAACTCATTACATATGTTTCACAGGGTATTTGAACAAAACAAATTTATTTTCTGATGATTCTTTTTGCTGTGAAGATCTTACAGTAGTTACCATACCAGATTTCCTGATCTGAACAAAGCTCTTTTATTCATCATCCTAGATCAGCTCTCCCTCCCACCCAGCTGAATGATGCAGAATTGTCACTTACAGCAATGAAAAGGATGAGTGCAAGCAGAATGTGGTATGATTTGTTGATTCTGGCTTCTGTTGTATTTTTGCAGCTGCTATGGTCTGAAGCATCAGATACTTGCTTGAGCTCGGTTTCAGATTAATATTTACTTGCTTGTAATTTAACAAAAAGAACTAAAAAGAAAAGTTTGTCAATGATGTCCACCTTCAGGAGTGAATGCACTGGGATAATTAACAAAAAAAGCAAGATAGAGTTTCAAGAATTAGTCATAAACATCACAGAAAAACATATTTTAATACACAGTATAAAGTATTAACTGGGATACTATAATCGTACATAGACCAGATAAAACAGAAATTAATTAATGGTCCCTTCCAACTCCAAAAAATTCAGTGAAATTCAGTGAAATTACTTGACAAGCAAAGGCCTAAGTGTTTAGAAATTTTCAGGATTGACTCTAATCTTCTTCAGTTAGGAACAGCTGACTATTTAGCATCATTAAAGGGAGAGAAGAATTAAATCATTGGGAGCTTTCAGAAAGTTTCATCTATCAAAGACTGTTACTCCTATTAGGAAATACTGAGGCAGTTTCTGATTCAGTCACTGGTACATTACATTACGACAACAAACTTGAAAGTTTTAACCCCACATCTCCAAGGCTAATCAATAGCTTTCTGTCAGTTGTTTTTTCTTTAAATCTAGACATATAAGAAACTTGTGATTACAGTCTACCTTCCCTCATATCGTAACTCTTAACATTACAGAACTGGAACTAATGATGATCCTGCACTGCTATTTTACATTCCCACTTAAGAATTCTAGCACATTAAATATGCAATATTGTATCAGAGTTTGTCCAGAGTGTCTCTGTGGTCTCTCTGCTGTCTACAAAGCTTTCTGAAAAAGACATGGCTTAGATGGTGTGTGAACTCGACACATTTAACATGTGACTGCACACTACAGGCAGGCAGGAAGTATTATCCAGCTCCTTAGATTATGTAAACAGGATCTGGTCTCTTAGGACATCCTTCTATTTTATTGACTACTGCTACCACATAGATATAATAGTGAAGCAAACAAACAAGAAGTTGTATTTATTAAAACTTTTAGTGTATCATCCATCTTACATAAATTTGATGTAAGCAATATAAACATCTAAAACTACCCTAGTTGCTATTTATTCTCCAGAGAAATGTCTCTAGACATTTCTAGAGAACAATTTCTCTGACCTAATTTAGATTGTTACAGTAGATAAGTTAAATTTTTCCTCATGTTTGTTTCACTCTATTGATTATAAAGTGATGCCAGAAATATCAGCTCATATATAAACTGCAGAGTAAATGTCTAAAGGTAGACTAAATTAATCTCACTGTAAATTACAAGTTTAAGCAAGAACTATTACATGTGAAGCAAATCCACATAATCATTTCACTTAAAATTTCACTAATGAAAACTTCTTTCTTTGCTCTACGTGATTTCCCTGAGTAATTTTTACTAGTCTTAGATCTGGAGACTTGGTGTTCAAAGCAACTTCAAAGTCCAACCATTTTGCTCTTCTGTGATTTTGTGGTTCTTGGCTTGTATGAGGAAAAAGGATGCAACTCTTGTAACAGTCAGACTCTTGTTATGTACAGAACTTAGTTTTTACCAGGCATGGATCATGGAAAATTAGAGGTTGAAGGAATGGAGAATGAAAGGGAAAAAATGGAACTGAAGTAAGAAAGAATTATCTGCAAGCTAAATACTGAGATGGGAAGGACCCAAACAGAGGAAGAAAGTATTACTCGCTGCATCCATTTACTTTATTCATCATAGCTATAGGATTTTCATGGAGTTTTTAACGATTATGTTCCAAAGACACGTTGCTGAAAGTTGATGAATAGCTATAATATAATTCAAAGAACTAAGTAACTAATCATAACATAGCTTTGAAGTGTCAATCACATCCTAAAATGTATTACTGCAGCACAATTATGACTGATTAGTTTTGAATTAAAAAATGTATATGTGAATAGTTTTATAGGTTTTGTGTATAACTCCTTCTGCTGTGGGAGATAGGAACAAATAAAACAATAAGGGGAAAGTTGAAAATTGAATTTCTCCTCACTTTGAATAAAATGTTCTTCTTCCTAGTTCTTATTTTTGTACCTTTTTGGTTCAATCCTCTCATGTTTTGTGATTTCATATGAATTTGTATGTTCAATGAGAGTTAAGAAATCCCAGCAGCTCACAGAATACTCTACATATTGCATAACAAAACTCTTTTTTACTTCCTTGGGACTCTGGCTTTCTTTCTCTCTATCTATCTGTGAACCTTAATTTCCTCCTGATGAATGGATTGGTTTGGGATTAAGTATTACTATTTCCTACTTTGTTTAATTTTCAATAAAAATAAAAGAAGTAAGCAGTATCTCTTTTAAAAAGTGAATTTAATGTCTAGAAGATCCATGAAGTGTTCCAGAAATGCTAACTTCATTTTTCATTGGGAAAAGATACTTCGGTGATGTACCTTTCACTCCTTTTGTCCATCACTATTCTCCTCCTAGATGCTGATCTGTCTCTTTACAGTTCTTCATCCTCTTAAAAAAGAAAAATAAAAAAGGCCTTTTCTTCCACTGATGTGGAACCAGCAGCTGATTTGAAACTGTCCTAGGTAATCACACATACCTTGGAAGAGGAGCTGTCTGTAAAGGCTAGTGTTCTTCCAACAGATAAGAGGTGGTATAACCAAAACCCCAAACCTTGTCTTGTCAGGAGAGGAAAGGGAAAACATGAGGAAAAGGTAGATTTTCAGCAATCTTCATGTAAACAGTTTAGAAATGTGGTTTTTTTTCCTTGACCTATTTCTTTTAGGTCATCATTCATATGATGTTTTAGACATCGTATGTCTAAATGTGGAGGTTATGAAAAAAAGCTTGGGTTTATCTTTTAGTTTTACCTTAATCTGGTTTGATTTGCATGTAATTTCAGGTAGCTGGATGACTCCAAGGCATTTTTTATTTAGTATATTTAAGCACGCTGCCACAAACTGGAGCTCTGGGGAACTTAGCAAGTGACCTAGCTTTCCCAACAGACTCTCAGCTCTATCCAAAATGCTACTGAGTGGCTTGCTCAACTTGCTGAGTAGAGCCACACAGCCTAGAAGGTGAAGTAGCACTGCAGGGGTTTGAGGTGCAGAGCTGTCTGGTGACACTGAAGGCTCTCTGTCATGCTGTTCGGTTACGTGAAGCCTGAGGGGTAACAGGGAGTGTATTACATTTATTCTCCTTTACAGAGATTATTTGTTGATGAAGGTCTCTTTACTAACGCATATATTGTTCCCTAAATAGCCATTTCATAAAAACTATTCTGAGAAGATCTAATTCAAAGTCTAAAGAAATCAATTAAAAGCAGGCAACTGCTGTCTGGAATTGACTTAAGAACAGATTGGAAAGAAAGGTAACATGAATGGCCTGTGAGAAGAAATGCCTAGGTTCTGAATACTAGAGGCAGGTATATGGAGACCATCTTTCAGAAACAGATAGGGTCAAACGCTGAAACTGTGTTCTAAGACTAGAAAATAACAGAAAGCAATTTGATATTATTTATACAATAGGATATCAGTTTGTTAGGAAATTAACACAAATTACTTCACATCCTCCTATTTCGCTCTTTCACTTCAGTACTACGGAGAAGAAATGGCCATCTTCATTAATGTAATGCAAAGGTAACACTAGCACACTAGCAATTAATTTTAAAGTAAAATATGGTAAAACATTCTCAACAAATTTTTTTAGCCCACAAAGATGGTTGCTTTTGGGTATAAACTAGGTTTTTATATCCACACGGAGGCTTGCTTGGAATTGATAGTCTGGATAAAACATTTTTATCTTTATGAACAAGTTAACCCACAGAGGTTATGACAAACACTGTTCTAGTTAGAGCTTTATTTTGAGAAGGTTTTTTTTTGTTGTTTTGGGTTTTGTGGCTTTTTTTTTTCAAATAGGCAGCATTTGAGCTGGATATCATAACTCTTTTAGGAAAATATTTTTAAGTATATATTTCAATTTATTTTCCATTAGGTGTTTCCTTGGATGTAAGAAACTGAGTTATTTTACAGCATAAAGAAAAATATTATATTGTTTCTATTATAGTACAAAACCTGCAGTTGTATTTTCCTTTGTACCATAAAATTATGTATCTTTCCTGGTTGAATGGCATGTCTTTGTACATTATATGTTTATTCTGTTTATACAGAGTTTATTTGTGACTTTTAGTAAATAATTTAATAATTTAATCAGTTCTGTAAAAGCAAGACAATATTGATTCACTTCACAAGATAATGTTCAGCTTAGAAAGATCTTTTAATGACTATCAGAATGTTTAAATGAAAATAAATTGATTGCCCTACTGTTGGCACTGAGAAAAAAAAATGGTAAAAGGAAGAAAACAACAAACCAAGTTCTCAACTGTTGTCTGTGTAAATTTTTACTTTAAAATCATATGAAATTGATAGATAAATGAATGTTTAAACACATGAAAAGTAAAAATGGGTAACCAATGATCCAAAGATTAATAACTTAGGAAACCTTGCATATTTGGGATCATAAAACTAAATAGTACTCCCAGTCATAGAACTTGAAGCATGTGCTCTTGCTTGGCTTTATTCTTCAGAGTTATATACACGAATGCCCACAATTGCTGCTCCAAATATGAGACTTAAACCACAGCAGAAGGCTGGAATGGAACCTATCTGTTGTTTTAAATGAGTACATTATGATAACCTTGACAAAAGAAATAATAATATGATATCCTGCTATGCAAAGCCATAACTTGTGCCATAAGCTGATACAGGTACTAATTTTAAGAGCTATGCAGTTGGAAGACACAGGCTAACAAGAAAATTATAAGAACAATGATGCTGATATGAGAGATCAAATACTTTTCAGTATCAGCCACATGTAAAAAAACTCCTGTTGGCTGAACATTGATGCAAACAGGATTTGAAAGTACAGTAATATTGCCTTGGAAACCAAACAATACAGGCAAAACTGAAATAGGAAGCTGACAAAGCCATAAATACTAAAGCAGAAACCTTCAGAGTTTATTGTTCTGAACAATACTTAAGCATTCTTTTTTTTTTATTTATTTCAAATTATTGTTGAGTGGTAAATAGCATCCTAAAGAGAATGAATATTGACTGCAAAACATTCTGAATGTTATAGTTACAGATGCAGCAGGTTAAGAATAGCAAGCTAGTTCACATGGCTTATATGATCCAGCATGCAGTATTACAGCTACATGAAAAATTACATTAAAGTGGTCAGCAGAACTAGAAAACTTACAGCTAACAGAGAAAGATGGAATCCAATGGATGCACCAGTGAATAAAAATGCAGCTGAACCGTTAAATTGTCTGGATTTCTCCAAGGCTTTCAGTATGGTTCCCCACAGCCTCCTCCTAGAGAAACTGACGCGTTACAATCTAGACAAGTGGTCTGTGCAGTGGCTGAGGAACCATCTGGCTGATAGGCTACACCCAGTGGTTGGTGGTAAATGCATCCTTTTCAAACCTATCACAAATGGGATTCCCCAAGGATCAATATGGCTGTTTAATAGCTTCATAAGTGATCTGGATGATGGGATCAAGCATACCCTGACAAAGTTTGATGTTGATACCAAACTGAGTGGGGAAGTGTACACTTTGGAAGGGAGAGCCGCCCTGCAGGAAGACCTGGATAGGCTGGAAGAGTGGGCTAACAAGAACCTTATGAAGTTGAACAAGGACAACTGTAAGGTCTTGCACCTGGGAAAACATAATCCAGGAATGCAGCACAGGCTGGGATCTACCCAGCTGGAGAACAGCTCTGTAGAAAGGGACCTGGGGGTCCTGGTGGAACACAAGCTCAATATAAGTGAACAGTGTGCTGCTTCAGCAAAGAAAGCCACCGGGATTCTGGATTGAATCAACAAGGACATCACCAGCACAGAGAAAGAAGTTATTATCCCACTCTACTTATAGCTTGTCAGGCCACACCTGGAATCCTCTGTTCAGTTTTGGTCCTCACTATACAAAACAGATATGGACAGGCTGATGAGGGTCCAGAGAAGGGCCACTAAGATGATCAAAGGACTGGGAAGCTGCCATATGAGGAAAGGCGGAGAGAACTGGGTTTCTCCAGCCTTGAGAAAAGAAGGCTTAGGGGAGACATTATCACCGTGTTCCAGTATTTAAAGGGTGGCTGCAAAGAAGAGGGAGATGCCTTTTTTACAAATAGTGACATGGAAAAGATGAGGGGTAATGAGTACAAATTACTCCTGGGGAGATTCTGATTGGACACAAAAGGAAATTTTTCAAAACGAGAATAATCGGCCATTGGAATAATCTCTCCAGTGAAGTGGTGAATACCCCAATGTTGGACACCTTTAAGATTCAGCTGGACAGGGTGCTGGGCCATCTTGTCTAGACAGCACTTTTGCCAAGAAAGGTTGAACCAGATGATCCTTGAAGTCCTTTCCAACCTGGTACTCTATGATTCTATGATTGTATGAAATTGAGATCCTCCAGAAAGAACACATTTGAGCCAGTTAAGATTCCAGCCAAAGCTCTATAGAAAAGATCAAGTAGTAATAAAGTATAAATCTTTTCATGAAACAGGAAATTTTACACTGCGTGTCCATAATGTTATCAATGATGCATACTGAAAAAGCCATACCACTGATATATATATAACAGCTATACAAACAATGTGATTCCTCAAATTCCTCTTTAAAAATTCCTGTAATGACAGTGGTCAGGTTTTATTTAGCCCTGGCATTATGCAATGTATAGTTCACTACGCCTAAGTAGTGCTACTCAAAGTTGGTGCAGCCAGAAAAAAATATATTGTTAAACATTCTCTGTTATCTTTATTATCAAGGTAAGGTATTTACCCTTATTATCAATATCAAGGTATTATATATCCAAACAGTAATGATAATAGCAGCCAAAAGTGTATGAGTTTGTCAAGGATATCACCTAGAATGAGCAAATCAGCTGCTCTTTCTAGAAGTATCATACTGGTTTCAAGTGCTGAATGAAAATCAGGACACAGCAAGTTGACTCTCCTGATACAGGAACTGCTACTAAGCTCAGTGTATCAGTGAATAGTACCTGCCAGTGCTTATGCTGCTTGTCAGTACAAAATAATTAACACAGGGTAGACAGAGGTATCACTTAAAACTTTGTTCAAAGTACACCATTTTAGAAGGAAGGCAGCATGACAAAAATGTTATATTGCTCAATAACGTTGAACTGGAGAGGGAGTTTTATGGGGGATTATCTCCATTATTATTTTCTAGGAGACTGCTATGATATGTTATGACAAAACCACCTGAATGCCAGCCATCAGCATGGCACAGCAAGTCTCAAGACTTCTGTGAACCAGGGTAAGAACCTGGTTGGTTCCCAAGGTTGTATCTGAAATAAACTGCGTGCTTTGAATGTATGGGTCACTGAAGTGGGAGGTACTAAGAAGTGCTTGCACGAAGTATTGAAAGGGAAGGTCACAGGAAGTTAACATGCCTACAAAAACTACTGGCTTTCATCATGATACCAGATCTGTAGAGAATAGATTTCAGTAATCGAGCAGATGTTACATTAAAAAGATTTGCATTGCTTGCTTTGTAAGAGAGGGTTTTTTTCCCTTGTTACTGTATTTTATTTGGCTGGAAGAATTACCCATGTTCCTTTGGACAATTTGAATGTATTTCATGCATAGTACTGTGTTTCTGTTAAAAAGTGATGTGTTAAATGGCAATCCAGCTATGAATTTCTACTATCTGAGACATATAATTCTGAGCTGAACCTTTAAAGTTCATTCATAGGCAACGAGAAGGCGCCAATAACGTCTGAAAATAGATTCTCACAGTGTCAATTATTCTCTATTGACTTTTTTTCTCAAGAAGATAAATCAAATGTCAGTATGATCTGTGTTTTGCATTAGGCTTGACAAAATAGTTCATATTAATGAATAAAAATTTGATTTTGTTTAGTTGTATTTGTTGAGTTGATTCTTACAAGCAAAACCTTTAAATCTGAGCATTACTAAAATTTAAAATTATTTCCCTTCTTCTTGCAGATTCCTCCCTTTTCTGACAGTATGTGTTCTTGAGGTTCCAGATTACTTTTGAAGATTCTTTTTCTATCACTTGCTTTTGGAAAAGTAGAGAGTTCAAATGCCAAAATAAAATCACAAGAAAAAAAATCTCTTGAGGATTACGGCAGGTTGTCATGCCCACAGCCCAGTGGCTTCCAAATATACAAGCAGAATACACGTACTCTGCCTTCAATATTTAATGGGGAACCCAAGGGTAGACCCTTGTTCTGTTAATAAGTTGAGTTTATCTGATTGCAAGATATGTTGCTTCTTTCCTTGGTGAAACTTTTAAGAAAGTTTTTTCTTTGTTTATTTTAATTTCTCTCTTTGCTGTTTCAGTTGGAAGTGCTTGAGCTTATTTATGTAGATATCTACATTCTCTGAAAACTTTCTGCTGCTTGGCTGAACACAGACAAGTAGCTGAGTGCTCTACTTGGGACCTTTACTCTACACATTCTAACTTCATACACAATAATACATAAATAGCTTTATAAAGGCACTTGGCCTTTAGCATCTAATAGTTACAAAAAAAGAGAAATTATCCTGTTCTTTTTACCAGAGCAATTAAACCCTTGATTAAATTTTGTTCATTACAATTAGTTAATTATTTCTGAAAATGTCACTAAGCAATGGGGAAAATAGCTTAGAGGCAGCGACTTGGAAAACTGGGACATAAAAGTGAGAAGTTTGACAACAAAATCAGTGGATAATAAAGAAGGGGAACTGGTGTAGTAGCTGAAAAGGTAGATAATGTAAACAGTACAACAGACACAGGCAATGATTATAATAATGGCATTTTTTTTTTTTCTATTGTTCACAGTGAAAGTCAAGAAAATTGCAAGGTCAAGTGAGTGATTAGAACAATCAAAAGATACAGTGATCTGAATAATATCATTTAGCTATAGAAAAAGATTTCTAATCTGGAATGAGTTTGGAAAGAATTTGGGGAGTGTGCATTAATATAATGTCTTCATTACTAATTCTAACAATCTAAGTTTAAAAAAATTTGCAGTCAAATCTAATATGATTAAAGAAAGTGGCCTAAGTCTTTCTCAGGAACAAAAAAAAAATTATATCTGCTAAGCATCATCATATTTTTGTTTGCATGGGTTGCTTCAGTGTGCCAATTTAAACTATTCACATATACTAGTAAATAGTTTCTGTAATGCCCTTATCCAACATAATTGTGCATGAAAGGCTAACATAGATAATGAGATTCATTACACCTCACCGCAAGTATCTAAAAATTAGACATCTTTGCTATTCATCTAAATTTCCTGCACAGACCATAAGAGAGACTGTCTTCAGAGAGATATATTTATTATGCTTCTAATAGGTACCTATTTAAAGATGATTTTTTCACTCTCTGGAGGTCTCACTCCTTCTCTCTTTCCATTGATTATATGGAAAGTATAGACACCTAACTTGTACAGCATCCCAACTTTTAAATGACTCAAGTGAGAGGAAATGAATCTCATTTACATCCATTTGTCTCATAGTGAGGTGAATTTCTCAAGTATATTTCCAATTTACATTGTGCTACTCAAGCTTTTACTGCTTTATCCATCTTCACAGCTATGGAAAGAAACTGTTTTAAAAATTCCATGAGGAAACTTCATTCCTTTGTTGCTTTTACCATTAAATGTTCTTTATTGTTTCTTTAATTAGACATTGTTGGTAACAGGGAAATATTCTTTGTTCCAGAAGATATAAAATAAAACCAGCCTAGATCAGGCAGAAGAAGCAAATAAACACATCAGTTAATTCTTGGAGAGAGTTTTACTTTATCCTGAGTTCCTGAGACACTTGAGTTCGGAAGTATTGGTATATCCTTGTGACTAGTATGTATTGTGTACCACAAACAAAATAATAATATAATTACTTTAAATCTCACAAATAAACACAAACACACATATAAATACACATACACACACTCTACTCCTCCCTTCATAGTTTTCATTCAAAATTATAGTAGCAAAATAAACACCTTAGATTTCAGAAGTGCAGATTTCAACTCCTAGAAGAGGTTTTGCTCAGGAAACTGTTAGGACTCTCATGGGAATCTGTTTTGGAGGGCAAGGATATTCAGAGGTGCTCTGAAATTTTCAGAGCTGTCCATGCCTCTAAACGTTAAACAAAAAAAAAAAAAAAAAAAGGAGCAGGCCCAGAAATAGAAACAAAACAGCCTTGTTAAGCAGACAGCATTCAAAGTCCTCAAATATGAAAAAGAAATATGTAAATATGTGAGAGATGGGAAAGGGGACAGATGGATAAAGAGGAATATAAAAAGTATTTCTTGAATAGAAAAGAGGAATACAAAAAACATTGCTTGAGTTTGCAGGGACACAGTTAGGAAGGCAAAAGCTCACCTGGCTAGCAAGAGAGGCTTCTGTAGCTGTGTTAGTATTGAGTGGAAGTACAAGGAAGACACAAGAACTGCTGCTGAATGGAGCTAGCAAGTTAGTTAGAACTATGACATGGAAAAGTAGTACTCTGTGTTGTTTTTACCTCAATCTTTAAGGGTGATGTCAGCTCCCAAGTCTCTATTCCAAGATGAAATAACAAAATAAATGGTTAGACTGACAGTAGAGGAGGGTTGAACTAGGGACCATCTGAACCAACTGGACAGGTAGAGGTTTGAGGGATCTGATGGGCTAAATCTGAGGACAGTTGGAAGACATTATTGCAAAGTCACTCTGTAATTTTTAGAACGTTATGGAGATCAGGGAAGATCACAGATCATTAAAAAAAGTCAATGAAAAAAAACCCAAAACAAAACCAATAAACAACAGACCAGGTAGCCTCACCTCAGTTCCTGGGAAAATTATAGAACTGGTCTGGATGGAAGCTTTTTCCTCACATGTGAAGGACAAGAAGGGGACTGGGAAAAAGCAACACATGTTTTCCAAGATTAAATTGTGCTGAGCCAATCTAACTGCCTTCTATGATGAAATGGCTTTCTCAGTTAATAGAGGATAACAGTGGATGTACCTTGATTTTTGCAAAATGTTTGACATGATCTCTCACATTGTTGCTGAAGCTGATAAGATATGGCCTGGACAAATCAATCACAAGATGGATGGAAAACTGTCTAAGGTGCTGAACTCAAAAGGCAATTAATATCTCAGAGTCAAACTGGCAGCTGGTGATGAGTGGAATTCCTAAGGGTCTTTAAAAAGAAATCTGAGTGATGGACTTGAATATATTATCACCAAGTTTGCAAGTTATATCACATAGGAAGAAAAGGTAGATGACACTGGACAGAAGACGTAAAATGCAGAGTCCTTGACAGTCTAGAAAATCAGACCAAAATGAGTTGCATGTGATTTAACAAAGACAAATTCCATCACTGCAGCAGTGAGGGAATAATCCCAGTCAGTATCCCAGTCAGTAGTACAGACTGGCGACTCATTGTCTGGAGATCAGCTCTGCTGGAAAAGATCTGGGAGTGCTGGTGGACAGTGAGCTGAACATGTTAGCAATGTGCCTGTGCAGTAATGAAGACAAACCACATCTGTGATTGCAGCAGAAACTGATACAAGAGATGTGATTATTGCACTCTACTCAGCTCTTGCTAAGCCACACCTGACGTATTGCGCCCACTTTTAGCACCCCCAGTAAAAGACACACTGAACAGAGAGGGATCAGACGAGGGCCCTCGAGATGATGGCTTGTATCAGAAATAAAAATTATGGCTTGTATCAGAAATAGTGTGACCAGCAGAAGTAGGGAGGTGATTGTGCCCCTGTGCTCGGCACTGGTGAGGCCACACTTGGAGTATTGTGTCCAGTTTTGGGCACCTCAATACAAGAGAGATATCGAGTTGCTGGAGCGAGTGCAGAGGAGAGCAACAAAACTGGTGAAGGAGCTGGAAAATAAATCATATGAAGGGTGGCTGAAGGAGCTGGGACTGTTTAGTATGAGGAAGAGGAGGCTGAGGGGAGACCTCATTACTCTCTACAACTACTTGAAAGGACACTGTAGAGAGGTTGGTGCTGGTCTCTTCTCACAGGTAATTAATGACAGAACAAGAGGGAATGGCTTCAAGCTGCAACAGGGTTGGTTTAGACTAAGCATTAGGAAAGAATTCTTCACGGAAAGAGTGGTCGGGCATTAGAATAGGTTGCCCAGGGAGGTGGTTGAGTCACCATCCCTGGATGCATTTAAGAGATGATTAGATGTGGTGCTGAGGGATATGGTGTAGGGGAGGACTTTGTAGAGTAGGGTAGATGGTTGGACTCGATGATCCCAAGGGTCTCTTCCGACCTAGATGATTCTATGATTCTATGATTAGAGTGCTGGAGAATTTGATGTGTGAAGAAAAGTTGAAGGAACTGGGGTCTTGCTGGAAACATTCAATACAGCTCTACAGGGCCATGGCCAGCCTGGTCTAAGGCCCCTCTTTCCCCAGACGGTTGGATCAGAGGGTATGCAGAAGTCCTTTTCAGGCTAGAGTTTCTATCATTCTATATTTGTATCATTCAGCCCCCCCCAATTTATTTGACTCATAGAGGACCACCAGTCAAATTAATCTAAATTTATTAGAGAAGTAAATTTAAAGTAGACTAGTTTTACTACATCAGACTCCTCTGTCGATACTCTCATTCACCATTTGAGTTGATTTATTGCAATTCACTTTCCTTACAGTCAATTGAAAGGCAAATATTTTCTTGAAAGCAGAGACTTGTTCCATTTTTAAATGTTTATATTTAAATTTTGAATATGTGCTCAGAATGTCGGTCAATCATATTTAAATAAATAAATGCATGTTTGGAAAATTGCAGCTCTCCCCAGTCAGAACATTAATATACCTCTAATACATTATGTATTATCAGTGGATAATAAAGGGTTATATTTGTATTGTACCAGTCTGGTCACTTGGTGAAAACATTTCAATTGGTACATCCTCATTCAGACGTTTATGTTCTACTGGTACAGATGCCAGGTTATTTGACTAATAGTCCATCTGCAACAAACACATTATGATTTGGAAACACTGGTGAATTTGGAACCACACAGACTTTAATCATTACAGAAAAATGCACTTTACCACCTTCAAGTGAATAGCACCATAAGGTTAAAAGTGTCTAGCATCACCCATTAATCACATCTCAGTCTGTTTAAACTCAGACTCATATGGATATTCATATGACTTGCTTCTTGTCAGAATATTGTAAAACATGGGCAGTTAAGAAGGAGACCTGGGGATGCAGCATGAATACTGATTTTCACTGATACATAACCATAAGGAGGCGAGCAGTGGACAACCCATAAATCTGTCCTCTCCGCAGTAATTTTTAATCTCATAGACATATCATGTGGTGGCCCACTTAATCTATGCAGCAGAGTACTCATTCTGCAAAGGCACAAACTGTATCATGTCAGCTTATTTCATCTTAATTGCTCCCTTTTTTGCTGCATGGAAATGAGCACTTGAAAATGCATAGTGACCTCCTGAACTGATCTTCAGGCCTATATGGAATATGCACCTCACTGTATTTTATGTAATATGACAAAATGGCCCTGAAAAGGAATGCAAAGCAGATTGTTTCGATGCTATAAAGGAAAAAAATGCCTAGGACAGAGGCAGCAGGTTTTGTCCAGTTCAATTCAATGTCTTGGAATTTTGTTTTGGATTTCAATCCTTCTTTAAAGAATGTTTGAACCCTGAAGAAAGAGGTGTGCTTTCAAAGTAGGGTAATAATGATGCACAAATTGCCTGCTTTGAAGCTTTGTTAGAAACTCTTTGAAGCCTGGGGCTAATCTGGATACAGGCACTGCCTAGACAGGCAGAGTTGATCGGGCAAAATAATAATAATAAAAAAAAGCTTTCAAGTTCTTCTGCTCATTCCTATGCACCAGTACACCTAATTCACATTTCTTAAGTAGTCTGTAACCTGTGTCAGTCTCCAAGAACAATGACGCTTCTGTAAGAGCTGATTCAGCAGAATGAGAACTAGCAAGAACAGCCCTGCAATATTTGAAGTCGTGAACAGAAAAAGCAAACGAGGGCTTGAAATAAACTCCCTGCTCTGAACTGCTCCACTGCAGAAATATCTTTGTTTAGCATATACTCTTAAAAATGAGTTGTATATAAATGGCATCAGATTTAAAACATTATAAATATTACAAACATCTTCAGCACTTCATTTTTATGCACAGCTGCTGTGAGAGTTCACATCAAAAGAAAATGTAATCTCAATCTCTAAAAGTACATGCTAATGAAAGGAGGAGAGTTCCTCTGTATTTTATTATTCTTAAAAAGAAATTGATTTCTGCTTTGTATTGTGAAAGGTTGGTGAAGCGACCTCATTTACACTAGGGACTTGTCATTAACAGATCTTTTAACAGAGCCCCTTTTGATTAGACCACTGGCTCATTTAGCACAACACACTTTCTGCACCTGGAGCTTATATTTCTAATGTTGCAACAACAAGAACACTCATACTAGAGATCAACCACATCAGCTAGATGTTCTACAGATAACTTTATATTACAATATACCAGATATGATAATTATTTCTGTAGAACATTAAAGGCCTAACCCTAAAGCTTCAGCTGTGAACTATGAAGAACTATGAAAAACTAAAAGCATGAAAAGAAATTGGGGCCAGAGAGGTTAAACATGCAACGGTTTGTGTTCAGGTACCAAAAGTGACAGTAGTGAGAGTATGAATGTAAAAGTGGTGTGTCCTGGCTCACACTCAGGTGTCTTCTTTATTGTGCCTTGTCACTTCCCTGCAGCTATCAGATGATGACTGATTGAAAAATGATACATAATTACGCACTATCCCTATCCATACAGAAGAGTTCTTTTTACCTCCACAAAACTAGTGGGATTCTTCTGCCAAATATATCTACAAATGTTCTTGTAAGTATAATAATTTTAAAAGGAAAAGAATAAAAATAAGAATATAGACATTCCTTAAAATCCTTTTAGCACATTAGAGAGGTAGTCAAAGCTGTGAGCAAAAACATGTTACAGTGATTGTGTGCGTAATTCATATGATCAAAAGTAGATACTTACAATACAGATATCTAATGCAAGCTAGTCATCTTAGGTATATGACTGAGTATTTAATAGTTAATTACACTTAAAACCTGTAGTGTATATGCTGCACTTCCTGTATATCTAAGACATATAAAATTTTTGTTTCTATTTGGAATTATCCATTTCTCCCTTCATGTAGTAACAGTTGCTTTTTGAATGTGATATTTGGTGAAACAGGAAGTCTGATAGCTTTTAGGTTTATGGAATAAAGATAAACCTTTCCATGTTACAGATTTACAATGTATGTTTTTATACACATGGAAATAAAACGTGACTTGTGACTTGGGAGAAGAGACCAATCCCTGCCTCTCTACAACCTCCTTTCCGGTAGTTGAAGAGAGCGATAAGGTCTCCCCTCAGTTTCCCTTTCTCGAGGCTAAATAATCCCAGCTCCCTCAGCTTTTCCTCATAAGACTTATTCTCCAGACCCCTCACCACCTTCATTGCCCTTCTCTGGACCTGCTCCAGCACCTCAATGTCTTTTTTGTTTTAAAGGGCCCAAAACTGGACACAGTACTCGAGGTGGGACCTCACCAGTGCCGAATACAGGGGGATGATCACCTCTCGAGTCCTACTCACCACACTGTTCCTGATACAGGCCAAGATGCTGTTGGCCTTCTTGGCCACCTGGACACACACACGTCTTGATTGTGGAATAGTTTTATTATCATGTCATTACAAAGATAATACAAAGAAAATGTGTAAAGAAAGGGAGAAGGGACTCAGGAGTATGAAAAATCTTCCATGACCAAGAGAAACAGAGCAGTTCAGAGCTCTGCAGTTTGGAATACACTTTATGGATCAGCTTAAAGAGAGGATATTAAATCGTGATATGACATACCATGCAAGAATTTCTGGTTTTTGGCCTGTTTGATTTTTTTTCTTTTTTTTTTTAATGGTTGGTTTTGTGTTCCTTGTATCACGCAAAACCCCACATATATATTGAGAGTAAATACTCATGAACTTTTATCTATAGTGCACTGAATTGAAAGCAGATGAGAGCTTCATATTCTTTACTACTACATGACTATTTCTATAATAAACATCCATTTGTCTTAAGGCATTCCTAACATAGCTATGAACAGATAAATATTCAGAATAGATCAGTACATTTTAACTGCATGACTTCCATTGAAATCAATTAGTCTCCTTGAAGGATGGTGAAGAGAACTGTTGTAGAAATAAAGAAATAAATCAGAAGGAACAGCTTAGTAATAATTTTTGCTGCATTTATTTTTCACCAGAAAATTGTTTGTGCTTCATAAGTCTTGCTCTTTTCTCAAGCATATATCTTATGCCTCCAGAGACATAGGAGAGCATAGAAGGAAAATATCACTTATTAGCCAAATGCTGCAGATCTAATTAATTACAATAAGAACTGAGATACTCAAAAAACATCTCACAGAGATAAGGTAGTAATCAGAAAAGGTATCTGAACCCTTTAGAAAAAAAAAAAAAAAATCATGCAACATTAAACATATCAGGTTCTTTCTCTTTTAAAACAAAGGCAATATTTCCTTGAGTCATTGAATTGTTACATTTGGTTTTTCCCTTACATTCAACTCAGTTGAAGTATATATGATTTCAAATATATCAACTTTAAACAAGTGAGCCCCTATTTGGGAAAAATGAAGGCATCTTATGTTTTGTTCATGTATTTCCTCGTGTACAGAATGGATTTCAGAAGGAAAAAGAGGAGGAGAAATCAAGGGCCTGGAAGATATATTACGTGTATAACGTAAGAAATGAAGCTGCCAGCAATGGAATAATAGTGGCAACATTCAGATTTTCTAGTGCCAGACCATAGTTGCCTCTGGTAGACAAATTTGAAGAACAACCATATTTTGTTAAAAAAAATAATTAATTACACAGTGATTTATTTTAGTTTTTTTCCCTAATCCTTTCATACATTTCTAAAGTATTGTTTAGCAAAATGTTTTACAAATAACACAATGTAACACAATTTGAAGAGGTGGTTGGGTTGGGGTTTTTTGTGCGTGGTCTTTTTGGTTTTTTCTGTAACGCTGTAACAGGACCTTTTCATTTGGGAGACCCAAGCCCAGGTATTTTTGTATCATTGATACTTTTATTTTGTCGGTTTTTCTCTAGATTAAAAAACCGCAAATTGTGGTTGAGCAGCACACCTCAATTCTTTCTGGAATTGGATGTTCTTATAGGACATTAATGAGCTTGTCACCTGTCCAACCGACTTTATTTTTTACCTCCATTTCACCCAGAAGATTTGACAAATTCTATCAATAGCAGAGTATCCAGAATCCAAAAATCAATAAATGCTTAAAAACAACTGTTAAGAAAAAAAGGGAAGGAAAGTAGTGAAGTCATTCACAGCGATGAAGATGAGGAAAGACACCTTGCACTATTTCTTCAAGAGCTGCTAAGTGTAAAAGGGGAAAACCACACTGCCATCTGTGTATAATAATTTCCTGCCTTTTATTGTACATCAACATTCATGACAGTGAAGAACCCCATCTTCTTATTAACTGTACTCTAAACTAGGCTGTCATAAAAATCATCATCCTTCAAATAGAAATGACTGCTGTTACCTTAAACAAAAGACATTATTTTAACCTGTTTAACTTGTCTATATTGAAATACCTATCCAGTATCTATAAATGTCATCAGTAAACTGCAAAGAAAAGAAATAAGGAGTTTTCAGGAAGTAAGGAACATTGCTTGTGCTGTGTTTCTAGCATTAAAATTCTCCTAGATTATAATGATTAATTCATTTTAAGACTTTATTCTATAAAACACTATTCATAAGAGAAGGTAACTTCTGTGTGTTGGTGAATGTTCATCTTTAAGCTTGCCTTCTGTGGATGACCATACATGCTGAAATTTGTATCTTCAAAAAACACTGTGACGATAGTGTCTATTCTGGAAGGAAAATAAATGTTTTCTCTGTTGAAGTAGAAAAAAAACTTTAATTGGACAGTGCTGTTTCTTTTCTCTGGCTTGGAGAAATTTAAAGATCTGAATTGAATCTAAAATGATTATTGCTGGCTTAACCTGGAGCAACTATGTTATTTTCTTGTAGTCAATATAATTCTAGATCTTGGAGTGAGAGCTGCTTTCCAGGCTAGGAAAGATTTCCCTCTAGGGTCTTTTGGAGGGTATTGCTGAAGGAAAAGTCAATGGGAAAACCAGAAGGAAATGTTTGAAGCTAAGACTGTATTTTAGAAGTTCAACCAGTCAGTAACTTAAATACCTACTTTTGTGTAAGATTTTGAATCTAGTTCTTTGTTCTTAAGTTATCCTTTAATACATCAAGAACTACTTCAACATCAACATTGTTCAAAATGATATTTCACCCAAAGAAGAAAATTACTAAGTAAAAATATCACTTTACTTGACTCTACTTTACATTTCTGAATACTGACTTACTACTAATGACTTACTACATTTAATCATTCCATAAAAGAATTTTAAAGCGGCAAGTGTACAAGCGCATTCCTGAGAAAATGAATTAATTAGAATGTGTTAGGAATTTCTATAAATTACAGAAAATCATCTCTGAAATGAAAACAATTATTTTACGAGCAATAGCAACTTAAACCACCAATTTTATATAACTGAGTACTGTACTCATATATATGCATAAAGCTATAACACTGAGAAGACTCAGGTGGTTTTTTCCTTATTTTTTTTAAACTTCTGAGCATATATTATTACTGCAGAAGTCATTCAGAGTAAGAGCACTTTTGTTTTCTCCATAAGACTTTTTTTCCATTACCCATACTTGAGCTTCATTCATAAAAAACGTTGCTTTGTTTTGCTTTTTCTTAGGCTTATTCATATTTAATAGATAACTTTTAGAAGCATAAAATAAAGCTCCAAGAAGGACTGAATGAACCACTCTGAACCTTGGCATTCCAGAACAGCATAAGTCACAGCTGAAGCCTATAGTTCAAGTTCAAGTAGCCTACATTACATTTGAAGAACTAAAGAAGAAAGCATTTCAGCACTTTTTTATTTTCTTTGGACTATAACAAAGAATGTGAGGAGAAAGGAAAGGAAGTCAAGGAAGGGAAGAGAGAAGTGTTCCTTGCCAAAAGCAAGCCTTGTCCATACTTTATATGTTTTAAAAAATGATCAGGTCATCTTTAAATACTCAGTTTCTGAAATTAAAAAGTAAACACAGTCTTACTGGTTAGTGATGGGAGAAGAGATCTCCCACCATCTGTTTCCTAGAGGTTTGTTCCCAATGAGCCCTGATGCATTCTAAGCAAGAAAAGTCACAAAATAAGTCATGTCTACTTGTGGTAAGATCATTCAAACAAGCTTAAAATACATTTTTATCTTGAGACCTGACATTATTTCCCAGACAACAGTTTTCCTTAAAGACATACAAGAAGAATAAGAGAGTCATTAATATTGTTTATGAACTGAACCTCCAGAGCCAAACTTGAATTAGCTTCTTTACTAAAAGACATTCAAGCAAATTCTGTGATTCTCTGCTAAAATGGAATAATTTGTTACGGAATTACACAGTTGTTATACAAAATTATTTCATGTAAATAAATATCACAAAGCAACTGGGGTCACTGACAATAATTTACATGAATGATTCTCAGCCATTCCAAGGTGTTGTACTATTAACTGAAGACAACAACCACTAAATTACATTTAATATGAAAGCAAAAGTATATTGTTAATAAGCTCAGTTAATTTTTCATATATTTCAAGAAGCTGGCAAAGACTGGTTAAATTAGAAAAATAAAAAACAATGAAGATGTAGGGGTTGATGTTGTCTTTGCTTGCTTTTTTTTTTTAGGTTGCTAAGTACCTTTGAAACCCAACTATCTTTTGTGATCCACTGCTGTTGTGTTTTTGACACAAAAAGCTGAGAAACACAGCTCTAGAAGTAAATTTTCATTACTAGCTTAGCATATTTGCTTCCAAATCTGCAGACAGTAGGAAACCCCTTCCCATGAGAAACGTAAAGATCCATTTCTGCAGTATAAAAAATCCCAAAGTTAATTTCAATAAAATAAAGATCATGTCCTCACCCAAGGAAGAACACTACAACATGTTTATAAATTTTGTATTAGAGAGAGAAAAAAAGTCAAAAGGCAGATGTAGGTATAAGAAATAAAAATTTTAGATATTTTTTTCTCCCTGAATTTAAAGAAAATCATTAGCATACACCACTACCCCACCCACCCCCCCAATAAGCCAAAAACCAAAACCCCACAAAGCAGAAATTTAGCAATTTCACCCTGATTTCAGCTAAAAGTTTAAGGTACTAATGCTTTGAATGGTTTCCTGTATTTGTTTAGATAACCAGCGTAGCATTAATCCAGGTTTACCTTTCTGAGTGGCCATTTTCCATTACACCTTCACAGTTCCTGGTCAAATTGATGAATAAGGGGTTTATGAGGGTTTTTTTTTTGTTTGTTTTGGTGTTTCTTCTCTCCTGCCACATGCTGCTTCTTTCCCATAGCATGGAAATAATCTATAGCACTTGAGCTAATGGCTCAGCAAATTAAATGAAGTCTTTTTGAGGCATACTCAGCTCTGGAAATTTGTTTGATTAAAGTCTCATTGTCTTCAGACTATGAGACTTTACTTTGAAAAAAATCTAATATATCTGAAAATGTGTCCATATTTCCTATGTAATTTATTCTAATAAAGTATATTGTTTTTCCATTAAAGACCTGATCTTTCTCAGAATATCCCAGTACCTAAATATGAATGACACCACTGCATTTACATTTTGTATGAAAATACTGCAGTCTCGTGCAGCTGAGTAGCCGAAAGAGTGATGTGGTACAGCTTGGAGAGTTTGATTTTGTGTGAAATTTCTGTGGTCTAATGTGCACAGATTGCTTTTCATCACAGAATCATAGAATGGTCTATGTTGGAAGGGACCTTAAAGATCATTTAGTTCCAACCCCCCTGCCATGGGCAGGGACACCTCCCACCAGAACAGGTTGCTCAAAGCCCCATCTAGCCTGGCCTTGAACACTTTCCAGAATGGAGCATCCACATCTTCTCTGGGCAACCTGTTCCAGTGTCTCACCACCCTCATAGTGAAAAAATTCTTCCTAATATCTAACCTAAATCTACCATTTTCTAGTTTGAAGCTGTTACTCCTTGTCCTATCACTACATGCCCTTGTAAAAAGTCCCTTGCTGGCTTTCTTTTAGGCTCCCTTCAGATACTGGAAAGCTGCAATAAGGTCGCGCCAGGGTCGTCTTTTCTCCAGGCTGAACAACCCTAACTCTCTCAGCCTGTCTTCATAGGAGAGGTGCTCTAACTCTCTGATCATCTTCATGGCCCTCCTCTGGATCCATTCCAACAGGTTCATGTTTTTTATATGCTGGGGGCTCCAGAGCTGGATGCAGTACCAGGTGGGGTCTCACCAGAGCAGAGTAGAGGGGGACAATCACCTCCCTTGCCTTTCTGGCTATGCTTCTTTTGATGCAGCCCACGTTGTTGGCTCATGTTGAGCTTCTCATCCACCAACAGCCCCATATACATTCATATGATCTATATCATAAACACTCTAATGGCCATACAAGATTCTCAAGCATGTTTCAGTCCTGCTCTCAACAGAATTACCTCATCAAATAAGAAAGGGTAAATATCATCTAAGTTCAGACTTTTCACTTGGCAGTTTGTTTTTTTTTTTTTCTTTTCTTCAGGACTGGTGGAGAAAGCCAGGCTGTTTCAACCAATAATATGGAACCTATAATGTAGAATATTTGCCCTGAAGTCATGTAAGGTAAGGAATCACACTTCTCAGGCTGTTAAGCTTGAGGAAGTTAGTAGCTTTTTTATAAAGAATCTCTAAAATCTTTAAGAGAAAATGTCACTGTAGATATTGAATTTTGTCTATTTCAGAAATGATTTTTGGTGGAACTTGCAAATTGTGCTGCAATACCAGTAGATATACAATTTTCAGTAGAGGTAGCTAATTGTTAAACCTCTGGAGAACTACTCGTCTCTTTCAAACACTAATTTTTAAAGCAAATTTAAATTATTTAAAAACAAGACAAGAAGACCAGAAGACAGATAATACAAAGAATATTAATACAACACTATTTCTACATGTCTTTAAAAGTCTTCCTTTTTAGAGTGTTATTTCTACTTAGCAATATTTTTTTTATCTACATTGATTTATTCAGTTTTTCAGTTCCAAATTGTACATAATTGTAACCTCAGGTCTCTAGTTATGACTACTTCCTACTGTGATTTAATTGTATTTTCAGCAAATTAGTTTCATCCTCAAATCCAACACTTGCATCAACTGTGCTGTTGAGATGTTGTGATACCTGCAGCAAAACTGCTGATTGTTCTATACTGCTAATAAGACAGGATGTTCAAGTAACTTGTTTATAAGCTTTATGAGTCTACAGTGTTGTGAGTATCTAATATGTGTAAAAACTGGTTCATGTGGGACATGCACCAAACATTTTTAAAAACATGTAAATATTGAGGGAAGAAGAGATTAGAATGAAGGGAAATCTGAGAGAACTACTGTCTCCATCCAGTGGCAGCTGTACATAGGATTAGAAAACCAAAAAAATGCAATGGGAGTCTTGCTGACTGCATGCGGTGATCAAACAGGCAGTAATAAAAGATAATAACAAATATGAAAAAGATAATAACAAGAACGAAATATAATCCCTCTTAAGGAACCTGAAGATGCATAAATCCATGGTACCTGATGAAATCCATCCACAGGTCCTGAGGGAGCTGGTGGATGAAGTTGCTAAGCCGCTTTCCATCATATTTGAGAAATCGTGGCAGTCTGGCAAAGTTCCTGCAGACTGGAAAAAGGGGAACATAACCCTGATATTCAAAAAAAGAAAAAAAAGAAGACCCAGGGAACTACAGGCCAGTCAGTCTCACCTCTGTGCCTGGCAAGATTATGGAGCAGATCCTCCTGGAATATCTGCAAAGGCACATGGAAAATAAGGAGGTGATTTGAGACAGCCAACATGGCTTCACCAAGGGCAAATTGTGCCGGACAAATTTGGTGGCCTTTTACGATACTGCCACACACTTGGTGGACAAGGGCAGAGCAACACATGTCGTCTACCTGGACTTGTGCAAAGCGTTCGACACTGTCCCGCATGACATCCTGGTCTCAAAATTGGAAACTAATAGATTCGATGGATGGACCACTCAGTGGATAAGGAACTGGCTGGATGGCCACACTCAAAGGGTTGCGATCAATGGCTTAATGTCCAATTGGCAGCCAGTGGCAAGTGGTGTTCCTCAGGGGTCCGTATTGGGACCAGTGCTGTTCAACATCTTTGTTGGAGACATGGACAGTGGGATCGAGTGCACCCTCAGCAAGTTTGCCAATGACACCAAACTCAGTGGTGCGGTTGACACATTGGAGGGAAGGGATGCCATCCAGAGGGACCTGGACAGGCTTGAGAGGTGAGCTCGTGCAAATCGCATGAAGTTCAGCCAAGCCAAGTGCAGGGTCCTGTACCTAGGATGTGGCAATCCCAGGCACAAATACAGGTTGGGTGGAGAATGGCTAGAAAGCAGCCTTGAGGAGAAGGACTTGGGGATGTTGGTGGATGAGAAGCTCAACATGAGCCGGCAATGTGCGCTGGCAGCCCAGAAAGCCAACTGCATCCTTGGCTGCATCAAGAGAAGCATGGCCAGCAGGTGACGGGAGGTGATTCTGCCCCTCTTCCCTCGTGAGACTCCACCTGGAGTACTGTGTCCAGCTTTGGAGTCCTCAACACAAGAAGGACATGGATATGTTGGAACGGGTCCAGAGGAGGGCCATGAAGATGATGAGAGGGATGGAGCACCTCTCCTATGAGGAAAGGCTGAGAGAGCTGGGGTTGTTCAGCCTGGAGAAGAGAAGGCTCCGGGGAGACCTTATAGCGGCCTTTCAATATCTGAAGGGAGCCTATAGGAGAGCCGGAGAAGGACTCTTTATCAGGAAGTGTAGTGAAAGGACAAGGGGTAACGGTTTTAAATTGGAAGAGGGGAGATTTAGACTAGATACCAGAAAGAAATTCTTTACTGTGAGGGTGGTGAGGCATTGGATCAGGTTGCCCAGGGAAGTTGTGGATGCCCCATCCCTGGAAGTGTCCAAGGCCAGGCTGGATGGGGCTTTGAGCAACCTGTTCTGGTGGGAGGTGTTCCTGCCCATGGCAGGGGGGTTGGAACTAGATGATCTTTAAGGTCCCTCCCAACCCAAACCATTCTAGGATTCTGTGATAATATACACAAAAAACAGAAAAAGAAAAGAAAAAGAAAAATAGATTCATTGCAGTAAGGAAAGGAGGGGAAAAGCTAATAAAAAATTCCTGAAGGAATACAGAATGACAGGTTGCCAATAAGATGGAGAAAAGATGATGCAGTGGATAGTCTTGAAAAGTTATGTCAGACAAGAGATACTATGGTAGATAAGGTACAGAAACATACCTACTAGAAGGATGAATAGAATCCATCTATCATGAATCTAATCATGACTAGAACATGAACTGCAGAAGACAGAACAGGAAGACGTACTGTGCCCACCCAGCAGTGAAATCAACACAGTTTCCCTTTTGCTATATCAGATATGAAAAGGTAATGTCATTATGCACCATTGACAAGGAAGTTTTAGAGCAGATCTACACTTATAGTCATGGTACATATTATACTTTAACTGACATTACGTGGACTCCAAAATTTCCATTTCTTTCACCTGTACTTCTGTGCTGCTCCAGCTCTCAGAACACATCTGCTTCATTCTTTCCAGGTGCTCTGCTTTTCACTCCAGGTTAACTGCCTGCAAAAAGGAAAAGTAATGGTGTGCTAATATTGGGAAGCAAGATACAAAGTAGAATGTGGTGGATATAAAAAAAGAAGCTTTGAAAAGATGAAAGGATGGCATTGTTAAAAATTGCATTTAATTTTCAGAAACATGAGTAAACAGAGCCTTGGGCTTGATCTACAGAATGAACTTTAATAATTTGTATCGACTTAATTTAGCAGGACTGTGGGGACTTTATTATATAATATGCAGAGATACTCTCAAATCCTAAAGACCCAAATTCCTATTGAAGCATGATGAAAACTTGCAGTGAAAATGCTGAAAGTAGTCAAAGGGGACCCTTAAAATGTGCATGTTTGCTATTAAATATCCAAGGTTCAGAATTCTTATTTAAATAGTCTCCAAGAAAAAGGAAATGCTTTTATTTGTATGTGGTGGAAATTAGCTATGATTCTAAAAGATGTCTGGTCATTGTGTTTTCAATGAGCTGCCTCTGTCCTCTCTGTAAAGACAGGTATGCTCTTCTGAAATATTTGTATGATTCATATTTAGAAATTATTTTTAGGCAGGGACCTAATTTTTCTGAATGTTCATATGGATTAAGATACAGATAGGATTGTATAAAGTATAATTAATAATGATGCACCTCATTACAGGGCCCAAAAATCTTGTGCTTGTGTTGCTTGCAGAGGAGGACGTGGCCTTCAGAAAGAGATAGTTTGATTTCATTATAACAGAAATGAAATGACAGAAGGGTCATAACAGCAAATAATCATATACAGGGAGGTAAGAGAAAGACAGAGGAGCAAGCTATAACCTCGTGTAACTCTGGCAGTTTATACCAGACAAGAATTAAGTTGACAGCCTTAAGGCTCATATTCCATTCCTGAAAAATAAAAAGTTTAGCAGAGGTACATTTCAGTCAAAGGGAAAATAAAAATGATGACCATGCTGCACCTGATCTTTGGAGACAGAGGGATGGGGACTAGAAAGAACAATCAGTTGGAGAGATGCAGTTGTGCACATACCAGTTTACATCAGTTTCTGTCTGATTTCTAGGACAAATTACTGCCTGAAGCTGATGTACGCAGGGCTGCTAAGTAGTTTCTTTAATTGGTTGCTTTACATGGAGTCAGATAATATTATTAAGCAACAGAATGTTATAATGAACTGAGGATTGCATTTGAAAAATAAGCTATGCTGTTTTTTCAGGCTGGTGAAACACAGATTGCTTTCAGTTATTTTTCTTGGCAGGACTGTTGTTTCTGTCCATAGCCTGTCAAGCTAGCATAGTACCCAGATGGTTATAAGGCTCTAGGGCACCTGTATAATTCACATTAGAGTTTAACAGGAATGTAGTGAGTAATATTTATATATTTACATTTCAGTTCCTCCTCCATTCAAAGCAAAACACAGCTGTTACATTTTTACCCTGACCATTACCCTGTGATATCCCATTCAGACAATATCTCTGCTCATTGCCACTCATCATAGCCCAAATAAGAAACCAGTCTACCAGGAGATAGTTGTACTATGTAATGGTGAAGCACAATAATTTTTTAAGGTATTCTTTTTTTTACGCTAATCAGACTTACCAATGAGGTTTTATTTCTCTTGTCTTCAAATATGCTTTCCGCCTACCTTCCTGTTTGTCATGTCTGTCATCTGTACCATCTGGGGTGACCTTTCTACAATGACTGAGAGCACAGCACTAAAATGTCTGAATTCCCTTATTGAAAATTGGCTTCCCAGAGTTGTCAAATAGTTTCCTTTTTATTATTTTGTGAATAGTAGAGACTTAAGACATCAAAATTATGTCATATGCCATGTATATAAATAAAGAAAGCATAAATATTTTAGATTTTGGTGCATAAATACTTGGAAGGAAGATTTTTTTTATAACTTCTTAGATAAAGAATGAATTTTCAGTAAATAAATAGTCTCCTCAGAAGGCTGTATTTCATCTGTCCTTATCCTCACTTAGTTGCAACAGAACCTATAATTAACTTTGATAATAATTTTAGAAGCCTAGAGTTTATTATATTCACTGAGACTATTTATATTAGTCACACAATTTAAAGACAGAATAATGTGCCTGAGTATTTATACAAATAATTATGAATCTTTGAGGGAAAAAAAATACAAAGTTTTTTTCAAGAGTGTCAAGAAAATGTGCATGTAGCTCTAGGTGACAGGTCATGGATTCAAGGATTCACGGATTTGACAGAGTTGGAAGGGACCTCTAGAGATCATCTAGTCCAACTCCCCTGCTAAGCAGCATTGCCTAGAGCACATTACTCAGGACTGCATCAAGGCGGGTCTTGAAAATCTCCAGAGAAGGGGACTCCACAACCTCTCTCAGCAGCCTGTTCCAGGGCTCTGTCACCCTCAGTGTAAAGAAGTTTTTCCTCATATTTGAATGGAACTTCCGGTGTTCCTGCTTATGCCCATTGCCCCTCGTCCTATCACTGGAAACCACTGAAAAGAGTTCGGCTCCATCATCCTTCAACCCACCCTTTAGGAACTTGTAAACATAGATGAGGTCTCCCCTCAGTCTTCTCTTCTTGGGGCTAAAGAGCCCCAGCTCTTTGAGCCTTTCCTCGTAAGGGAGGTGCTCTAATCCCTTAATCATCTAGGTTGCCCTACATTGGACTCTCTCCAGTAGTTCCCTGTCTCTCTTGAACTGGGGAGCCCAGAACTGGACGCAGTATTCCAGTTGTGTCCTCACCAGTGCAGAGCAGAGGGGGAGAATGACCTCCCTCGACCTGCTGGCCACACTTCTCCCTGTGCACACCAGGATTCAACTGGCCCTCTTGGCAACAAGGGCACATTGCTGACTCATGGAGATCCTGCCATCCACCAGGACTCCTAGATCCTTTTCCTCAGTAGTACTTCCCAGAAGACCCACCCCTAACCTATACTGGTGCCTGGAGTTCTTCCTCCCCGGGTGCAGAACCTTACATTTGCCCTTGTTGAACCTCATTATGTTCTTCTCTGCCCAGTTCTCCAGCCTGTCCAGGTCATGCTGGATGGTGGCACAGCCCTCTGGAGTGTCGGCTAGCCCTCCCAGTTTGGTATCATCAGCGAACTTGCTGAGGATACAGTCTGTCCCCTCGTCCAGGTCATTGATGAATATGTTGAACAGGACTGGGCCGAGTATTGACCCCTGGGGCACACCGCCGGTTACAGGCCTCCAACTTGACCCTGCTCCATTAATGACAACCCTCTGAGTTCTGAGGTCATTGAGGAAATGTTCTGTGTTGACAAGTGAAATATGTGGTGTTCTTAGAAATATACTGAAAAGCAGTTTGAAAATATAAGTTATGAACTGGACAAGCCCACAAAATTAAGGCAACAAGACATGGAAATAATTAGGTAATTTCAGGTAAATTGCATTTAACGAGACTACTTCTCAGTGTTCAGTTAGATTTTGGGGGGGGTGTTTGAATACAAAACTTAACAAAAATATGTTACTGTTAGGAATTCTTGTTGCTTGAAGGTTTTTGTTATTAAATACTATACTGCTTTGTATTACTCTGATAAATTATGTTATTTGTTAAGATTGGATCTCTCTGCTTGGAAGGATGCTGTAGTAGGTAGAAAATGCAGAAACTGGATGGAGGTTTTCTGTAAGTAACCATATCTCTTTTAATATATTAGAATATATGTATTATCATATGCATATACATTCTTGTTCCTATCTATTCTATTGAATAGATTTACAAATTGAATGAGTCTGAATATTGTACTGTGCATCTATCTTCCAGTTATTATTTAATAAGCAAAGTACCTGAGGCAGTTTTACTTGGGGCTTTTTTTTTAATTGCTTTGCTAGAAAGACAATAACTTTGCTAGTAAGTTTTTCAGATACAAGTTTGGGATTTTTTCGCATTCAAATGTTACCACAAAATATGATGAGGAAAGCATTAGGAATTAATCCAGAAAGTACAGAATTAAAAGAGGACTAAAGACAAGGAACTTAAGTTTAAGGTTATAGAATATCAGTCTATTTTATTTGTTGTAGGCTTATCATAGGTGCAGAGCACAATTATCCACAGTATAACACTGGTGTCCCGTGGGCTTCTCAGAGATCTTTTCAGAACTTTGCTAGGTCTCTTACCACTTCTCATTGTTAATGAATGAAAATGCAGAAGAAAATAGAAGACGCATTTGTAATTTTAGGGTACAGCTTCTACTCCTCTGTGTAAGAGACAGTGATAAAGATTATTTTAAATCAATCATAATTATAGAATTGGAAGCAGTTCTAAGCTTTATGGAACAGTCAAAGCTCTATGTTGTCATGCAGGTGCACACACAATTTGTAAGTGGAAAAATCACAAGTGTTGAGGGCTGACATGAAGTTGAGAAAATAACTTTCATTAAGCAGCACATTCGGTACTAGACAGATTATTATTTCTAAAAAATATTAGTCATTCTTAATTAATTTTCTAGTCATCATTTTAAAAATAAAGTTTATAACAATAAAACCCTTGCAGGATGCACTCACTGTACAAGAGAATGATTGTTTATTATTCAGAAAATAAAATTATAGTCTGAAAGTTTGTGCATATAAAATAATATAGTTAAAATAATTCTTATACATACAAATATATTTTACAGTGCGTATATATATGTACACAAAATTAGGATACTGAAATCAGTCCTAATTTTATGATTTACTTTATTTTGATTGTAGCTCTACAGGATATGGGTTTGTGTATTTTTTGTTTCTTAAATATTTAGTGTTAGCAAGAGCTAAATGTTATCTTTCTGTTGAGTTGATCAAATTGCTAAACAAGAAATACTTTTTACTTTAGATACTCCTCAGGTGCCTCTGACCATAGAAATTCTGGAAAGAGATTTATTTTTTTTCATAAATAGGCAGAAATTTGGATTTTATTATATGGATATAGATGGGAAAAATAGATCAGCTGCAAACATAAAAGTTCCTCTCCAGATCTGAAACAGAAGCAGCAAATAAGGCTGATTATGGATTGGAAATAAGTGTTAAAGTTAAAATTGTGTTTTAAATTCAACCTTTTAAACAAAATGTGCATTTACTTTAGAATAAAAAGTATGTTGGCAAAGATATTAGTGTTAAATCATTACAATCTCAGCTCGTGACAAAAAAAGAAAGTGGAATACCAAGATATTAAGAGGAAATGCAGGTAAAATGAATTACAGCAATGTCTGTATTGATTGTATGGCTCCACATGAAGGTCTTTGGAAATAACACTGGGCTTTGGGACCAAAGCCTTGCGTTTTCTACTGGCTGCTTGTTCTTGCCCTTCTAATGCATCTTCCACTTTTTCAACAAAAGTTTTTTGTGCAAGCACATACTGAACTAGATCAGGAAACTATCAAAGCTGTCAAAATCTGATGGTTCAGGTTTTGTGTTTTGTTTTGCTTTTGCTTTTTTTTTTCCTTTGGTTGGTTCAGTTTCACAATCCAGTTCAGATATGGGGACAGAAACAGGTTGGCCAGATGATGTAGGGGCAGTATCTTGCAGTCAGATGAGATGACAGAAGGAGGTACTAAAACCAAACCCAAAGGTGGAAAAATTCACTGGAGGTTTAACAAATATAATCTTTCTTAATAGCACATGACAACTTTTCCCACAATCTATCTCCTTTCATTTGCAGTGTAGTTGTAGCTTTGCTCATGATTTTTCATCCCCAGTAGAGCTAAAAATTTTAGTTCAGTAGTAATAAAATAATTTAATATGAATTATAAGGGTCAATTTCTTGTGAGAAGGATGACTAGTACTTCATTAATTCAGTTAATAAAACTAATTTGGGCTAGCAGAGGGAAACATGGTTGAGTCAAGAAAGAAGATCATGGAAGCAAAATGCACAAAGGATGAGTATGTAAGTAGATAGAAAGATCTACTTGCTCACTGCAAAGGAGAAAATGACTCAGAACCTGCTAGATTTTGCAGATTTTTAGTTTTGTCTTCAATTTTACATAGAGATTAAATTGAAGGTAACAGTATCTTTTGACCAGAGTCCAGTACTTCTAACTGAAGTATCAAAGGGGGTCATAAAGAACTTAAATGTCCAAAGAAATCTACAGTGATGAACAAAAGCACTTTTTATCCCACGAAGACAATTTTTCTTTTGTTTTACTTCTGCACACCAAGATTTTGATAAATTTCTTCAGTAATTTCAGTGGCAGCAAGGTGTAATATTTTTAAATTAGAATAGACAATAATCTATTTATGCTAGTAAAAATGTGTTCTGACAGAATAAGACTCCTGAAGGATCTTTGTCCAACTGTATGAATGAACCATGACTACTGGATTCTTCAAAAAGTTACAAACTTGTTTAAATTAGAGTCCTACTTCTTATAAAATATTGCGTTCCTCTGATAACATAATAAAACTTACTATTCTCTAACCTTTTAAACATAAAAAGGCCTTGAAATCATATGTAATTATCTAGCCTGAACTTTTAAACTTTTTATTTGACTACTTAATGCAATTTAACATATGACAACTCA
This sequence comes from Tringa tobata, assembly GCA_033628505.1. Classification (NCBI taxonomy): domain Eukaryota; kingdom Metazoa; phylum Chordata; class Aves; order Charadriiformes; family Scolopacidae; genus Tringa; species Tringa tobata. The sequence continues at coordinate 19,646,639 of JAHREE010000279.1, read as the reverse complement.
CCACATTATTTAGACTACATCTTCAGGGGAAATTTTTAGTAGCTTGGGACTAAAGGTTGTAATCAAATTGATTTTTTTCTCCTTAGCTATGGTATGACAAAAAGACTTTGACGTCTAAAATTGTCTTTCTTGCACTTAAGACACCTTTGGTAAGATGACATAAATCACAGTAAACAAATCCTATTTAATTTTAGTGACTAAAATCCTACAGCAATTCACTGCAATAGAGAACGTCTCCAAATACAGGACTAATAAAGAAGACAAGATGGAAGAGGTAGTCTTCACGCTTACGGATCATACTTCAGCTACCAATAAAAAAGATTCTGACAAAATGAAAGCAGTATAAAAGAAAACATAATTTCCCATATTCTTTATTCTCTGTTGTTGCCTTTCTCTCATAGCTCTTTTTTCCACCTAACATGTAGCCGGGTAAATTGAATTTCCTAAAGAATGAGCTGATGGACTCTAAACTGAGGTCTGTGAACATTATGGTTAACAAAGAAAAAATAGCATAATTCTACACTAAATGTTGGTATGCTATTTTCTTCATCAAAGATATTTTTACAACCATTAAATTATTTGACCATTATTAATTAAAATAGCAGTCTTCATCAGAATGTTCTGCTGCTGGGTAAAATGTCCTCATTTTACTTACTTCAATTCTTGGAGTTCAAAGTTGTAGGATGTCAGCTTTTCATCTTTTGGAGCTAGAACTCTTCCTTTTCTGCTTTGTTTCTTCTAAAATGCCTCAGAGAAATGCTTCTTGTAAGCAGCCGCATATGTCAGTGTCCTTGCTCCACTAACGTCTCTCAGTCGCTATGAGGAATGATGATGTAACAAATTAAACTTGCAGCAGCAGAAAAAGCCACTTCGCTTTTCCTTGATAGTGAAATAAATAACATGATTTTTTATTTCTTGTCTCTTTTGCAAGAACTATTAGGGAAAGGAAAGCAAACAGCATGGAACCAGATGGAATTAGTTACTATATATCTCATGCAGCAGCTAGGTCAGAACCACAGAGTACAGTAACTTCTTCTCCAAAACTATTGCTTATGATTTTTTTCATTGAAGATATTGTTTGTTCTTCAACTTAACAAATAAAATGGACAGATTTCAAACAGGTACACATTTCTGACTAATGAAATCTCACCATGGATAATGTGACAAACTACAAAGAAATTGATCTTTTTCAGTGCCTATTTTAAATGAAATTGAAAAAAACAAACAAAGAAATGAACAATGATAGAAATGAAATAACAGTGAATAGAAATCCCCATTTAAGCCTGGGTCAAAGTGATAAAGACAAATGAAATATTCCTAGCAATGTTTCCAAACCAAGAAATTTATTTGTTTATTTATTTATAGAATGAGTTTTTAATTAACAGTTTCCAGTGTTACCTCGTAATCAGAATGTAACTGTGGAGTAACCAATTGTAACTAATATTTACTCACTTTTGAAGTCTGTGAAGAAAACAATGAGACAGTATTTTTTTTTTCATTTCCTGTTTTCTTTTCTTTCATTCCGCACCTTGCATATAAAGCCTTTTAAAAATTGAAATGTTAACTGTTAACCAATGTGCAGTTCACCCAGGCACTAATGTGAATGGACTAACTTATATTTAACTTTTACAATAATACACACAAAATTCCATCCCCAAATTGAAAATTTATCTCCAGAAAAACTGGGACCATGAGTACTGTAAAATATATGCATTAACAATACACCTACTTACTCCTGTTATTCTTGACTTCACAACATAGTGTTCATTGGGCTCAGGTGCCCAGGTGTTGGAGGCAGGGAGGCTTTAAAAGTGGTCTCTGTGAGGAGAGGCCCAGGCAGCCCTGTGCTGGACACAGCTGCTTCCAGCCGATCCAACCAAACCATTGCAGGGCATAGCTGAGGCTCACAGCGAAGGTGGGAGCACCTCTGAAAAAACATATTTAAGAAAGGACAATAACACTCCACACAGGCAGTGCACCCATCTAGCTGTTCTCTCATTCACCCTTCTCAACAAGATGACAGAGAAAATAAAATGAAGTAGCTCATGGGTCAAGATAAACACAAGGAGACCACTTATTGATTACTATTACGGGCAGCATAGTACTTGGGGACTTGGGGAAAATTAATTTAATGCATTGCCAATTAAAATAGATTTGGATAGCAAGAAACAAAGAGAAATTAAAACCGCACCTTATTCTCCCACCTCCTTTTGCTTAAGCTCAGCTTCAGTCCTTCATTCTTGATTCCTCTGCCTCCCTCCTGCCCGGGCAGCACCAGGGAACAAGAAAAGGGGAGTTATAGTCAGTTCATAAAAGTTCCTCTCTTACTGCTTCTTCCTCCTTAACACTTTTAACCTGCTACAATGTGGGTCTTTTCTACCTATGGGCTGCCAAAGTGCTCCAGCACTTGGGTACCTCCCTCCTCTCCTTTTTCTCTGATGCAGGATTGTTTCTCATGCTTTCTTCCCTTGCTCTTTACACTTTCTGTGCAGTCGTTGTGAGAATGTGTATCATGCATGTCAATGAGAATGACAGATGCCCTCCCCCCCTTCCTTCAAAGAGAGAAGAGGAAGATAAAGAGATAAAGGGAGATAAAGAAATGTATGAAAAAAACTAAACTAATGAAAATATTAATAAACTAATAAAAATAAATAAAAGAAAATAATAAAATAAGTATTATATACACATAACTATATCAAGCTCCCAGGATGGTGATTGCATCGCCAGCAGGCACAGGGAAAGTCCCTGACTGGACTCAGTAGCAGACAGGAGCTGGATTCCGGATTTGGAGTCAAGAATGCTTGGACTGGGGTTAAAGGCAGATGAACACATAGAGTCCTCCTCAAACGCTGGCCATTGAAGAGTGAAGGCTGACCCCTCGATCCTTCAGCTTTTATACTGAGCATGATGCAGATGTCATGAATTGCCCTGTGGTCAGTTTTGGGTCACCTGTCCTGTTTTCTCCTCCCCATATTCTTTTCCACTTCCAACCCTCTAATGGGGCAAATAACAAAGTTAGCTGATCTTTGTTGTTATAGCAATAAGTATAAGCAGGCCTTATAAGCAATGCCTCTCTGCATACCATTCCTTGGCATAATCGGATCTTATCACTCTGAGTGTGAATAGTTTCGGCACAATATGCTGTTAAGTTCAGAGTTTAGTTAGTTAGAAGAGGCCCAGCCAAAAAATAAAATTACTAAAACAGAAAATATGTTCTGTTTTACTTCAGACCAGGACAGCTGTGTTTTTCCCTTTCTCAGATACATTTTCTCAGAGGCACCACCAGCTTCATTGATGGGCTCAGCTTTTGCTAGAGTGGATCTGCTGAAGAGATGGCTGGAACTGGCCGTGTCCAGCGCAGAGCAGCCCCTGAGCTTTTCTCACAGAGCCAACCCCTGCAGGCCCCCCTCACTGACATTCAGACATTTTAAAAATTTCTTCAAAAATATCTGATCCAGGTGAAATTCACTTGTGACATGTATGTAAAAAGACGACTGTAAAAAACTTCTGTAAGACAAATCCATAGAATAATTATAGACCACTTTGGTTTTCTGTCAGACCTTCATGCAAGGCAAGTTTTTGTCATGTCACTTTGATTTCAGATTCACCTGAAGATTATAAATTACTCAAGACACAGGAGAAACTTAGCCAAGAAGTGAAGAAAACAGATCTATGTCAGATGAAGTTTAAACTTATTTCCTTCACAGAAACTAAGTAGTATTTCAGTAGAGCTTAAAGAGAAATATCAATAAATAAAAAGGCAATCACACTTGTACCACAAATTATCTGTCTTTTTTTATTGTCAGGATCCAGATATCTCTCAAAAAGAACAATAGAATCCTTCTGTCTTGAAATTGTGGGAATTACAAAATTCATCAGGAAACCACCTTATAAAAGTCACGCTAAGGACTGAAGACAGTCTCTCCAACCCCCATCCCTCCACGAGAAAAATGTCACATGCTGAAATGCTTTGCTCAAGCTGCAGTATTCATTTAGGCAGAAACATCACTGACCAGTACCTGGAGACTATTGACAAATTTAGAGAGATTCATGAATGTCAAGGTTTCATCATGAGTAAGAGATGACATCTAATTCCACTGTCTCATTAAGTAAGAAAGATACCCAGAGAGAAAGAGATGGGAATTCACTGGGCAGCCAGTTATTATGCCCAGATTCCTGTTTCGTGCCAATGTTTTCCTCACTAGAGTTTGAAGAAGCTCTCTTCCCAAAAGATGGTGTTTTGGTGGAGATCTTCTAAGTGAACCAAGTTCTTGCTTCTGCTTCTGGCATACCTTTTTATATGATGGTGCAAGGAGTGAGTTTCTCCACATATGGAATTCTCAGTCTGCCAGGCGTAGACAAGTAGATAGAGCACAAAACCAAAGGTGGTTATTTGGAAGTATCCCTTATACATTAAAGTTGGCATGATCCATTTTTATTTAAACTAATTTAAGAACTGTTCTCCTGTGTTTCAAGTGATGAATGTAATTTGAAGCATAATTCTATTTAAAATTAAAATATTGATGGCATTCTATTATATCAGTGTCAGTCAATTATTCCTTCACATTAGTTCAAGAAAAATGCGTAATGTAATTTATTCTTAAGGTCTGAATAATTAAAGAGGACCAGAGATTGAGTAGTATTATTCATTTTACAAAAGGAAAACTACACTGCAATTACTGAATATGAGCAATGTGATTGATTCTATATGAAATAGAATGTTTTATACCTGAAAAAAAAAAAAATTGATCAATTAGCAATTCACTCAGATAATGATTCTTCTCAGCAGGTATCATGTGGCTTATTAAAAACCTGAACCAGAATTTGTTGTAGTCAGAACTATAGGAAATAGCTATGGTATGTGCAGTTGTTTCATTAGTTTAATTTATTTCTTGATAGAAGAAAGTGATTACTGTGACTAATGTCATAATATTAAACTTCAAGATATTTTGAACTAGTTTTGTTGGTTTTAATTCCTTTTCCCTTGTAGTCATAGCTACTGCATTCATATGATTTTCGAGATAGTTTTCAGGTTACAGTGTTTGTTTGTCTTTAAAAAGTAATATTCTAGCATTCCTGGCTGCAAGTACTTTCAGTTCACAGAAGGCTCACAACCCAGAAGACACAGAGTTTTTTCTTTCTGTGTGTATGTGTATTTGTTATTATAAGTCATTGCAATTTGTTTGAATCTTAAGATTTTGGTTGTCAAACCTAAATTCTCTCTTTCCACATTATATTTACTCCACCACAAGAGATTCTGAAAACAGTGCTTACTGAAGTATTTCTAATGTCATCTGTCTAGGAATCAAATGTTCCTGTGTGCATAAATAAATAAAAAAACAATATAAATTTGAAGAAAAAGTAGTGTTTATTCAAGCCAGAGAGAGGAAGGGAATCTTTAGATTTTATAGCAAATGGAGGACACCCTTGTGCATGCTGATCTTGATTTAAATTCATTTACATTCGTGACAAAAAGTGCTTTCATGCAATACTTCAGAATTCTCCAGCATTTTACTCACATTGTGGAATTCATGTAGAATTCATCTTACCTAAATTTAGTCATTAAGAAGCGGGAATATTATCTAAACCATTTGTCTACGTTACCTTGTACTAAATGGGAAAGATAGGCATGATTTGTTCCTTCAAGGCAATTCATTCCATCTTGAAATACGTGGGATGAATTGTCATCTCAAAGTGACTTTTTATTTCTATCAACTACAATAGGTACATAAACAGACTGTGTGGGTAAAATGAATGTCATTTATTTCAAGACTCAAAAATATCCCTGATTATTTTTCCAGTTCCAAGTGAGTACATTTGCACTTCAACTAGTTTTGAGATAACTGTCTTCTAGTTGCTCTTTGGTGGGTGGAGAGGAGGGCTGAGTGGAGGAGGGAGGCTGGGTGCTGTTTTTGTTTTGAGTTTGGTGGGGTTTTTTGGTTCTGTTTGCCAGAACTTTTAGAGTTCTAAGTTGCTTCAACCACACAGTGACTGGTAATTGTAAGGAAGTCTCTACTGTCTGAGTTGTTGCCAATATGGAAATAACTGGATGGGATAACTGCCAGCTGCTAATTTTTGTTGCAGCTGGAGTGGATGTTGTGGTTTGAGCTGGACTGGCCTAAATTACTGAAAAGAAAATTGGTTCTGTTCTACCTCAAACCAGGACATTGGACTATTTTCAAAAGATAGTATTTACTTAGAGAAAATAAAAAAATATTTGATCAACTGTCTTCTCAGATTCAGGTGATGAACTAGGTAACCCAGTAGAGAAAGTGGCATCTTAAATGACTTCGAAAAAGATTTTTTTAAGGTATGTTCTTTTTATCTCTTAAAGCATACTGTCTAAACATTGTGTTTCTATTTAATTAGAACTGAAGTGATTTAACTGTGACTGCGCTTCTGAGAAACCTCAGATTATCAGTTAAAGGAACTTTAAAAGATATTTGAAAAGTAAAAAAGGACAGGAAATCAGTAAAAGAGTCTTGAGAGACATAATTAGCACTTGAGTAGAAACATACATATGACACCCCAGAGCACTTCTAGACCAAGAGGGAAAGCAGGGAACAGAATGCTTACTACCAAGGTTAATGTTATAATAAAATATCTTGTTTTTAAAGGAACATTGTATCTCTAACTCAAATGCCGTCTACTGTTGATTTCCTATTAGCTGGAAAAATATGCCTGAGATATAGAAGGAAAATATAGAAACAGTTTCTTGCAAGGACTATTTAGTTCAACAGTTCATAAGAAAAAATCTTAATGAGACAGTGCCATTAGTTCTTCATATTAAGATTAACAATTACTACTGAGTGAAACATTTTACTGTAAACATTCATAATTTTAAAATTGTATTAGAAGCACAAAAGACAAATTATTTTTATTCCAAAAAGATCAACACATTTTGAAGTTTTGTCATTAATTTTACATTATTCCAGGTGTTTATTTACCTACAAAAGTTCAAAAAAATTAAAAAAAAAAAAAAAGAAAAAGATATCTACTTTGGACCAAATTGCTCTTCTGAAAAATACTTTATTGAAATATTGGAATCATAAAACCATTCAAGCATATGGCTTTTGAAATACAACTTAGAGGTGGTTTAATGTAGAAGAATGCAGTGTTGTTCATTTTAATAATTTTTTATAAAAACAAGACTAAACACCTTAAGTTTTATGTGGGAGCTAGAAATTGCCATTCAATAAAAATTGATTTTTTTCTTATGAAGGACAAATGTTGATGTTATATGGCATAGTAGAACTCTGATGACCCAAACATTCCAAACATACTGTGGAATAAACAATAATGACAAAAACAAAAAATATTTTGGTATAAGCAAAAAAAATCTAGAAGCAGAAGAAGGATGAATAGTATGGCCACAAAATAAGACAGGAACATTGTAGGTGTATGTGTGATGATTTAAAATATTTGAGACTGGTATGATATACATGTCAGGATGTCATGCTGAGATTTTGCATTCTTTGAGGCTGAGTAACAAAGTGATGCAAGATACAATACAATGAAGTTGTAGCAGTAAATCTAACAGGAATCTCAGAAAGTGAAGTAGTAAGTAAAGGACTTGAGGATAACAAAGAGGATGACAGCCATCTTGCAACCGAATTGTGGCAAACTGTTAAAAGAGCTCCACACTTCAACTAGATTTAGTGATAGATACAAGTACGTATTTCTGGATGTTTTTGTTTTCTGTATCTGTCCCTGTGGTTCATTTACTACCACAAACAAACCTTCATTTTCAAACTGCATTTTGATCTTGTTCACATATTTGAACACTTTGAATGGAGAAGACTGAAATCTGATGTATTACCTGCCTGGGAATAAATTTAAAGGATGTCTTTTATTATTATTTAGGCTATGAAATAAGCAGTTTCATCATCAGTTCCAGCCTCACAACCTCATAATTCCATTTTCAATCATTTTTCAAAAACCTTGGATGCTACTGAAAGAGAGAACAGGTTTTGGGAGGAGGGACTGCCATATGGAAAACAAGTGCAAGAAAAGAGCAAACACAGAATAAAGCATATGGAAAAATGGCTGTATGGAATAAATCAAGTTAGCCTTATGGAAGTTATCTTTCGCCTCTTTTGACTTTTATTTATGCCTCTGACTAACAACAGCCTACCAAGGAAGAGGAAAGAGAAAAAAAGGAATTAAAATGAAGTTACAGGAAAATAAACAAAATGTCACTGAATGGAGAATTTTCAATTTCCTGATGAGATAACCTTTAGATAAAGTAGCACAAGAACTTTAGTTCAGGTTATGGATGAACTTCTTGAGAACTCTTTAAACTGTGTTACCTACTATTGAAGTATATTCTTTCCACCAGTAGAAAGTTAATTTTGTATTATATTTTAGTACTTCAAATATAAATAACGAAAAGATAAGGACAACATTTCATATACTGAGTGCTAGATTGCATTTTTTATTATTTTTTTTTTTTTTAGAATAAAATTCCAAGATCAGCTTTCATAACGGTAACTATTGTTGCTAAAAAATGAGAAAATCAGATAGTTTATTGAAAATGTTTTCAGTGTAGCACCTTGGTTTTGCTCTTGTTTTATAAAATGACAGCACACACAAATCAATCTAGCATATTTTCTAGAAACAATTTGGAATATTCTTTTGTAGGTGAATGAATACATATAATGAATACATTATATTTTAGATAGGTAGTTTCTGAATAATCTGGAAGATTACGTAGCTATTACTATTTGATGTTGAGAAGGTATTATCTAAAATAAACACCATATATAGGTTACACAAGGAAAAATTAGAACTGAAATTTTATGTGTTAACAGATATGGGAAAATGGACTTCAGTTTTTTCTCTTCTGTTTTCAAAGAAGGAATAGAAGAAAAATGGGGATATTTGGAATGGAATCACAATTATATTGTTAACTATGGAGCTATATTTCAAACGTTTTTCTGTATGGGGATCAGCACAAGGAGTTTCAAAATGCACCAGGAAAGACTACATGTCTATCAAGATGGATTAAAAATCACATTGAATCTTAGGTTTTTAAATATAAAGTCTTTGCAGAAGTAAGTGTTTAGGCTTCTATAGTACGGCAAATATATGTAGAGTTCAGAAGAGCAGATTACCACTAAGCACACGTGATGGAGCAAAGAATATTATACAGCTTTTTCTAAGGGAGAGATTTATGTGTGATTGTTATTTAACATAGTTTTCTAGCTTCATTTGAGATATCCAGAATAACTGCTGAGCTTCCACCTGCACTCCAGAAGTGCACAAAGCTACCTCTGGATCACTGTCTTATTTCCCAGCCTTCTGTGGATTTCTTGGACATCTTAAGATGCTTCAGACTGCACTAGATATCTATGTCTAGGAAATTAAATTAAATATCTAGTTGGATGCTGGCACATGCATTCAGAAATCTCCATTTGAACACCTTAATATATGAGCTGATTGGAATATAAATAGAATGAGCTGATTGCAGACCAATAGCTGGCTCTGCCACAGCACAAAGAAATTTTGTAATCACCGCATTATTCCAGGTTGGCAAAAGTTGATAAATTTCATATTAGCCAAAGATAGAATTCACTTTCTCCTGATGATTGACGAACTGTACAGTTATAACATAACTCCTATAGCATTGCAACTACCACTTGTAATGGCAATCTTTGACATCTACTTACCTCAGGATGCACATACAAGTTGTTGCAATGCTAGCTGATGGTTCTTCTGCGTAAGTTACATTACATTTATCAACAGAAGTCAACAACTAAATGTAAAGAACATAAGTAGTTAAACCTACAGGCATGAGTCTCTTAAATAGCTATATCTTTCCCAAGAAATTCTTGGGATAGGATAATGGAGATTATGGATTATGAAGAAATATGGATTGAAAATAATTTTCCCCCAATGGAACATCAGAAATGTAAACTGGCTTACAGAACAGTACGATAGGTAGATATTTAAATGTCAGGTTATTTAATTCAGTATTGTAGGCATTATTCTCTATACCAAGACACCCAGGTTGAGTAAAATCACCTTTGAGATCTGAAGGCAAAGGAAAACAGGACACACAAAAATTGTTTTTAACTGGCATATAATACATTTAATAATTGGTGCTAATTTTTTTGAGGCTAAAATTCACAAAAATTAATTAGACATATAACTCTCCCTAGTAAATAGGCAAAGGGAAAAAATAGGAAACATTGAAACTGAGGCATACATCTGAAATATTGACTATCATGAAGACTTGGTAGAACAACTCAGGCTAAATAACGCATCTTTGTGTGGTTAAGAATCTACATGCTTCCTACATTTACATGACTAAGTTGTATCTATAGCAACAGATGACTAGCCCAATCTTTTCTTCCAAAAAAGGCAGCAGAAAATATTTTTTGCATAGTGCAAAAGGTTCAACACTCTGTCTAGATGATAAGAAACCTTAAATCTAGGTGTTTCACAGTTGGAAGTTTTTCAAATCCTAACCTAAGAACTAAGTAACACAGTGAAGACCCTTTCTTTTCTTCTTTCTCCTTCATTTCCAGTAAGACAGTCATTCTTGTCTGCCTTCAACTGGAAATGAGATTTTCATCTTCCTCCTCTTCACTGTATTCTGGTTTTACCCACCCTACCCACTCTTCCCCACCTCCATTTGGTTTGGAAAGAATCCTGGCTTTAGATTTTTTCTGGCCAAGTTCTTTTAAGTACTTTTAAGTAAAGATACCTGTCTGTGTTTTCAGTTAAGCTTAACAATGCCAGAGGTAGTCTTTGAAATGAACCTCAATACTGTTTGTGATATGCATGCTCTGAAAATGTCTACAGATATGGACTACATGGTGCATAATTATGTACAGCAGCAATTGTCTCACATCATTTTAGATTTCACCAACATAGGCAACTGTGTATACATTAGACTTCATGTACTTATTCAGAGATAAAATTCTAAGGACAAAAATAGACTACTCTAGGCTACAATAAATCTGATTTAATTTAGAATTCTATTTTTGAATAAACTAAATCACTTCCAGAAATGTTCTTTTGTTTTTTCTCTCACAAACTATGGTAAAAGTCAAGGAAAAAAATCAGTGCCTAAAATATAGGCTTCTATTGCCACTGTGGGTGGTTGAGTGCACTGCAGCACACTGAGGCTGAATTCATGTAGCCAATACATTTCAATATAGTCTTATACAGACAGTTACCCAGTACTGTTTGAGAAAGCCCAGAGCACATGAGTTACACACCTGGTGGTTATGACGTGGTAGTTCTGCGTTTCTAGAGGGAAAGTGAATAGTCAAGATATACAGCCAAAAAAGCATTCTCAAGTAGCACCACACTGAGGCAACAGAAGCTTGCTGCTGCTGACAGGTTATATGAAGTCCTCTTTCTCTGTGTGTGTCCAGTCTATCCCTATTTTTTGAATCCCAAATGCCACTGAACAAGAGAGTCATGCTCACGTATTTTGTAGCATATGCAATAGCCTTATGTGAAAAAACCTTGGTGCTTTTTCTAGTGACCATTGCATGTCTCTATTTCATAAGAAATATTTGGACTGTTCTGTTAATTATGTATCTAGATTCTACTTAAATTATGTAAAAACATTTAATATCTTAATTGAATATAATTTATTCAGTGTTTATCCAAATGTGGAAATATAAAATTCTTCTATAATACAGAGCAGCTTTTTAGGTAGAAATAAGTTATACAATAGGGCAGATTTTGTTGCCAAATACCAAATGCATGCAATAGAAACTACCCTTTGGAACTAAAGTTATGTTTTATATTATGTAGGTTGAGTTCTGAAGGACTGCTTTTCGATAATTCTTCTATTGGTATGGGGATATGTACTTGATAAAAAATAAGCAAGAAATTGTCATGCTAAGAAAGAGCACCAGTTTATTGTTTTGATAACATTTCAGGAATTTCTTTACAGAGAAAAAAAAATATGTAAGCTCTAAAAGGAGATTGTCTAATGGATGACACTGTCCATTACATACCGGCATGTATACCTAAATCTATTATCATAAAAGAAACTGGAGCACCAGCCATACAAATCAGCTATTCATGCTCTAACCTTATAGCTATTCTGAATTTCTCTAAAGACATGTTAGTTTATAGATTTTCAAGACTAAAAGGCACCGCTGTGATCATCTTCTTCAATCAGACATAGAAATTGATCATGGTATAATAGCAAATTAATTTCTATTTAACTGGATTCTTCTATTTATTAGCAAATCTTCCCCTGCTTCCAGGAAAAATAAAACCCAAGAAAGCACAATCAGGAATACAATCTAGGAGGTTATCCTAATGAATTTATATAATAAGTTGTTTGATGGGAATTGATGTCACTGTTAAGAATATTGAGTATTATGTACAAAGCCTAATTGTCGTGGTTTCAGCCGAAATCACCGTAACTGGACCGACAGATAGCCCTCCCCCCCAAAAAAAAAAAGAAAGAGAAGAGGAAGAGATAAGGAGATTCAAAAGTTTAGAATGCACTAAACTACTTTAATGAAGGATTAACATGAAAATAATAATAATAAAAAAAGAAGAAAATAATGAAATAGATACAGTATATACAAAACCGTATCAAGCTCCCAGGATGACAGTCCCGTCACCAGCAGGCACTGGGGAAGTCCCAGACTGGACTCAGCGACGGATAGGAACTGGATTCAAGCTCTTGAGTCAGGAACACTCGGATTGGGATCGAAGGCAGATGAACAGACAGGGTCCTCTCTGGATGTCGGCCATCACAGGAAGAGCTGACCCTTTGATCCCTCAGCTTTTATACTGAGCATGGGGCAGATGGGATGGAATACCCCAGCTGGTCAGGTTTGGGTCACCTGTCCTGTCCACTCCTCCCCGCAGGTGTGACCCCTCTACGTTTTTTTCTGTTTCCAACCCTCTAAGGGGCAAATAATGAAAATTGGCTGACCTTGGTCGTTATAGCAATAAGTATAAGCAATGGCCTCTCTGCATATCATTCCTTGGCATTTAGCACAAACATTGGCCTTATCATTCTGGGAACAAACAGTTTTCCCCACAATATGCCGTTAATTTCACAGAGTTAGAGGAGGCCTAGCTAAAATGTAAAACTACAGAACACAAAATTGGTTCGGTTTTACCTCAAACCGGGACACTAATATAGACTCCCAGGTTTTTGCCTAAAGTTATGTACCTAGCAACTTTCATATCACATATTCAGTGGGGAGAGAGTTGGGTGACTTTAAAGAGGTCCAAAGGGCTATCCAGTCTACTTTGTCTGAATATCTAAACTTAGCTGGCCAGAATCCCTCTATGAAGGCTTTTAATAGCACTATTCTTTTTCCACTAACTAGTTATGGAATCTGAACACTCGGGATTTTTGACAAAATTCCTACAATTTTAGGGCAAGCAAGATAGTCTGAGGATATCTTCTATCTCAGGTTTACTCCTTAATGTCTCTGTTTCACTATCAATTAAATATTCAAGACCTCTGTCATCTATTTCAGAATAGTACAACTTTAGTTTCACAGGGGCATAAATTACTTAATGCTAGCATTTTAACTGTTTGTTTTTAAGTGTCCAGTTCCATGGTTTCTCTCTTGTATTGTTGATATTGATCCTGATTATAATGTCACTGATTTCCAATTAATTACACATAATTAATAAATTTATAAACAGCTTTGATCTTTATCAGATTTAAACTACTTGATTTGACCAGCTTTTACCTGCAGCTATAGCAAGATTAGTTTACCAAGCATTACCCGCATGAAACATTATTGTGTATGTCCTTGTGCTTCTCAGCCTACAGTCCATCACAGAACCAGCATATTCAAATACTTCTAGGGCAGCTGAAGCTTCCCTAGGTGGTTTCTCTGCCTGAGAGAATGCATTAGTTTCTTGACACGATTTCTTGGGTTCTAAAGATTATAGCTTGTTTACTGGGAAGTTTTTCTGTTTCAAATACCCAGGCCATTCGGTTCATCTTAATGCAGTAATACCTGAACTAGATATGTCTCATCTCTTTTTTTAATCATGTGTGTCTAGATTGGGACAAAGTAATAACTCATTCCAAAGTAAATTGAGCTTAAAGAATCTCTTTCTACAATGTGTGTAGCAAAATGAAAGTTATTTTTCCTCTCTTGTATATCAAAAGACGCTCTTGAAATATGGTAGAGTGTTTCTGAGATGCTTCCACACCTGAATATAATTCACTATTGATTATGTCAATACAGCCGATGTGAAATACCTATTACAGAGTATCCAAGAAGTTTTGTGAAATTTTCTGGGAGTGACTGGGATTTCTTATAGTTTGATTATGTCTGGGACACTTCCCAAAATTCACTGAAAATTTTTCCCTGTGGCAACAAAAGGCACGGACTCCGCCAAGTGATAGAACAAAGACGAAGACCTTTAATGTTTCATTTTTACACCATATATAGTTTCTATTCTTTGTTCACACGCCGTGCTCTCTACACAGAGAGGTTGTGAGTGAATGTCCATGTGCCATTGTGAGCAATACAATTGGCTACAAATAAGTGTTCGTGTGCCTAGGTTATCCAAACGTTACTATTTACTTCGCTATACTGCTGTCTATTCTGTTGCCTTGTTATCTGCTTAGTGCCTTGCTAGATTTCACCCCACACACACATATTGCCATATAAGGACATTGTTTTACTATTCCCAAGGCTTCCTTCCCATCAGTGCAAGAACACCTGCCAAGCTCTCGCTCAGCAGCGTGTCTCCAACTTCCTTATTCTCCACATTTCCCAAAGGGAATTTTCATTTTTATTTGTTTCTTTTTGAGAAGAGGTAGCATTGAAATGCTATGAATTTGTTAATGATCTTTGTAAGTAACAAATGGAATTCATGAGACTGAGAAGTGAATCCTGCAAATACTTTGTAATAATACAGGCTCCACAGTTTTTTTGTTAAATTTGATTTGTTACAGTTCAGCCTCTTTTCTGCTTGTGAATCTTGTTTTGGACGATTTTTGGACTTGTTTTTAATTGTTGTAATGTAAAGATACAATGCTGGTAACTAGTGATGTCAGTATAATCAGTACTTAAGTTCTCCCACAACTCTGGAAATTAAAAACTTGAATTCAGACTCCCAAATTGAGTAGGATTGGTTTTCAAAACTTTGGAACACATACTGATTCCATAATACAAAATAGGAACTGTAGATCCTCAACATTGCTGTTTAGAAGCAAACTTCTCTAACCTTTGCTATATCCATTTTTGCTTCCTGCTGTTCAGCCCTGTCGTTATATGTGTTAATGTTGTTTCTTCCAGTTTCCTCTGTAGCAGAGAAAACTAGAAAATTTAGATTCACAACATATTGTCATATCTTGATGTGTTTTTCCTAGTTGTCTGTAAATGTACATCTACAATGAGCTGTTGTTTTGGGGACAACTAGATGTATGGAATTCAAACAATGGAAAGACAGGAGAAACATAATGATATTTTTTTTGTTCCAGATTTTTGGCATTGTGTTACTCTGTACTTTTGGGATAAATCAGAGAGTAGCTAAAGGATTTTGTGGGGAATCTGAAGACTGATCACATAGCCTGAGGAGATCTCTGAAGAGATTCCATTCAATATCCAGAAAGAGCTTTAAATGACAATGCAAGAAAAGTCCGTTTTATTTCACCATTTGAAATCTGCTGTAAAGCCAGAACCCAACACTTTGTTAAACATTAGAAAGGCAGATTAAATAAGTGATATGTGCTCTGCCAATACTTTCTATAGTAGCAGCAAATGAATGAAAAGAAAATATTAACTGAAATCTAAAGCTAAGGATAGCTGAGAAACAAATTAAGCAGTGTTTTAATTTATTTTAGCAGTCAGTTTCCAGATTACTTAAGCCACTTCATTATTTGATCAAACTTGTACTTGAAGGCAGGTGAGGCTGTAGAATGCTTTTCATGACCCAATGATAATGAATTCTTTGCTGCACCTCTAAAGTGCTATATGATTCATTTATGAGGGTGAGCAGCTTCTTGTAGTTTATCTGTTAAAGATGATAATATTTTGAAATAAAATTAACACACACCTCCCCCAAAAACCCTCCCTATGCAAAACCAGAAAAACACCAACAAAACAACCCACAATAACAGAGTGGAAGCTGTGGCTCAGGTTAGGTATAGGAATTTACACAATTCTTTATGATCACGGGCTGTTTAGCTCATACAGCAGAGAAATTTAAGTTTGTATAACAGCCATCTGCTGAGGTTACTGTACTTACTGACTTCACTGTCATTCACTTTTGATGATGGCAATGGAAAAATATTCAGTATTTTTGGACATGTGTTTCTATCCTCTAGATTCAATTAATGTTGGGTTTGGTTTGCTTTTTCCATTTCTCAATGGTTTGATGAATAGATTGTGTCTCTGCTGCTATTAAGCTGATCGCTCTGATGACGTATTCTAGTCTGATGTGGCCATTATCTCACTGGTGACATGAAGTTTCTATACTCTGGACACTGAAATAAAACATTTATTTTAAATTATTGACTGACTTCATATTCACTATCTCACTGCCATATTAACGGTAAAAGATCTTTTGCTAACAATACTCCCCAAGATTCTTGAATACTTATTCTTGTTTGGGCTAAGTGATTTAACACAGGAAGAAGAAACCAAATATCTTTCTCACTATTGGACTGTAATGCATTATAAGAAATGCTAGATAAGCTGTTTATTCTAATAATAACTTTCACAGTATTTACATTTTATACTAGGCATTTATTTGTGTTTCATTTTTCTGTAGATGGCAATTATGTTTCTCGTTATCAACCTGTGATATTTCACAGCATTCAGAAAAGTCACAAAAATAACAATGAAAACATAGTAAATAATCTGACTGCAGGATTATAGACAGAAGGCCACATCAAATTGAAATATTAAAATTGAAACTGAAATATCCTTCAAAGTGTTCGAGGCCAGGTTGGATGGGGTTTTGAGCAACCTAGTCTAGTGAAAGGTCTTCCTGCCCATGGCAGGTGGGTTGCAACTACATGATCCCTTCCAAGGTCCCTTCCGACTCTAACTATTCTATGATTCTATGTTTAAGTAATAATAGAAGGAAAAAACAATAATTCTGTCATTAATCTGTTGTGACAGCTCACAGTTTCTTTACGTTCACAAAGATTGACAAAGAAGAGAGCAGCAGCAAAATACTGATACCTATCTGAGTTACATTTCAGAGAAAGTTCAGTGCTTTTGTGGAATGATGAGAGCTAAGGGAATGAGGGAATGGAGGGACTTCAACAGTGTAAATTGCATGACGTGTCACACAATGTGACTGTGAGCCATTATGAATTTGGGTTTATGTTATTTTTTTTTCTGTTAACCATCTCAAAATACGAGAGCAATTTTGAAGTTCATATAAATACAGCCACCTTCTACTGTTATGAGTGAATCAGGTGAATGAGGTTTATTAATTCACTAATTTCTTGTTCTGCATTCACTGTAAACACTATGTATATCCTGAAATTCAATTTGAATCTGCCAGCACTGCAGAAAAAACACTCGATGTGCAGTGTAGGGCCAGGTTTTTATTTGGAGGAGGAGATTTGAAAGGAGAAAGGGGGGTACAAGGACAACAAAAAAGATGTTCAAGAATCAAGGTAAGAAGATAGGATATACAAGTTGGGTCAGTGGGCCTTTTTTTTTTTTTGCCTTGTGGGGCAGCCCTGTGCTTGATCACTGCAAGCTGCAGTTTAAATAAACGATAAACCAAATCTTTTGTTCATATTATACTCCAGGTGTCAAGCCTGCTTCCAGGATAAGAGGTGTTAATGGGATGATTTGTGTGACTACAGATGGGTGTTTAGATGATTTGATCCAATGGTCGAATTAGGTATTGGTATTGTGATGATAATGCCTCTTCCAGTCTGTGAACGTCAGCAGCTACCCACCACTTCCTACCAGAATTTACCTGTTGAAGTGTTAGGGAAACGTTGCAGATGGAGCAATGCACTTTGCCCACAGAGAGAAGCAGTGATACATTTATTGGTATAAAACAGGATTTAACAATGTTTGATAGTAAATGCAACTGTACTTTAACAAGATTTGAGATGGCAAGATACACTTGGTTATTTACTGCATAGAGGACAAGGTCAGACAAAGCTGTCAGGGAAAGCTTCTGAGACAGGAGTGTAGGTGCAGCTGGATCCAGTCCTAGTCCCAGACTTGGTCAATGGTTTATGTTTAAAGGATTATATATGTGTAATAAATCCTTTATATCACTTAGCTAAGACTTCAAAGTTTAGCATGCAATTACCAAGGATCTGCTTTAGCAGGGAATCTCTGAATCTCAAGAAGTAAACTTGAGCAGGCGTCCTAGCCCTAGGGGAGATCCTGGCATGCAGCCCATTGCCGTGATGAAGAACTCAAAGGGCTTTTGAACTGTGTCCACTATTTATGGATGTCAGATGATTAACCTATCATCTTATTTGCATATTGACCACAGTACCAACATTGATCAAGTTAGCTCTTGGTTACTGTGTTGTTATCTGTCTACCTGAAACCATGTAGAGGCAGGTGCAGCCATCATGACCACCATTGTCACCACCATTGTCACCACCACAGCTGGTTATCTCTTGGGCAGGGTGACAGGAGATAAAGGTCAGGTTGGTGCCTGGGGAGGGTGGTGAGCATACCATCATGGGAAAAAATACTATAAGCTTTGTTTGTTATCTGGTATGCTTTCCAATTTTCAGCGACCTAAATTGTTTAGAACTCTTCAGCATATTTCCAAGATAAATTGTCCCCTTTCAGAAAGCACAGCAGAGAACAAAAGCTACCTCAGTGGTTCATGGTGTGCTCTGGCGCTTTTTGAAAGAGGTGAACGCTGTTACTTTTTTTTGTAACTATCAGCTGCACAATACAAAATCAAGAGTGTTAAGTAGTTTTGTATGACAAGACTAATTGTCAGTATTTTGGTAAAGCAAAAATGTATGGTGCTTATTTGCAGAGTAGATGGGAATTAAAGAAAGCAGGAAATATTTTGTACCTTTTTTCTATGCTATCAATGATCAACCATGACTGAGATACTTATAACAAGAGTTATTTCTTCTTGGCTTTATTGAGACAAAGCTAATAAAGTATTATTCCCAAACTTTGTATAATTCCACAATTAATATTAAACAATTAAGCGCAATTTTTTGCTTTATTGTGATTTACTAGTGCTTATATGCCGCACAGTAATCTCAAGTGGGCAGCAAATGATACTTGCATTTTATGAGATTAAAATTTCTACCCCACTGCCTCTCAAAATCCAGCAATTCATTTTTACAAGTCGGTTTCATCCTAATATGCGTTAAAACAGTAACAATATTAAGCATCTTGACAGAGATCTCACCTCAATAATTTTCTAAAGTTTTCAAACTGATGACTGATATGGGAAATCTTTATTCATATTTATGTACATCAAACGTTAGAAATTACTCATTAGAGATGAAAAAAAGTCAAAAACTGGAGTGCCATCAACCACTCAGGTGTTTACTTTTGTTAGGGTTTACTTTGGTATTCTCTCTTTTGGATGGAACATACTACAAAAGGAGATTGATGATTTTCTTCAAGATTCAGGGTGTCCTCTTTCTCCTCATTTTACCTTCACTAGGAAGTCTGTCAAACTAACTTACATAGACGGTAGACGACCTTTTAGGAGTGTGATGCATCTGTTCATTAGACACAAATAACTATAGACTTTAGAGTGCTTAAATGTGCATGATGTGCCAGTTTTAATATTGCTCCTCATATTTTACAGGTTTCCCATGACATATATTTCTAACTTTCTTGTTAAGTCCTCAAGGATAATTTCAGTGGCAAAAATCTTCAGCAAATCAGAATAAACTCTCCGAAGATTTATGTCAGCAACTTCCAGTAATAGCATCATTCCCACTATTTCCCACAATGTTTAACTATGAAAATCAAAATCTATTTCAGTATATATGACCAGGACTGAACTGTATGAAATTGGAAAAGAATAACTAGCTCCCAAATTTATTTAAAACTTCAGTATATGACACATGATAGTAAGAAAGAGAGAAGGTATGGAGACAAAAACCATAAAATACTGATCTGCACAATGGCATATGAAGATAGCTTAACCATCAGCATAGTCATCATGGCAATGACAAAGTGGCCTTAACAGCTGCTGAGGCCTTCTGTTAGCTTGCTGCTGGTGGTAAAAATATACTTGTAAGCCTTCACTGAGCCCTGAAGTCAGAAAAGTACAAAATCCTAAACACATTAATTTCATCTGTTTGGAAGATGAAGGTGATGTAAACTAGTACAATGGAACAAATGGACCTGCCTATCAACTTTTTAAAGTGAGTAAGAGATCATAGCAGCTTCTGAAGTAGTTTATGCTTGATGTGATGGAAAAGGAAGGGCTGGCAAGATGGCATTGGGATGTAGGGTAATGATATATATTTTGAGGGTTATAAAACTTCAGTTCTGCTTACCACAGACCTAAAATGGTAGTCTGAACTCTGGATTTCACTCAAAATTTACTCTACATTCAGACTGAACAAACTTCAGCCACAGGTTACTATAGTCATTTAACCTATATCCTGCAATCCTAGAAGTAAACCCAAGAAATACAGCTTCCTAGACCAGTCTGACTGACCTTCATGATCAAAAATTATCCAAGGAGATTTTATTCTTTTCCTAGAGTTTTTAATTTCCAATGCCCTCTCAAGAGTAGTTCTCTCACACCCTTTTTCATTGGCTATTCCTTCAGCTTGTCCACAACAGGAACAGAACAAAATCCACAGATCACGCACATATATATGTTCTTATTTCATACTTAATTCCATGTGGAAAATGCTTTAATGGAATCTCTGATGTTGAAATCAAACACATCAAACAGTAGCGAGGATTTTCAAATAATTACAGCTAGGAGATCTCACCCTCTACTTCCCAAACCCTGATTCAAAGGTGACGGACACAGTATTCTCAAAAGGCAAGCCTGTGAAGTAAATTATAGTTCTACTTGATACTAAAAATTGAAAACTCAGTAGAGAGAACAGTTTGAAAGCATACTGATTTTGCCTAACCTTCATCCTCCTCTGTACTACACCAAAAGTAATAATTAACTGTCTCTCTCTTTTCTTTAGGAGCTAGGAATCTCACCCATATCTCCCTCAGCTCCACTGATGCTAGATGCCTTTTCTTCAAATTGTCTAAATGATTAACATACTGAAGTCAAACCCAAAGCAATTGCTCTTACCTAGCATTTAGCTTGAAGGTTTCTGTTTCTATTTTAAACCTGAAGAAGGGCTTGCATGCTCAAAAGCTTGTCTTTTTTCCCAGCTATATTTAGCCTAATGCAAAAACATCCTTTCTCATTAGCTAATAGGAACACTTCCTATTTTAGAGTTAACCACAATTTAAAAAACAATGCAAAACACAAAAAATGAATAGTTGACCCCATCTGTTGGGGTTTTGTTTGCTTGTTTGTTTGTTTCTTTTTTTGCTTAAGTGCACGCCAGCAACTAGGAAATGTACAGTATATATATACATATAAAAAAAAAATGTCATCAGTGTCATATTTTCTATCTAAGAGTTCTCTGTAGCTCTGGAGTAGGGTTAGAGCCACTGACGACATTTCACTTCATTGTTACAGCTGGGAGTTAGTTCTCTGTTTCCTTTCAGAAGTTCAGACTTTGTTCTGGCAACTTAAAATTACATGTGTTCTTAAGACAGAAGTGCCTCTAGAGGGTATGAGTTCAAGGTTAGATCTACCAATTAATACTGTAAAAAAAGTACATTGCCTACAAGAAACACAAATTTCATTTATGACTTCATTGCCAAATACAGTAATAAGTATTTTACAGTAACTTTGATGAATACAGAATAGGATGAAACAAGAAAGAGACCAGTGTGATATTTTAAATGTGTGTTTGTACATGCTTCATAGCTATATGAATTTAAGAATGTATTTACCCAAAATCACTTTGAAATAGAAAAATATGAAACAATTTTCTGCAACTTACAAAGTAACAGCAAGCATCAGAGAATATTTGGAAACAAATGCCAATATGTGGGATCCTGAAAATAAACCAAATAAGAAAATTAATTAAACTTAAGAGAGGAAGGCTATCATTTTTCTGTGTTAGCAGTGGGAATCGGTTGGAAATAAATGACTTAAAATTCGGCTGTCAACATGTTGCTATAAATGCAGTTACTTAAATGGCAAATCTAGTGCCATTTGCAATGTCCCAGGGCCTTCTATGTCATCTTCACCTGCCACCCCAAAAAGGCAGAGGTCTTTTAATAGCCTCGAGTCACTTCTGTTGGTCTTTGTAGGTGTCAGTAGATAGGACACAGGGTCAAAAAAAAGACTCGCACTCTTCTTTAGCAGCATCTGCAGGACAGAGAGGATATCTTAGGGCTGCTTCAACCACTCTGGTGACCTACTTGTTAGCTACTAAATTGAGCTTGCTGTACCTAGAGGTGAGTTCAACATCTAACATGGTAGTTGTTTTTCTGGTCAGTTTAGTGTGTGGAGCCAAATGAGATTCAGGTGACAACCTCCTCTGCATGGCCAAGAGCTAGGTCTCTCACCAGCCTCTACCAGCTGAACAGACACAATCTTCAGCAGTTAGACTGGGAAATTGAAAGCCTGCTCACTTGCAGACACCTGCATATGAATGAAGGCATCACAGCCTGAAAATTAATCTTTCCCTGCCAGACTTGATCAGTACATCTTGAGAAGAATGCTGACGCAATAGCTGTTCAGTGAACTACTTAACACATACTCATGAGGACTATTCAATAACTTTTAATGCCATTTCTCCCTCTGCTAGAAATTTGAAGTCAAGCCTTGCAAATGTTCCAATTTTAGGCAGTTCATGAAAAAGTGTTTGTTTTCTATAGGTGATATCAGATTCCGCAGCATGTGTAAATACGGTGAGTGATATTCTGAGGATATATTGGAATTACTGTGCTAGCTAGAAGAAAACAGCATACTTCATGGTTTGTATGGATTAAATTCTTACTTATATCAGATGAAAATTTTATCAGTCCTTCTGTCTCCAAACCTGGACTTTGCTAGGACAGAATCATGCCAAATGATGATATGGAAAACAACACCAGATGAAACAGCTATGACTCCAAGCTTTTCTCTGGCTAAATAGATTTGAGAACAGGTTTCATGAAAATATCTGTTTTTAGGGAACAATTTGCAATCATTACCAACTCAAGCACTTTGCTGAGAAAAAGGGCCATCATGACGGTGAAGTTCACTTTACATTTATGCATTAATAGTACCCTGGGGCATATTTATTTAACAGAAAGTAGGTTAGGTTCAAACTTGCACGATCACTAGCTGATATTAAAAATGGTATAGAGATCTACTGTTCTAGAAATAACATATAAATCCATTTTACCTTTAGGAAAACTGTTCTATAAGAATTTCCTACCTTATTTTTTGAGTCATTTTGTATCAAAGAATCTCATTTCATCTTATTTCTTTATTGGTCGCCAAGTCACCAATAAGTGCTATATTTAAAGAAAAAAGCACTTGGGTACCGCTTGTTTAAGGTATATTATCACAAAATAACAGAATCTTCAAGTTGGAAGGGGCCTTTGAGATCATCAAATCCAACCACAAAAAAAAAAAAAAACAACAACAAAAAACCCAACACCACACACCCACGTCACACCCACCCACAGACAGACAAAGAGCAAGAATCTCGGGCATTAAAGCATGCCCTGAAGAGCCATGTCTACACATTTCTTAAATACCTGCAGGGATGGTGACTCCACCACCTCCCTGGGCAGGCTGTTCCAGTGCCTGACCACTCTCTCAGTAAAATAATTCTTCCTAATATCTAATCTAAAACCTCCCCTGCTGCAACTTCAGACCATTTCCTCTGGTCCTGTCATTATTCCCTTGGGAAAAGAGGCCAACCCCCACCTCTGTCCAACCTCCTTTCAGGTAGTTGTAGGGGGCAATGAGGTCCCCCAATGAGGTCAGCCTCCTCTTCTCCAAACTAAACACGCCCAGTTCCCTCAGCCTCTCCTCACAGGACTTGTTCTCTAGACCCCTCACCAGCTTGGTGGCTCTCCTCTGGACACGCTCCAGCACTTCAATGTCCTTCCTGTAGTGAGGGGCCCAAAAATGAACACAAGTACTCAAGGTGGGACCTCACCAGTGCCAAGTACAGAGGCACGATGACTTCCCTACTCCTGCTGGCCACACTATACAGGCCAGGATGCCATTGGCCTTCTTGGGCCACCTGGGCCTCTCTGGGTCACCAGTTCCTGGGCTTGATCGCCCATGTGACAAAGTATTTTCTTATACATAGTCAGATTTTTAAGTGTTCCAGCTTGCATCCTATAAATGAATCTTTGAGAGGAGTCCCAATTTTTTTTCTTTACACCCTCATATTAAGTAGCTGTAGATAGCAATGAGACCTTCCATGAACTTTCTCTTCTCCAGTCTGCACAAACCCCGTTACCTTACATAGCCCCTGACCATCTTGGTGGTCTCTGCTGGACTCAACCTAGCGTGTCCATGTCTTTTTTGTATTAGGAGACCCAGTACTAAGCACAGTACTTCATATGTGGACTCAGTGTTGAACAGAAAGGAAGACTCATTTTTCTTGGCCTGCTGGCTATACTCTTACTAACGCAATCCAGAATGGTACTGGCCTTCACTGCAAGGGCACTTTGTGAGCAGCTAGAGCTAATAGTCTGAGGACTGGAAAAATCTTAGCAATATTTCAGCAGCGTCCCGCATCTGAGCACCCACCAAACAGCAATACCAAGTCAGGTTAATGGATTGTTACTCCCATCTCCTGCAGGACATAGTCTCCAGTCACTATTATCTGCGACCATGTTTGGGGCACACAAGTTTCTGTCTCAGCTGACACTGGTGCTTCCATTCTGAGAGCTCCTCCTCCTCGCCTGTTGCTAGGGCAATATATCTCTTCTGAAGTTGCAGATATGCAAGTGGAGAATAAGTCCTCTTCGCTGCCATAAAGTACATACTTTCTATCTTCCTTGTCATTGTACCTATTGCTCCTTTCAAAGTGGTCTCTATCTATGGCTTATTCCTTGCAGCATGAGGATCAGGCTTTTGTCTATGCAGGGTCTCTGCACAGACATTGTTGACTTATGTGTGCTGTGATTTAACTCTGGTAGGCAGCTAAGCCCCACACATCCACTTGCTTACCCTCCCCCCAAAGAGGGACTAAGAAGGTAATAAGAAAGGCAAAGGCAAGAGAAACTCATGAGTTCAGATAAAGACAGTTTAACCCGTAAAGCAAAAGCTGCATGCGTGAGCAAAGCAAAATAAGGAATTCATTCTGTATTTCCAATCAGCAGGCAGGTGTTCAGCCATCTCCAGGAAAGCAGGGCTCCGTCATGCATAATGGAAGACAAGTGCCATAACCCCAAATATCCCTCCCTTCCTTCTTCTTCACCCACTTTGTATTGATGAGCACAACATCATATTGCATGGAATATCCCTTTGGTCAGTTGGGGTCAGCTGTCCTGGATGTGTCCACTCCCAGCTTCTTGTGAACCCTCAGCCTACTCAGTGGTGCAGAGGTGTGATAAGCAGAAAAGCCTTGACGTTGTGCAAACACTGTTCAGCATTATCTAAAACATTGGTGTGTTATCCACACTGTTTTGGTCACATATCTCAAACATTATACTCTAGAAGCTATTATGAAGAAAGTGAACTCTGTCCCAGCCAAAACCAATACAATGTGTTCTGTGAGTCTACCATCACCTCTTACCCCTTAACTGATGTTACAAGGGAGAAGAGCAAATGAAAGAGTTAGTTACCTGTTAGATGTGAAACTCTTGACATTGTCATTGTTATCCCTGCAATAAAAAGAGAGGATAAAGAAGACAATGCATATTCTAGAAATCTAAACATTTATGGCCCTAGAGCAAATGGAGGTGACTAGTTAACCCTTAGAAAAATAGATGGGAAATCATTTAAGGCTTTAAAAAGGCCACAGAAATGGCAGACAGTCAAGAATCGTCTAGCTGGCCATAAATTAGAAGAGTACCAGCCCCAGAGGGAACAAAACAAGGGGACAGAAAAATCATAATTGTGAAGAGCTCTCCCTATTTCAATAACATTAAGATCTTCTCTAATGAGTACAATTGGCAAGGGAAGTATTTTGCAATGTATAGTACTACTTAAGACATATTAGGCATTTGCATTTCCTTATGACTATTCCTCTGAGATATTTTGAAAGACAAATGGTCTCTTGTGACAGGGTAGAAAGAATGCTTTAATAATTTTTTTCTTTGAATGAATGTGAAAGAAGTAGACAAAACTTCATATGTAGATGCTTTATCAGTTGTAAGAGAGACAAAGTTTAAAATTTGCAAAGCGGATCTGTCTTTAGAAGACAGGGCTAAATTCTGTATTAGTGAGGGAACACAAGCAAAATCTGGTGTGTCCGTTATGTATCTAACAGCATACAATGCATTTTTGTCCTGTAATGCTCTACAGTTCTTACAGTTACACAGCGGTTAACTTCAATTCTAGCAATATCATTACAGAAATCAGAAACTCAGGCCTTTTCAAACACCTTCTAGCATGAAAGCAAGCTATTATCGTATTGTACTGCCCACTGCCACTGAAGTACTTAAAAAACTATCTGTTCTCTCTGCTGTGTGTAAGTACAAGTGAGAGTTCTACAGTGAATAATTCCTAACAAGACAGGAGGGCATTCTGTCACCATAGTCTGCATAACCTTTCTAGATTTTAGGTGAGAGTCACAACTTCTACTTCAATGTCAACCACACTGCCTTACCAAACCCACGCTTAGGACTGATGTGTGGATGGCAGGCTATGCACACTGAAGAAAAGTGAGCCTGCTCTGTATCAGAAGGACAGTGTTGTTATCAGTGCATTCATATGTACCTGTACAAATGTAAATTAAGGAGAAAAAAAAAAAGACCACTGCTATTCCCTTCTCTCTAAAATGAAGGACAGAGAATTTTATCAGGTGGAAATAAATCTATAAGGGTCTTTCTTTAGAAGTATCTAGTCTTACTGAATGGGAGAGAGAATTCACCAAAACTGTAAGCACTAGATAGTTCACCTGACAGTTTAAAAACCCTTCTCCTTGTTTTCTGTCTGAGTATCACCCCTTCTTTTTTCCAGCAATGTGTATCATTAAGTCTTGCCTTTATACATGGATTATAAAACCTTACACACATTGTATGAAAGGAAGGGTCATGGGACTACTTGAAGAAGGGGTTAGAGTATGAACTGAAAGATTTTCAAAGGAATCTAAAGGAAGTAAAACCACTGAGAGTTTTTAAATCAAATATACATACAAGCACTTTGTTGGAACAAGCATGTTAGTTTAATACCCTGTATTCAATAAATCTAGTCCGGTCTCTGTTGAGAAATTTAATGTACAACAGTGTTTCAGGAGATAAGATTCATCCTGGAATGTCTGAATATAAATGTGCGGAAACACAGGGTTCTGCAATTACGGCATTAGAAAGACACATGAATAACTGCAGACAACTGCTAACAGATGACATCTAGCTCATGCAAACAGAATTGTGAAATGATATCTCTGCTTTGTTTTGTTTGATCTTAATTTAAGGAGGATATTATTTTATTTATTTAACATATTGTTTATTAATGTGCTCACTTTTAATGACCATCAAGAATGCTGTCAAACCACTTGTGTGACAGAGTCCTTTGGAGATATCAAACATACAATCCTGAGAAATTTACAGGGGATATATTGTTTTGTTCTCTTTCTATGTTAGTATGTTGAAAAAAAATGTTGAGATACTGAACAGCCATAATTTTTTATTCCATGCAATCACTAGTTCTAGAGATTTAGCTTTTAAAAGATTCTTTTCATGGACTTATAGTCTGAATAGACAAGAAAAGAAAAAAAAATGTTTTTTCTTTGTTTCATGAATATTTTCCAGGCATAACTTTTGTACTGAGGTAAAGCTGTCTAGAAATATTATTGTTGAACTTGAAAGCGAGGTGTTTTAATGGAAGAAGCTTGAACCTCTTGCTATATTTATCATACGTGTCAGTCCAGTTCACTAGACACTAGTGAAAACACTTTTCAATCCTGCCTGTGGGGGGTCCCAACAATACTGTGAGAAAGTGATTTAACCTCAGAGAGGTGCCAAAATGAAGTTTGGCTGCCAGTCAAGCAAGTATTCTAAAAGAAATATGACTGCAAAGGCCCAAAAACATTTTAAAAACTGATTGCAAATTCAAATCTCTCCAGCAGATGGAAAAGTGGGACCACCTGGCAATAGGCCAGAAATCATTTTTGTTTTGCATTCAAGTTATTTTGGATGCATGCCACCAAACCAGATGCAGCATCTGCTTCTGTGGCTGCTGCAGAGGGCAGCAATAATTCCTCAAGCTAAAAGTTGCACAAGTATCAGAGTAACTCAATTGTCAAGTAAGGGACAGGAGACTTCCTACCTCTGACTCATGATCTGTGAATTGAAATGCAGGTAATGAATTTAAAAAGACCTGATTTAAGGCAAATCCCATTATCAATAGAAGCTAGTTTTGATTCTCAAAGAATATTTTCCAATTTTAATTCAGATATACATAG
Organism: Tringa tobata; assembly: GCA_033628505.1. NCBI lineage: Eukaryota > Metazoa > Chordata > Aves > Charadriiformes > Scolopacidae > Tringa > Tringa tobata. The sequence continues at coordinate 19,618,084 of JAHREE010000279.1, read as the reverse complement.
ATGTGTATGTGAAAAGTACTTAGCATATGAATGGAAAACAGAAAACATCTTTCACAAGGCATTCCATCTTGCATAGAATTCCTTTTAACGCTTTGTTTAACATGTAGCTTAGCACCCTAGAAATCAAACCTCTGACTGTGAGATGATTCATTTGATTTTCTCTACTGGTTTGATAAGCCTGGTAAGCTACTGATTTCTGTAAACTGATTCAAGAAACTTTGAACTATCGGTACTATAAAGAGGATTAGTGTGAAGAATGGAGTGAGACAAGACCCTTATTGTGTAAATAGGACAAATGAGTGATAAATGGGATAATAAGGAATTAACAGTTCTTACATCTCTATTAGTAAAATTCTCCTTCCTTGCTTGTTACACTCAAAATCTTGTTAAGAGTAAAAAGGAACACACCTTCTATGTGGAGCCAATAATTTTCTATTAGTCTAATTAAGGCCTTAGTTGTCTAATCAAAATGCAGCAAGGAGTTATTATTATTCTGGTTACACTGAAGCTAACTTTTATACTCAGTCATACAATTCAAATACACTGGACTATTTTTCTGTAGTGTTATGTTTATACTTCCAAGGGTCCTCTGAGTCCTACAGTCTACAGCTTTGGTCTTCAAAAAAATTGGAGCAGGGTGTTATTATGACAAGTCACCAGTATCCTGAGGTCCTTCCTCAGAAGCATATGATGTTGATGGTGGCAATTTTTTCCTCTTTGGTCTTGGACCCACTTTTTAAAAACTTTTTATTTATTTTAATATGTATATGTTTATATTCGTGATAGTGATATCAAATGGAAGAGGTCCATAACAGCTTTAAGAAGAACTGAAGTTTCTAGAATAAAAATCTAGTGGGGTATATTGTGTGAGATATATCTGGGATCTTTAGTTAAGGAACTCTAAATAGACTTATTTTAATTTAATCCAATTTGTTGTCCTTTCAAACTCTTGAGTTTTGCTGACATGTCCCATTATTTGTGTCATTTTGTAGCCATACCTCATTTTCTGTTTTTATTTTGATAATTTTCAAAGCCTTGTTATTAATATTTCAACCTTTTTTGGATCTGTTTAGTTCAAAATGGCAGTCATTACAACTTCTAGCTCCCTTTTTACCAGCTTCCTGCAGCTACTTGTGCAAGCCTGGTATCACTGCTGCTGTCATTGAGTGAGTGAGACACAAGTGGGGAGTAAATAAACTTCAGTACCATCTTGTCTTGGGGATGGCATGTTGACAGCCTCCTGCTCTTGCCTTCAGTTCACTGAACAGTAACTCAGCCACAATCCACGACTGAGAAATACATTTTTCACCTTCAACATTGTTATAAACAGACTACAGAGAAACCATCCTCAGACTAATCATCATAAATTAATACATTGTTATTGTAATTAATACACCAAATGGAAGACTACAAAAAAATATAGCATATCAGTTGAAGAAATTGCAGTCTATTATTTTCCCTGTACTTGACAAAATAAAGATAACACTGTCATAGAAAAACTTTGCATTTTAGTAATTGTGAAAATACTTGGATAATGAAATTATTTCCTCTTTCTAAATTTCTAGATTGACATGAGCAGTTGATCCACTTTCACATGGACATTGAGCAGAAAACAAAACAATCAAACTTAATACCTAAAGGGTGGGTATCAAGAGGACAAGGCCAGTCTCTTTTCAGTGGTGCCCAGTGCCAGGACAAGAGGTAACAGGCACAAACTTGAACATAGGAATTTACACCTCAACATGAGGAGGAACTTTGCTTTGAGGGTGGCAGAACACTGGAACAGGCTACCCACAGAGGTAGTGGAGTCTCAGTCTCTGGAGATGTTCAAAACCCTCCTGGACATGTTCCTGTGCAACCTGCTCTAGGTGGACCTGCTTTGGCAGGGTACTTGCACTAGATGATCTCCAGAGGTTCCTTCCAACCTCATATCATTCTATGATTCTGTGAAACTGAAATGCCATGGCCTTGAAGGCAAGACTTACAAGGAGCGGCCAAGGTCACTTGGTTTGTTCAGTCTTGGAAGACAGAAGGCTGAGGAGTGACCTCATTGCAGTCTACAACTTCCTCAAGAGCAGCAAAGAGGGAGGTGTCGCTCTCCTCTCTATTGTGACCGGCAATAGGACACAAGGAAATGAAACGAAGCTGCATCAGGAGAAGTTCAGATTGGACATTAGGAAAAAGTTCTCTGCTGAGAGGGTGGTCAGTCACTGGAATAGGATCCACAGGGAATGGTCAGGGTATCAAGCATATCAGAGTTCAAGGAGCGTCTGGATGACGTACTCAGTCATACGGCTTAGTTTTAGGTAGTCCTGTGAAGAGCAGCGATTTGGACTTGATCCTTATGGGTCTTCTGTGACTTAAGACATTCTATTATTCTATGATTCTTTTCACCCACAGAGAAAAAAATATCATGGAGAAGAGCTGCAATACGATAGATGCTAGACCTTATCTGGGGTCTGAAATGTGCCATTTTTGAATTTTGTTCGTATCTAAACGCCATTTTTTCCCCTGATCTCTGTCTTGGGTCAGATTTTAAGAAAATGGTCAGGTCTGAAGATTTTTTTTCACACAAAAAAATGACATCAGGTTCTGTTTTCTTTTTTTTTTTTTTTTCCCAGAAATCTTGCTCTCAGATTCTTCCCTCCCCAATATTCTGCAAATAATCTGTAAATTATGAAACTATATGACAAGTCTGACATTCAAAACAAAGGCTTACATTTAGGGCTTTTCATTTCCAGTCTTGTATATTAAGAGGACTGTCTATTAAAAAGCCATCCTACTAAAAAGTCAGTTGAAACTGTTCTTTTTCCACACACATAGATGTCTACATTTCAGCAATTCATCTTTAATTAACATATTCCCAGTGAACTGAAATTAATTCCACTATAAAGATCTTTTGCTGCTGACTGCTCAAACCTCCTAACAGTTCAGCATCATTCCACCTTGCCCATCCAGAAACATACTTTCTTGATTGTGTAGTTATCAAATAAATCGGAGGCTATTGTTTTGTTTGGGACAACACATACCATGGACATCATATTTCTTGTAGTATTTCCGGGGAAATACCAAATTTGAAATGTGAACATGATCTTAGAAACTAAGCTCACTGCATTTAAAAAAAAGTAAAAAAAAAATTTTTTTTAAATTATTTGTCTCACATTTCATTTGTTCCAAACATTAGCAATTTTTAAAATTACTATTGATATAGAGAATACTCTTGATGGAAATCTTTCAAAAATCACAATCAATATTTTCTGTATTAAAAGTTTTTGGTGTGGTGTTTTTTTTCTTAAGTACTTCAGATAGTGCTCTTACCCATGCATGAATAGGAAACATATCCTTGGTAGTTCTAGGCAGATGACAATATTATAGAAAAAAAGGATATTAACTGTTGTCCTGGTTTCAGCTGGGATAGAGTTAATTTTCTTTCTAATGACTGCTGTGTTTCAGATTTGATATGAAAGGAATGTCGATAATCCATATTGTTTTAGATACTGCCAGGTGATGCTTATATTAATCAAGGACTTTTTTCAGCTTCCCATAGAAGCTGAGAGGGAGCATAGACAGGACAAACTGGACAAAAGAATATTTCATACCACAGATGTAATGCTCAGTATATAAATGGGGGTTACCCTGGGGCAAGGATCAGCTATCAGTGCTCGGGACAAGCTGGGCAACCAGTCACTGGGTTGTGAGAGCAACTTGTGTTGCATTACTTTACTTTGTATATTCTTTTACCATTGTTATTATTTTTACCTTATTTCCCTTTTTTGTTATTGTTATTCATTATCTCAACCCCCAAGGCTTGTTTCCCCTTCCCCCTCCTTTTTTTTCTTGCTAACCTTTAGGGGAAAGGGGGAGAAGTGAGCAAGTGGCTGCATGGTCCTAGTTGCCAGCTGGGGTAAACCACAACTGGTAATTTCTTCATAAAATCATTGAAGATGCATTTGATTTCCTAAAAATGAATCACATAATCAAACATCATTTTAAGGTTATAACTTATTAGAAAAATACCTGTATTTTACTTCTCCTATTTCCTGGAAGTTAAAGTAATGAGATATTCAATTTTACATGAATAAGAATTAGGTTGGAGTCATTGTAACAGTAGGAATTTTATGAATGAAATTAAAAGAGCAAGATGGTTAAATTAAAATAAAAAAAATAATTACAATGTAAACTAATGAACACTTTATTTTCATAAACATTAATAAATTCATTATTTCTTTAAAAAGTATTGTATAAAATACTGTCAACTCAAATATTAGAAAAAAGATTTAGTACAGGCATTAAAGCTGAAAAAAAAGATATCCTTTTCTCACTATCAACTTCTGTATCTGGATAAATAGCAAAATATTAGTTTTTGCTTACTATATCATACAACCAGCATTCTTCAGCTCAGTTGTAGGCACAAAGAACAGATGTTTGATTTAAAACAAGGATGTAATGCCATGCCATAGCAAAAACAGGGTTGCTTAAGAAAATGACAGCACTAACGTTCTGCTAGCTTACGCTAATGAGAGTTGGCAACATAACAGTGTATGTCATTATAAACTGTCATCATGAAAAATTATAAGAGACACCAACTTGCCACAGTTGCTACATTTACTATTTAAGTTATTCTGCTGCTTGAAGAAGGGAACAAAACAAAGACATATCAGAAAAGCCTTCTAATAGACACTTAAAAAGAAGACTTTTTTCCTATATTTTTCTGTTTTTTATATATTCCTTTATGCTGTACAGCTTATACACTAAGCAAGAACATTAGATTTTTTTTGCATACAATGGACAAGATGAGCATGTAAGTTTCAATGTAAGAAAAAATAATATTAAAAAATGTAAAATTTAATGAAATCTATGGTTTCCTCAACAGTATACAAGGGAGCATTGTTCACAAATGCTCAATTTAGGTCTATATTTTTTAATTGTAGAACTGGAAGAAAACTAAAAATGTCAAACCAAAAATCCACCTGAGCTAATTAATCCTGTTGCAATAGGCTTCTGACACAAAGCTGTTTTCTCTACCATGGTATTATGTCATGTAGATGTCTGCTCACTTGGTGATAACGTGAACATTTCCAAAGAATGTTATAAATTTAGCACTGATACTCAGAAGAAACAGAGAAATTCAGGGTAAAAATGCAGGAGTGTGCTCTACTTCCAAATCATCATTGTACCTCAGGGGTCCATGTTGCAACTGGTACTGTTCGATATCTTTATTAATGACATAGAGAGTGGAACTGAGTGCACTCTCAGCAAGTTTGTAGATGACACCAAGCTGAGTGGTACAGTTGATTCACTTGACAGAAGTGATGCCATATAAACGGATCTTGACCGGCTTGAGGAGTGGGCCCAGATGAATCTCATGACTTTCTTAAGTGCAAAGTCCTGCACGTGGGTTGGGGGCTTTGTGAGTACCAAGACTGGAGGATGAACGGGCTGAAACCAGCCTTCCAGAAAAGAACTTGGGGATGTTGAATGAAAAATTGGACATTAGTCAGCAACGTGCACTTGGAAAACCAATTATATCCTGGGGTGCATAACAAGAAGTGTGGCTAGCAGGTTGAAGGAGGTGATTGTCCCCCTCCACTCCACTCTTGTGAGAGCTCCGACTGGAGTACTACATCCAGTTCTGGGGTCTGTGATACAAGAAAGAGGCCTGTTAGAAAAGATCCAGAGGAGGGCCATGGAAATGTTCAGAGGGCTGGAACACCTCTCCCATGAAGAAAGGCTGTGAAAGTTGGGGTTATTTAGTCTGAAGAAGAGAAGGTTACAGGGAGATTTCAATATTTAAAGGGGGCATACAAGAATGATGAAGACTTTTAAATAGGACCTCTAGTGACAAGGGGCAACAGTGTTGAGCTGAAAGTGTTTAGATTTAGATTGGACATAAGGAAGAAATTTTTTGCAATGAGAGTGGTGAGACACTGAAACAGATTTCTCAGAGAAGATGTGGATGCCTCATCATTGCAATTGTTCAAGTCCCAGTTGGATGGAGCTTTGAGCAACCTGATCTAGTGGAAGATGTTCCTGCCCATGGCAGCAGTGTTGGACTACCTGGCTTTTAAGGTCCCTTCCAACCTAAACCATTCTATGATTCTATGATCCTATTATCACTGTAGTTTTATCTAAAGTACTGTGGCAATCATGCTGTGTAATTGTACTTATACAAAAGGTAACTCTCAATGTAGCAGCAAAGCATGGCTTTGGCTCCGTATTTTATATGTATCAAGTCTTTACTGATCCGTGTTTATTTCTCGTGTGTCAACTCTTACATTAAAGTACACAGAAAAGGAGAATGATTCTATGCTGTGATTTGTCCAATTAAATCTTTTTACATTTTTAAGTCTGCAATGTACATTAGAAGAAACAGTAGTCTGAAGTTTTAATGATGTGTTTATCTTAGAGATGAACACACATACTTCATGAGCTACAAAAATAAAGCTTGATTACTTATTACTGTAAGGAAAAAAAAAACCAAACACCAAAAATTAAAAAAAAAAAAAGTCACAGGTGCTGCATTTTTTCCAGTGACTGTTGGAAAAATTTAGAGTGGGATTAATTTTACCTAACTTTAGATGCCACAGCATAGATGTCTCTATGTCCAAGATAGAAATCTAGTCTTTTCAGTCAGAGGAGAAAAAGAGGAGATTTATCAGAGGTCTTTTAAATGTTAGTTAGAAATGACTAGTACTCTAGTGAATTTCTCATTCTTTTGATTATAAGAAGAGTGGAGACTCCTAACTCATATGATGAATGAATAAAGAAAACACTTGAAAAGTATAAATGCATTTGTTTAATTGGTCTTAATTACTGAAGAGCGTATTTAAGTATTTACTTACTACATGTATTTATTTTTTGCAAGATGTCCAGCAGGAAAAACATTCTCAGAAAACACAGACTTTAAAAACGAAGGTATGTCCAATGCTCTCAGTCTTTACGAGCGTGCTTAGCATTACAAACCAGAGTCCCAGTGAAACCTTAAACATCTTTCATAGCTGTTTGCAAAAAGGTTGATAAAGCAGTCATTCTCCCCCAATTTCATCAAGCTCAGCAATCTTACAGCATTGAAACCTCTATCATGCCAGTGAAGAAAACTAAAGAATACCGTTATTCTGTAAAAACCTATAAAGTATATTTAAATTAAGCTATTATAGTAGGAATATAGAGAAGACCAGCATTATATTTCTCTCATAAGCTTCTTAATAAGTTTGAATAATTGCATGAAAGGCAGAAAAAGCATGTTCTGTCGTATGCAGGTAACACTGAAAATGAATTATATAATATACCCAGCATTTAATGCATTTTTATAACATTATCTCAGAGAAGGAACTTTGTGTATGTGTGTGTGTGTATGTATTTAAATCACATAAATAAGTGAATGTTCTGCCTGTAAGTAAAGGAGTAAATTGAGAAATACTTCTGTTGACATTTTTCAATTTGTAAAATTTGTGTTTAATTGAAGAAAATACGGTTTTATGCCAATGGCATAATATAAACAACAACACAGTTTCTAAATGAAGCAGAACAAACAGTTTCATCCTTGAACCAATAGTAATGGGAAGCAGCAGGTTTGTTTAAGAACATGGACACTTTGTAGGTTTAGTTATTGACATTTGAGAAAGAGAAAACAAAAAGCAGCAAAGTTAGAGATGAACTCATATTAAAATAACTTTATTTCCCTGTAGATGAGATAAACAGTCCTTGTGAAAATTAGCTTAGTTTTAATGTACCATATAAAGGTCATTGGGGTTTTTCTTTTCTTTTTTTTTTCCTTTCTCCGCTTGATTGCCCCTTTAACTTCTGTCTCAACAGAAAGATATACCACTCGATCATACTAACAGGATCAGCTAAATGAGTTTCCTCCACTGAAAAAGAAATGTAACATCTGGACATGAAACAGCACTTCCTTTAACTGACTGAAGACACCAAGCACTTCTGAGACTTCAACTTGACTCACAAACATATCAAGAAGACAGGACAGATGGAAAGGAGTAATGGCTACAGGCATTGCACCTCTGTTAGTGCCCTATAGACTCACAAAAACATATTTTGACCTTCTGTAGCCTAAGGCATCAGCCATAACTTATCTTTCTGTAACAGAAGACAACTTCATAAAAACTAGAGCTCAGCTAACCAGAGGGAATTATTGGACACGCTTGCCTAAAAAAAGGAAACAAGCAACGTAGTTGACCTCTGAGACAATGTAGTACAATTCTCAAATCAAAACAAAATACTGTACAAAATGTTAGATTATGTGGGTACAGGGAAAAAGTCCCCTTGTTCTACCTTCTGGGCTTGGAAGAGCTGAGGTCCTCGTGATTCCTGATCTACTGCAGAATCACAGCTAGTGAATGTGAACAACCATCAGTCTGGAAAGCACAAAATAAGAGCTCAAAGTAAGTTAACTGGTAGCCTCTGGAGTTTCAAAACTCGTGTCAGAAGATGGGACAGAACTTAGTGACGGTGAGATAGTTCCAATTATGTTCTGCGAATTTTCTGTTAACACCAACATCTCAAAATTATTAGACATTTTGGAACTATTGGACACTTCAAGTTTGGGGATCTTTGATTAGACACACATTTCCGTGTGTTATTTATTATAAAAATGTTTCTATCAACACTTCATTTAATATATTTTTATTTTCTTGTTTCTCTATAATGATTAACAATAGTGATCACTTTATTACCTAGCTCATTGCATCTCAGAGCCACACTGTTTTTCTAGGCTATGTATTAGAGGCAAAAGAGTCTCCTTGGTCATGAACGCAGCTTTATTCTGCACTCTTTTGAGAGTCTCCTGAGGCCCTGAAGACATTTTCAAACTTTTCCTTATTTGTGTTGGATCCCTGCACCTTCAGGTTTAGATTCTTTTGCTGAGATGCTATTACAAATTGTTTAATTATGCATTTTTGTATATTTTAAATATAGTTTATATATGCCTGTAGTGGGGATAAACTTATTCTAAGCAATGTATTTTACCCATTTACTTTCCTATATTTATTATTTTTATTTCAATGCTGCTACAAAAATTCCTGACAAAGGATTTTTGCTTGTGTATCTGTGTACAATGGTAAAAATAATTAATTAAGATTCCTATTTTCATTCAGAATAATAAACCATTTGTCTTCTGATGCAATGGAGTTCACTACTCCCATGGGAATTTTTATGCAGCTTCCTCCTTTTCCCCAATTTTTGCTTTCTTTTTTATGGTTCTTGCCCTTTTTCTAAACTGGAAATGGATCATTGTTTTATGCTGTGTTGTCTATCAGTAATACTACATCTATACTAGCATTTAAAACAGGCCCAAGACCATTTGATACCCCTTTGGGTTAGTAGAATGGTGTGACTCATGTCTAAAAAGCTACATTGTATGGCAACATCCAAGTTATCTACTACAAATTAAGTCACCTGTGGAGACTGTTGGTTTGTCATGGGCAGTAACGGTATTGATGTTCACGCTAATAATTTGAGAAGATAAACAGCCACATGCCAGTGCTTAGACTGTGGTCTGGTCTTTTTAATTCACGGATGTAACTGAAATGTATCACCATATATGTTGTTTTGTGAACCCAGCGTATTTTACTGTCTTAATACTTTTGATTCTTTAGAGTGCTATAACAGCTAATGCACAATTTTCAGTGTAGTCAAGCTAGCCCTCACCCAGAAAAACTTTCTTAAAGATTAATTTTCTAACTAGCTATTACTTAGTGCCAAATATATTCAAGATCCTTACAATTCTGATTTTTTCCTAAGCCTTAACAGTTTTTAATTAATTCTTTTTTTTTTTTTTTTTTTTCCAGATTAAAATGCTCTAAATGCTCTCTTGTTTTGTATTCCTCATGTATTATGGATTCATAAACTACTCTGCCAGAATTAGCTGAAACTGTTAAAAAAAAGTACTTGTTTTCCAGTGAATGGATGCTTGTCAGAAATTAAGTTACCTTCCAGCTGTCTTCTTTCCTACTGGCACCCACTCTTTATTAATAAAGTGCTTTTTCAAATCTTTTGCATTATCCCTGAATTATCTAAAAAGTTGAAGTTTTAAAAAAGTTGAGTTTTTAAACTACTCTGCTGAACTCCTTTGAGTCTCATACTTATCTGATGGTTGTTTCGTTTGTTTGTTTGCTGGTTGGTCTGTTGTAGTTGTTTTTTTTTTCTGATTTTTTTCTTCCTGATTCATTTTAGTTCTGGTACTTGATTTTTTTCAGTTGCCACTAAGACTTCTAAAAGCTGCCAGATCTGCTTTCATTCAGTGTCTGAGATCCAGCTAGTAGGAAGGACTAGTACAGATAGGTCAAATAAAGCCTGAAAGTAGAAGAGATTTTAAAACACCTGTGAAAGGATGTTTGAATGCAATGTGAAAGAAAACAATACTATTTTACGTGTAAAAATGTAACGGGGAGGGAATAGAGCTAGAACAAAAAAACCCTACTGTATACAAAATAGCTGCTGGTTCAAGATGAAGACATTTGTGGGAAAAAAGAACAGGAGTCAGGATGCCTTAAAGATTAATGTTAAAATGAAATTTGCTGTGAAACAGAAGGTGCCAATTCTATGCTATTTCTCTTTGAGAAGTGAAGGAGAAAGAGGAATGAGACAAATACATATTTTTTTTTTTCAGGATAATGATATGTCTTCTATTGTCTATGTACTGATAGCCTAGAAACTAGATCAATATACACCACCTACACACCCTGATTCTTTTACATGTGTTGTGGTATACCAGTATATCTGCCATACGCTTCTGGCAGCTGTAACTGTCCTTTAGCTTAGTTTAATGGGATTTTTCTTATAGTCAGATCCCTTAATAATTTCAAATGGTTTGTTTATAAAACAGTGCCCACATTGTCAAAGGAATTTTTACTCCGTGACAAAAAGCAATCCCTAAACTGTTGTCTTCTCACCCTACATGAACCTGTTTCAAGCTTGGGATAAGGAAAATTAACATGTAGTTTTTCTTGTAGCTATCCTTCCCTTCTTTGCTGTTTTTTGTTTCTTTGTTTGTTTCTTTGTTTTCTTAAAGTAGAAGTTTTATATCTTTTGATTCTGTAAGACCATAGTGAAGCACTTTGTTCCACTGGGAAGAAGATTGTCCCCTTGAGACTTGCACTCACTTTTAGCCTGCAGAGCTATGAGATACTGCAGTGTAAAGCTGTGACATTTTAACAGATTCACAGATTTGACAGAGTTGGAAGGGACCTCTAGAGATCATCTAGTCCAACTCCCCTGCTAAGCAGCATTGCCTAGAGCACATTACTCAGGACTGCATCAAGGCGGGTCTTGAAAATCTCCAGAGAAGGGGACTCCACAACCTCTCTCAGCAGCCTGTTCCAGGGCTCTGTCACCCTCAGTGTAAAGAAGTTTTTCCTCATATTTGAATGGAACTTCCGGTGTTCCTGCTTATGCCCATTGCCCCTCGTCCTATCACTGGAAACCACTGAAAAGAGTTCGGCTCCATCATCCTTCAACCCACCCTTTAGGAACTTGTAAACATAGATGAGGTCTCCCCTCAGTCTTCTCTTCTTGGGGCTAAAGAGCCCCAGCTCTTTGAGCCTTTCCTCGTAAGGGAGGTGCTCTAATCCCTTAATCATCTTCGTTGCCCTACATTGGACTCTCTCCAGTAGTTCCCTGTCCCTCTTGAACTGGGGAGCCCAGAACTGGACGCAGTATTCCAGTTGTGTCCTCACCAGTGCAGAGCAGAGGGGGAGAATGACCTCCCTCGACCTGCTGGCCACACTTCTCCCTGTGCACACCAGGATTCAACTGGCCCTCTTGGCAACAAGGGCACATTGCTGACTCATGGAGATCCTGCCATCCACCAGGACTCCTAGATCCTTTTCCTCAGTAGTACTTCCCAGAAGACCCACCCCTAACCTATATTGGTGCCTGGGGTTCTTCCTCCCCGGGTGCAGGACCTTGCATTTGCCCTTGTTGAACCTCATTATGTTCTTCTCTGCCCAGTTCTCCAGCCTGTCCAGGTCATGCTGGATGGTGGCACAGCCCTCTGGAGTGTCGGCTAGCCCTCCCAGTTTGGTATCATCAGCGAACTTGCTGAGGATACAGTCTGTCCCCTCGTCCAGGTCATTGATGAATATGTTGAACAGGACTGGGCCGAGTATTGACCCCTGGGGCACACCGCCGGTTACAGGCCTCCAACTTGACCCTGCTCCATTAATGACAACCCTCTGAGTTCTGTCACACAGCCAGGACTCAATCCACCTCACTGTCCCCTCATCTAGGCCACACTTCCTTAATTTTCTAATGAGGATTTTGTGGGAGACAGTGTTTTGTGAATAGAAGTACTATTTTAGGTCAGTTAAAGACATTTCTGTGCCTCCCTCTGGGCGCTGTACAGTCAAACTAAGATTCAAAAATAGATCCAATTAAATTTTTAAAGACTGGAACATTTGCAGTTTCTTTGCTTATGCTGAGATAATCCAATGTCAGGTTGTAAATACATGTGAGAAATGGGCATCTCAGCTGAACCAAAATAAAAAGAGAAATAAAGAAAATAAATTTTAAAAAGTAACTTACGCTAAAATCTACCCTAAATGTCAGGGTAAATGTAGTTCTTAAATTCCTTCATATTAGAGTAACTGTATATAAATGTTTTCTTCTTCCATTAAAGCACAGATATAAGCTTCTCCCTAATCTTTTATTCAAGGTCTAAAAATCTGTTTGAGAGAAGATGCAAAAAGATACACCAAAGGAGGCTACTATTTAAATACCAGCCCAGCTATTAACCACTGAGGATTAGTTCCAAAATATTATTTAAGTTTCAGAAACAAAAACTTTAGGAATACATTCACACCTGTACTACAAAACAAATAAATAAAAACACATGCACCTAATTCTTTTGTAAATCTCGGTATTTTTTTCCCTACTGTTTGGTATAAATTCAAGGAACATAGCTATAACATCCACCAGGTCCTGTGCCAGGCGTAGTAAAGGCTAATTTGGTTACATGCATTGATACTGCAACAGTCCAAATACTCAAGGTCCAAAATCTAGTTGTCATCATCTAAGCAAAACTAAGGAACTAGTGCAAGCTCTCAGAAGGCTGGCAGTTATAGCTCTTACTGACAAAGAGGAAAATGAAGACTTGAGGACTTCTAAGATCTGAAAAGATTCACTCGCATATGATAGGAGAGAGGTATAATCAGTAAGTTTTAGGCATTTCTTGTTAGGAGATACTTTTCAACCACAGATAAGATCGCAGAGAAGGAGGTACCTCGTGTTAATTTGCTGGAATAAAGAATTCCCTGACTATCCAAAAATTCATAGCCCTTCAATAATGGAAATTGTAGGTCTGAAATTCTTTAGCTAGAAGAGGATCTAGAGTCAATATATCTGTTTCCAATGTATGTTCTCCTGCTCACTGGATTATTTGAAAGATAAATGGTAGGACTACCACAATCTTTTAAAATGGATCCACTTGTGCTTTCCAAACTCACATACCAGCTCTTTGGGGAAGATTCAAGTTTATGTTTCATGAGTGGATGCAGAAAGCTAATACATCATTCCTGTGCATTCTTTAGCATTCTCTTCGCATCTTTGCAGCATTACATCTCTTCTCCTCTCCTCTTCTATCCTCTCCTCTTCTTCTTGAGTGGGGAGGGAAATGGCCTGGAAAGAAGTATATTGCTTGCACATAATGTCTGCATTCTTAACTCTTGCTTCTATTTATCTTTGTGAAAGGAATCTAATATTTAAAGTTTCAGTACTAACCTTGCATGCTTGCACATTGCTTGTTCCTCACATCCTTGTATTCCTGCTTTGTATTGTAGCTCCAGTCAGCTTCCCTGTAGTCCTGTTTTCTGCTAAAGTAATACATTTAATTTGCTTCTGGTCAAACTTTTTTTAGTCTAATTTTTAACAGATAAATTTTAACAGTCTTTATTTCAGTTATTAGCAAGAATTCACTGTTATACCTCTGGATAAAACAATTCCTAAGCATAGCCAATGAAATAATCTTTTTTTTTTTTAATAATGGACATGATTATGATAGCATACAACTGAAAATCTAAAATATATGTAATAATTATTTACTTAGAATGAGCCACCAGTGTAAGTTGTGAAACACAAATGTTATGTGTATTAAATATAACCAATTATAAAAATACATATTATGAAGAGGTGGTAAGATTGGAACTGATAGCCCTAAAAACTATATTAGAATGTATTCTATATCTATAATAGTGCCACATAACTGAAAATTGAATAATAGCCTGAACAACCAAATGAACCAAATGAAGAAAATAATTTTGATTACTATTTGCTATACAATGCAATGGATGCAAAACAATGATACGATTTCTTCTTAGTACTTCTAACAGGTATTCAGCAACAGACAGTACACATGTAAAAATCCCATTACAATGCATTGTATTTCAAATAATTGTTCTCCTTTGTTTTCCTATGTACAGTCCATAAAAGGCTTATTTCACAATGTTGTTTACCTCAGAGGAGAAGAAATAAACCCCAATAAATTTAAGAGGCTTAAAATTCTCAGCAACTTTTACAAAATAAACTAGTAAGTTACTATAACCATTTTTAGATGCATAATACCTAAACTTGAGTTTCTTTCACTTCATGCAGGATCATATTCCTTCCCTCTAGGCTACAAAACCCATTGAGATCAATGGGAAACTTGATAGGGTTTAGCTCAAGTCCTCTTTATGAACATTACAGAAATAGGTTTTTATGGTGCTTGCACAAAAGCTAATAAAAATAAGTTATGAAGTTATTTTCCCAAATGATCCACAGATGCATCATCTGATCCATGAGAAAGCAATGGTTAAATCAGCAGATAAGAATCTTACTCTCTGCTTTTTTAGCCTAGACCACATCTGTCTATACAGTGAGGCAAAAATGTGGCTCATAGATCATAGATCAAACAAATTCAGGGTAGCTAAATCAATTATGCTATCCGTGGATTTCACTCAATAACTTGTATTAGTATTTAAATGCCAGAGGAGCTATACACATTTTCACTTCAAATAATTTATTTATGTGGCTGAGCTGTTGCTACTGCACATAATTAGTGAAAAGTCATTTTTAGTGATTTTGTTTATTGGTAAAGAAAGAAGTTGTCTTTTACAATAAATGTGGATTTTAAGAGTGCGTTGGGTTTGACAATTTTCTCACCTGTTTAATGCATTATCTTACTGGTACCTGACAGTAATAGGAAGTACAGTGTCACAGGTAATATATTTTTTCCATGCTCATTTCAGAGCTTTGCAACTGCAAACACTCTCAAATGCTTGTAACGTTAACAGTTCATATTTTCTTTTGTTTCATATTAAAGGCCATAACACACTCAGGAGCAAGACTATAGGTTCACTGATATTGCTACTCACTTCCCAGTGAAGGTGTTCAACTCGTGCTGACCTCCATCAGAGTCACTCTGTTCTTTAGCTTATTCCCTCATGAGATAAGAATTAGTCTTGCAAGTACCAGCAAGCTGCACTGTCATGTGGCATACGTCCTCACATTTCCCTCCTCAGGCAGTCTTTATACTTTTCAGAGTCTCTCACTTTAATTCAAGCTGTCTTTTCAAGAACCAGAAGTGCTGGTTGACACTTCTGTTTACACCTTTCTCTGGTTTTGGAACTTATCAAAGCTATGTGATTTAAAAATGTATATTTAAATGAGGCTGTATCAAGGATTGTAACATGTTCAGAAGGTGGAAAGCAGCAATGGTTCTCATTTCTTTGAATTATCTGCAGACACATTGCTTTCACTACTTTTAGGCCTGTTAACATTCACTGATGCAAAATTGTCTTAGGGTCAGCATATAAGAGACCTGGATTCACTGTGCAGAAAGAACAGAATATAAGATATTTTCTGCAAGAAGTGGATAAGCAAAAGCCTCCACAGTGAGATCGCAGAGGATCCTTGCAAACTATTGAGGAGCATGCACGGTATAGACAAGGAGTAACTGGACCTTTGCTCACAAGGTCCACAGTAAAACTGCAATGATAACATGTCCAGCAACTGTATTGCAATCTATACTCAACACCAAGCTCTCCCTGCTACAGTGACTGAAACATTGCCTGTTGCCCAGGAGCTGTTCCAAGGCTGATGGATAAAGATGGCCCTCTCTGGAGAGAGGTATCGTTGCTCTTCAAGGCAAAGCTATTGTTTTACAGCCAGATGAGGAAGGGCACCTCTCACATATGACTTTTCCCATTGTATACATGTACATTTTTCATGATTTAACATCTTATGAACAAGCTAACCTAAAGTCCATGACTTTTCTTCCTTCATAAACATTTAAATATCTTATTTGTACTGTGAGTTGCTTTTATTACTTGGCCTGTATACAGACAGATTTATCGCCATTGGCACTGTTCTGTGCAGTACATATTATCACAGTCATTTACTGAGATCATAAATTTCCCCATGTTCCCCATTTAGACCAAAACCAGGACCTATCCTTGTAAGACACTGGGGTACGTCCTACTTTGTGAGAAGTGGGTTGCTCATAAACTGTTCATAAATTGATTACTTGGACTCTCTACAGTATTATTTGAACTGTATGATAGATCATTGGTATTTCTTCTTTATAACATAAAAAAAGTAATGAACAGCAAACAGTTTATGGAAAATGAAAAGACAAAACTAGAACAAGGTTGCAAGTTAAATATTTAAAAGTTTGAAGCATCTGATAATCATCTGAATATTCATGACTACTCTGATCTAGCAGACACTAACTTGCATGCATATTAACAGACGTATTTGCTTGTATTATTTGGTAGTCTTTAACTTTCATGGGTAGATCTCAATATCTTTGTCTTCCCTATACAGTCCCACATAAACTATTTTTTATAGTCACACATAAACCTGTATGTATTAATAATTCTCCCCTCTCTCTTCCTTTTTTTTTTTTTCTTTCTCTGCATGTAAAACGCACAGATGTTTTCCTTTCAGTTTTTGGCTTTTCAAGGATTGAGAGTCACAATTTATTTGTTCAGTGAATAGAGAAGGAAACTGGTTTTGGCCCGTCCAGAAATTTTTTCTTCAGAAAGAGAATAACTGTCTAGCTGTTGGCCTTCATTTCTTTGTTTTAACAAGACACCAAGACTAAATATGACTGTCCTTTATTCTGAAATAATCAGATGTTGGTTAAAGAAACAAGAAATACCAGGAAATACCGAGTAGGGAAACCTTTAAAATATATAGAATCCAAGAATCCAAGAATTGCTTAGGTTGGAAGGGACCTTTCAGATCATCTTGTCCAATCATTAACCTAATGACACTGACAAAAATTGTCACTAAATCATGTCCCTAAGCACTATGTTTACTTGTTTTTTAAATACCTCCAGGGATGGTGACTCAACCACTTCCCTGGGCAGCCTGTTCCAATGCTTAATAACCCTTTCAGTGTAAAAATTTTGGCTAATAACCGATCTAAACCTCCCCTGGCACAACTTGAGGTCATTTATTCTTGTCCTATCACTTGTAACTTAGAGCAAGAGACCAACCTCCACCTCTCTACAACCTCCTTTCAGGTAGTTGTAGGCGGCAATGAGGTCTTCACTCAGCCTCCTTTTCTCCAGGCTAACAACCCAAGATCCCTCAGCTGCTCCTGATAAAACGTGTTCTCCAGACCCCTCACCAGCTTTGTTGCCCTTCTCTGGACATGCTCCAGCACCTCAATGTCCTTCTTGTAGTGAGGGGCCCAGAACTGGACAGGGTGGGGCTTCACCAGTACAAGGGGATGATCAGTTCTCTAGTCCTACTCACAACACTGTTCCTGATACAGGCCAGGCTGCTGTTGCCCTTCTTGGCCTACCTGGGCTGACTGCCGGTTCACGTTCAGCTGGCTCCACCAGGCAGCTTTCCAGCAACTCTTTCCCAAGCTTGTAACACTGCATGGGGTTGTCGTGACCCAAATGCAGGACCTGACACTTGGCCTTGTTGAACCTCATACCATTGGCCTCAGTCCATTGATCCAGTCAGTCTGTCCAAATCCCTCTGCAATGTCTTTCTACCCTCAAGCATGTTGACAGTCCCACCTAGCTTGGTGTCACCTGTAAACTTACTGAGGGTGCACTCAATCTCCTCATCCAGATCATTGATAAAGATGTTAAAGAGAACTGGCCCCAGGACCAAGCCCTGGGGAAGACTACTTTTGACTGGCTGCCAACTCGATTTAGCTCCATTCACATCCACTCTCTGTGCCTGGCCCTCTAGCCATTTTTTTTTTTTATCCAACAAAGAGAGCTCCTGACCATATGAGCATATATACATCACATATTAACTTAAACAAGTGACAGCAAAAAGATTAAGCAACTCTGTCCCTGCAGGAATCTAAGACATGAACTTAAAAGCTAATAACTTCCAGACAGGACAAGAAACTTTTTCCTATCGCAAAAGCAATTAATGGTATGCATTTTAGGAAAGTACACCACTGTGACTTTCTATATACAGGGCACCAAAAGGGGAGAAGTCTGACAGAAAAGCCAAAAAAAAAAAAACAACAACCACAAACAAACATATCCAGGTCTCATTACACCAAAAAGCATCCAAATAAATCATGCAGGATTGTTTTGTTTCTTCCTGTGGCTAATATTTTGATTCAGAGATAAAAAAAATAAGGGCTAAACCCAAGCTTTTATGGTTTTCCTTCTCTTTGGGAGGGCTCAGCTTCCATTTCAACCACAAGAAAAAATTGGCATCTCAGTTCCTGGTGGTAAATCAGTTGGCCAAGTGCTTTGGAGTTGCTTATCTGTTTCAAAATGACATAAGGCAAGCCTAAAACGCAAGCAATCACAACATGGACTCTTACTATCAAAAACACTGAAGAGCTTCTGAAATAGAATCAGTCCTGTATCCTGATTTGATAATATATGAGCACAGAAGTACTAACTGTAAATCTTTATTTCTAGGACTCCTCAATATATATATTTTTTCTTTTATTTCTTTCATACATTCACTATTGATTTGAGAAAACTATTTTACAGCCCTGGAAAAGATCTGTCCACCTTCTGCCAATGTCTCCACCCCATAGACTGCCCTCCAATGTAGGAACATAGACTACCTATCACGCAGCTAGTCTTTCATTTTCCACTTTGTTTGGCTTTTTAAATGATTACCAATTGCTGTCCAGTTTATCTAATGTATTCTCTAACCAGTGGTGCTGAAATAAAAACTCTGAAGTGATCATCCCAAGGTATGGATGCAAATACAAGGTTGCAGTATTTCTCCTTGGGGTGTGGGTGTGTCACAGGGATGTGTTTCAGTAACAAGGACTGGCACGCTTGCTTTTTCTTTTTTTCCCCCCTTTTCAGTTACACCTGGGCAGCAAGCTAGGTGGGAGGTTACAATTTTATTCAGATGCAAAAGTTATTTTATGAACCAAACCCAGATCCTGGAAACAGAGGGCAAAAATTTCCAAGTCACACCAACACAACAGAGGAGCTTTGAAGGACTATCTCTGCAAAAAGGCTCATTATCAGACTCGATCCTTCCTAGTCCCATAGGTAGGCACTGTAAAAAGAAAGAAAACCTCTAGCAATAAGGTTGATACATTCCTTGCATACATTGATAAGGACTCCTGTTTCTCGCTGTCTGAAGTGTCTCACCCTGAATCCTCATTCAGAGGATACCAAAGTAGTTTCCCAGGGAATAAGGACTATGTTGCAGCCCACCAGAGTATTTGGTACTGGTAATCTGAGGGAAGCACAATGTTGCAGCAATATGAACATAAAAAGGAGATCAAAGGGATTGTGCCTTTTTCCGTGTTTGAGTATCAATATGATCTTGTGTGATTACAGCTCTCATTTAGCATGCTGACCTAGACAAATTAAGAGGACAAAACTTAAGATTTTACATTAACTTCTCCCTCTGTCATCCTGAGTGACCCAAATCAAGCAGATAGCTCTACTTCACAGAGAATGACTTGATGACACCACAATTTTTAAAAAGCTAGGCTTAAATGGGTCAGTGATGCATCAGTAATATTTGTAACAACAATCTAGTCTTAAGATTCAATGGTTATTTCATTAAATTATTTAAATCTTCTGAAGAAACCAGTAATCTCCCATACTCTCCTGGACTTTCAGAGTTCCAGGTCAGCAATAAATCTTTCTGAAGAAAAACACAACAAAAAACCCACACGAAACCAAAACCCCACACTAAATATCTCTGGAAAAGAAGGAAGATAAAACAATATTATTTTTTTTTAAATCACATCTCTAATGTGGAAGTGTATCTCTGTATGAAGAGATGCTCTAATCACATTAAATGATACTCAGTGATCCCAAGATCAAGATCACTTAAAAGAACTGTCAAGAGGCTAGTTCAAGGAACTCTAGTGGGAATTCATAAGAGGGTGAGGAAAGAGGTGAGGAGCAAAAAAAAGGATTTTGCATTCAGTTCTTCCGTCTCAGAGGAACAGAGCCAGACTTGCACAGAATGAGCAATAGGCTGATTAACATAAGGAATGGCTTCTCTATCAAGACCATTCACTTTTAAATAAGTGTTAGGAACTATCTCTTCCTTCCGAGGGCAAACCTTCAATGTCCTCTTTTCTAAATTTAGGGTACTTATGCTTCAGGGTAAAAGAATTGTTTTAGGCCATCTCAGCTGCAGAGGGCTTTTTAATCCTCTACATTTTGAGTACACTTACACATAGATTGATTACTGAAAAAGTTATTATTTCTCACTGACTCTTTCCTAAATGAACCACAAACCCTGCAGTTAGTCTTGCAGGGGTCACTGAAGGAACTCTAAGAGGATCTTATTATAGCCCTCTCAGCTTCTGCCGATTTCACTTTTTCCAGTCACAGAAGTCACCAAAGATGAAATGTCTTTCTGTTTTCTTCCCAGCCACCTTATGATCATAAACAGCTGTCCAAGAAATCCCCCAAGCCTTCTTCTCAAGGCTGAACAAACCTTCATATTTTTCATTATAATATTATTTTTGTTTAATGTTTTAGTTTCTATTCATCACTCAAGTCCAGTTGAAAGCCTTCTAGTAAAGAGTTTCTCCCATCTTCCATTCTCTTCCATCCACAGAAATCTCACTTCTATCTGTTTATTACCGTCTAGTCTTTCAAGGATAATGAGTCTCTCCAGATTTCCAAAAGTCCAGACCACAGATATTTGTTGTTTTCTGAAGAAATTATTGCTCTGTGGAAGGTAATTCATCCAGACTACTATTCTGTGATTTGTTTGATTTAATCAAAACTTTGTGGTTTAATCCCATAGACAGATAAGCCCCACACAACTCTTTGCTCACTCCCTTCCTGGTGGGATGGGGGAGAGAATTAACAGGGAAAAAAGAGAAAATGTGCTTTGAGATAAA
The DNA here is from genome assembly GCA_033628505.1 of Tringa tobata. NCBI lineage: Eukaryota > Metazoa > Chordata > Aves > Charadriiformes > Scolopacidae > Tringa > Tringa tobata. Next base: position 19,596,768 of record JAHREE010000279.1, on the reverse strand, counting down.
GACAGTTTAATAACAAAAGCAAAAGCTTTATTCACAATCACAGCAAAATAAGGAATTCATTCACCATTTCCCATCGTCAGATAGGTGTTTAGCCATCTCCAGGAAAGCAAGACTTCATCACGCATAACAGTTACTTTGGAAGACAAGCTCCATAACCCTGACCACCCTCCTTTCCTCCTTCTTCCTCCTAGTTTTATTGCTGAACATGAAATCATATGGAATGGGATATCCCTTTGGTCAGTTGGGGTCAGCTGTCCTGGCTATGTCCCCTCTTAAATTCTTGTGCACCCCCAGCCTACCCACTGGCAGGGCATGGTGAGAAGAAGAAAATGATGCTGCGGAAGCACTGCTCAGCAATGACTAAAACATCCCTCTATTATCAATAATGTTTTGATCACAAATCCAAAACATAGCACCATACAAGATACTATGAAAAAAAATTACTCTATCCCAGCCAAAACCAGTACAAACCTCCATCCTTTCAATTGGTAATTAGGCACTGGGGAGACAGAAAAGTGTCAGCCTTCCCTGCACAGGAATTTTCTGAAATATCAATACAGCTTATGTTTAAAAATAAGGAAGTACTGAGACCTAAGTTCCTTGTGTGTTAAATGGGACAGTAACCATTAACATATATTTTGCTACCTGGCATTTGCAGAACGTTCAAATAACCTGTGGGAATTTAGATAAATTAAAAGCATAGTGATAAATGGGAGTCATGAGAAGTATAGAGCACAACAGGGGAAAAAATATTTAATATATCATAGTTATTTCTCTCCCTATGCAACCGCAAATTTCTCACCTTTCTTTACATCTCTCTAGTAGTGATACAAATGTATCCGTTAATGTGTTTTTCTCAATCCCTTTGGCATCAGAGTGCAGGTCACACTTTGCTTCCACTTGGAGAGACTTCCGGTACACCTGTAGTCAACTACCTGAGGGCTGGAAACACGGCTGTACCATTTGCCATAGATTGATTCAGATTGCATTGGAACAGGGTGGAGCTCCAGAACAACTGCAGTACATTGACAACATTATTGTATAGGGCAACACAGCATAAGAGGTTTTTAAGCAAGGGATGAAAACAGTTCAAACCCTTCACTGCCATAGAATGAAGTAAGGTCTAGGGACCTGCACAGGAGATCCAGTTCTTAGGAATAAAATGGCAAGATGGACATTGTCAGATCCCAATGGAAGTGATCAATAAAATAACATCCATGTCTCCACCAACTAGCAAAAAGACAACACAAGCTTTCTTAGGCATTGTGGGCTTTTGGAGAGTGCATATGCCAAATTACAGTCCTATTGTAAACTCTCTCTATCAAGTGACGCAGAAGAAGAATGATTTTAAATGGGGCCCTGAGCAACGACAATTCTTTGAACAAATTAAACAGGAAATAGTTCATGCAATAGCCCTTGGGCCAGTCTGAGCAAGACAAGATGTGAAAAATGTGCTTCTGCACTGCAGCTGGGGAGAATGGCCCTACCTGGATCCTCTGGCAGAAAGCACCAGGGGACACTCGAGGTTGACCCCTAGGGTTTTGGAGCTGGGGATACAGAGGATCCAAGGCCTGTTATATTCCAGCCGAAAAAGAGATATTGGCAACATATGAAGGGGTTTGAGCTGCTTCGCAAGTGGTTGGTACAGAAGCATGCCAACTGCAGGTGCTGGGCTGGATATTCAAAGAAAGGGTCCCCTCTATGCGTCATGCAACTGACTCTATGTGGAGTCTGTGGAACACTGATCACACAACTGTCTCCAATTGGAAATCCCAGTTGCTTAGGAATTCTGGAATTTATCATGGATGGGCCAGAAGGCAAAAAATTCAGAATTTCACCGGAGAAGTAGGTGATGCATGCTGAAAAGGCCTCACTGTATAATAAACTGCTAGAAAATGAAAAGCAATATGCCTTGTTCACTGATGGGTCCTGTTGTACTGTAGAAAAACACCAAAGGTGGAAGGCTGCTGTGTTTAGTCCTACATGATGGGTTGTAGAAGCCACTGAAGGAGAATGTGAATTGAGCCGGTTTGTGGAAATGAAGGTTCTCCATCTAGCTTTATATACTGCTGAATGAGAAAAGTGGCTAGTTGTCTGTCTCTATACTGACCCACAAATGGTGGCAAACGGTCTGTGGGCGTGGTTATGGAAGTGGAAGCAGAGCAACTGGCAGTGCAGAGGCAAACCCAGCAGGGCTGCCCCACTGTAGCAAGATATTGCTGCCTGGGTAGAGAACCTGGTTGTGAAAGTACATCATACTCATATATGAGTATACACATACATATATGAGTATACATAGATGCTCGTGTACACAAGAGTTGGGCCATTGAGAAACATTAAAAGAACAAGCAGGCGGATCAGGTTGCTAAGACTGAAGCAGCTTAGGTAGATCTGGACTGGTGGACCCATGACACCTCAGGCTATCAAGGAAGAGATGCAGCATATAGATGGGCTTGTGATCAAGGCATGGGCTTGACCATGGATACCATTGCACAGCTTATCCAAGAATGTGAAACACGCACTGCAATCAAGCAAGCCAAGCAGTTAAAGCCTTTTTGGTATAGAAGATGATGGCTGAAATATAAATATGAGGAGGCCTGGCAGATTAGTTATATCACACTCCCACAAAACTGCCAAGGCAAGCGTCATGTGATCTACAATGGTAGAAGTAACCACCAGATGGCTAGAAACATATCCTGTGCCCCATACCACTACCCAGAACACTATCCTGGGCCTTGAAAAGCAAGTCCTATGGCAACATGACACCCCAGGGAGTATTAAATTAGTCAACAGAGCTCATTTTCAAACCAACCTTATAGACACCTGGGACAAAGAACATAGCATTGAGTGGGTATATGATATCCCCTGTCATGCACCAGTCTCCAGGAAAATCAAACAATAAAATGAACTGCTAAAAACTACACTGAGTGCAATGGGTGGTTTGAACCTTCAAACATTGGTATACAAATTTAGCAAAGGCCACCTGGTTGGTCAACAGTAGGAGATCTGCCAATCAAACTTTCCATGCTGAATCAAAACGTTTACAAACTGTAGAAGGGGATAAAGTCCCTGTAATGCTCATAAAAAACATCCTGAAGAGCACAGTATGAGTTAGTCCTGCCTCAGGCAAAAGCAAACCCAACCACAGAACTGCTTTTGCTCGAGGACCTGGGTGCACTTGGTGGGTAATGTGGAAGTCCGATGTATACCTCATGAGGATTTGATTTTGTGAGAGAAGAGTGATTTGAATTGTATGATGTTAATTGCTATATAATGCTGTATGTCAGCACTTCAATGGTTGTTATATGCCATATCAATGGTACTACACTAAGAATTACCCAGATTAATAAAGAACGAATTCTAATGAAACTAATAAAGTGCAGAAATGATAGAACTGGACAAGCACAACAGTGATGGAACGAAAACGGCTTCAACATGCAACAGTGCACCACCACACACCATCTGTCTTGCCCCAAAGGACTGTTATGCTAGATGGACCCCAAAGTCATGGACCCCAAGTCATGAACTAAATGAAAGTCATGGACATTTTAGAGGGATGGCCCATAGACTAACGGAATGATATCTGTGTGTTTATATCAAAAGACAGGAAAGGCAGTGGTGATTAACTGGGATTTATTGGAAAGTGTGTGACCTGGTCATGGTATAGAGTAAGGGGTGGAAAAGCAGAGGCCACACAGCCAGCGCCCCAGCACCCTCAGAAACAGCAACTACCAGCACAGGCAGTTAAACCACAGCACTGTGCAATTTAGCTGTCATTATACCTGTCATGAAATTTTTTTCTGTGCAAGTGACATATTGATGTTCTGAAAATAATTAGCATATTTTAAGTATTATTGACGTGAAACTGTGGAGAAGAACTAAAGAAATCTACAGTGGAATAGCAAAAATAGAGCAGTCAAACACTATAAAAAGCTTTCTTCATCTCTACTAAAAAAAAAAAAAGCAAACAAGTCTTACTTTTCTAAATGAAACAATAATACAGATGATAAGGATTGCGTGGAATGACCATTTGAACTTTGTCTTTGCCCTGTGAACATAAGAGTGTTGTATTAAAGAATATAGTTTTTCGGTTCATCGTAAGATTCACTCAAAGGGCAGATATAATTCTAACAAAAAGATCTATGTAATATGGAAATAATAGTAACAAGCCTTTGCACTTCAAGTGGAAACAATTTCATACAAAAAAGAGGAGATAAATTAAGTCCTCTAACATAAAATCCAGTAAATAAATTGAATAGTAAAGGAAAAAAAATATTTTCTGTTATTCAGAGAATCAGAACAGAAAGCAGCAAGAGAACTGGGGATGTGCAATGGCATGATTGATACTATAAAGATGGTGTCAGATGCTTTTTATTTTATGAAACCATCAATTGATTAGATCTACATGAGGGGCTTGCAGTAAGTGCTGCACAAATACACACTCAAGGCTCGTAACTTTATAAACTTAGCAGAAAAATAGTTAGGATAAGATTTAAAAGAGATGGAAAAAAACCTTGAATAATTTTGATCATCTTAGTCCACAAGCAATGCATTCATAACAGAGCTAGTACAAAGAAGGGCTACTGAAATTACATGGGGAAGGTCAGCTCCTCATGTAAGAGTACACTAGGACAGCTCAACTTACCTAGCCTAGCAGAATGAAGGTTAAGCAATGTGCTTTCTTTCCATATCATAGTGTAAAATCAGGAAATGAGACAAGCTTTTCATCTGAAGGATGATGATCTGTAAGAACACATTCAGTCAGAAAATGAGAATAAGGCTCCCCAAACAGATGTGTGAGTTCCTGGAGCAGCTGTCTAGTGGCTACAAAAGATGCAAAAGGCTAATTACTTATATTCCACTTATGTCAGATATCTAAAAAGTTTTCTCTGTCTCCCACAGCTGTTTCTGTGGTTTACATTAAACACTTATGGGATAAACCAGAAATAGCCAGTGAAGAATTGGGCTAAACCCACATTTCCTTCTACATGTCCTAGCCACTGTGAAACAGCTTCTTCATTCATAGTCCTGCAATGCCTCTGAAACATCATCTTCTACAGCGAAGTGCTATATCATCAAAAAGATGAGTCCTTAAGCACTCTTATCCAGCTTATTTTGGGCCTGATGCTTAGTATCTGAGCTAGAGAGGTAGAAAGGAAGGTTTGAACCTAGTAAAAGCAAAACTAATGTTTATATACCTGTGCCTTGTGAGAACAACATTCCATTAAGCCACCTTATATACTCTGGGAGCACCAATAGCATTAAATGTTTCAGAGGACTTCAGCAGAGGGATAGCTCTTTTAAGATTGTCATCTTCAGTACACAGCTTCTAATCTAATTTCCAGAGGCCAACAAAAACAAGCAGTGGGATTAATCTCAACTAATTTTACCCATTTTAAATTAGGCATTTAGTCTAAGATAATTGCTTGCAAAATATTTGCAATTTGAAAACAAACAAATACAGAATCACAGAATCTCCATGGTTGGAAAGGACCTCTGAGATCATTGAGTCCAACCACATAAAAAAAAAAAAAAAACAAAAAAAAACCAACACTCCCCACCCCACCCCAAACAACCAACCAAACACAAAACAAACAACACACACAAAAAAGCACCCACCAACCAAACCCCACATCAACAACACCCCAGCACATCAGACCCGCCCACAAACCAATAATTTTGGTCACTAGAGCATGCCCTGAAGTGCCACGTCTACAGGTTTCTTAAATACCTGCAGGGATGGCAACTCCACCACCTCCGGGGATGGCTGTTCCAGTGCCTGACCACTCTCTCAGTAAAATAATTCTTCCTAATATCTAATCTAAAACCTCCCCTGCTGCAACTTCAGACCATTTCCTCTGGTCCTGTCATTATTCCCTTGGGAAAAGAGGCCAACCCCCACCTCTGTCCAACCTCCTTTCAGGTAGTTGTAGGGGGCAATGAGGTCCCCCGTCAGCCTCCTCTTCTCCAAACTAAACATGCCCAGTTCCCTCAGCCTCTCCTCATAGGACTTGTTCTCTAGACCCCTCACTATCTTGGTGGCTCTCCTCTGGACACGCTCCAGCACTTCAATGTCCTTCCTGTAGTGAGGGGCCCAAAACTGAACACAGTACTCAAGGTGAGGCCTCACCAGTGCTGAGTACAGAGACACAATGACTTCCCTACTCCTGCTGGCCACGCTATTCCTGATACAGGCCAGGATGCTGTTGGCCTTCTTGGCCACCTGGGCACACTGCTGGCTCATGTTAAGCCAGCATACATAAGCATGCATACATAAGCATGCATGATCCATTCCAGGGACCAGCGGAGACCAACCCTTCACCTCAAGACTGATGCCTGCCTGGCCAACAAAGAGCATTTGCTTATCTTATCAAGATGCTTTCCACATTAGTGTTTAGCATTATAGGCTCTAGGAACCTAGCTAACTTTTGTGTGACAGCTAATACCATACTTGCAGAGCAACTGCACACAGCAAAAAGTACTGAAACAAGTGACTCAGTGTGGAAGGACTACATCTAGAAAATCCTTTTGTAATCAAAGAAGAAAAAATAATAAATTCCAGAGTGTGATTGCACCCTGTCTTAGGAGTGGATAATTGCTCTCTGGAAGTACCTGTTTTTCTGACTTAACTATAGATGGAGTCACTAATATGTTCTGGGTTGGTCGGGTTTTTTTTTTGGGTTAAAATTAGATGAGATTTATTGTGTTTCTAACTTCTAGATCCCCATTTGATGCAAGCGTGAATTATATACTGCTTGGTGATTTTTTGTTGAATCATTTGAACCCTAGTGATGAAGGGACAACTCTCAGCGATTATCAGGTTAAAAAAGTGAAATGTGCAAACTCCATAAAAAATGTTTACAGAATTTGTTATGTCAAAAAAAAAAAAAAAAGAATCACAATATTATGCACAATCTTAAGTGTTTTATTCCATTTCAGATACTTAGTTATTCTTTGGATCTGGTCTTTATGTCCTGATTGTTAGTATCCATCTTAACTGTGAAACAACTTTTTTCACTCTTAACATCCTATATTTATTTTTATAGTTAGTTCTGTTTAATTTTAATAAGATGTAGGATATTAATGAAAAATAACTACCTTTCCACTTGCAGAACCTCTTGTCCAAGTGGTTCTCCAAGCCAAATGCTGTTTGGCTCACTATACCTTGTATTATTTTACTAGTTTCAGGTTGCTGTGAGTGATGGAAGAGAAAGAGAGGTTCACATCTCTCTCAGAAAAGATAATTAAGAAATAATTCCAGAAATATCAGAACATCTAAACTTATTTTTTATAGTGTCCTGCAGGAATAATATATTTGATGAGAGGTGTACCATGAGAGATTAATAAAAATCATGGCAGTGTAAAAGGAATAATATCATTTTTTTTCATATGTGCATTAGAAAACCAGTAGAAAGCAAGAGAAAACAAAGGAACTGCACTGTAAACTTGAAAAATGTATGAATTTTTTTTTAAACTAAAACACATTTACTATTAAGGATTCTATTTTATCTTCCTCTGTTAAGTTGCAGTCTGTAGTAATTTTAGAACAGCTTTGTTATAATCTTGTAATGTATGGATTTTAAAGGAAACACCAATACGTTCTTCATGTTAGTGATGTCAGCAGTGCTACTGTAATACAGTGCATGCTAGATAACAATGGTGACAGTAAAATATTTGTAAGCTGTGCTTCTGCTGACAAATAATCTTCATTATGTTGTACTTACATATGGTTTACAAACCTATTGTGGTTCACTGAATTAAGTGCACCGTGATCATGTACCACAAATGTCGTCAGTTATGTAATATTAAGTAAGTGCACTTGCAAAAGATTTTACAGTGCTTTCCATGAACTACAATTTCACAAAAATAAAATTATCTTTTTTATTTTCATTTGAGCTAGCAATTGTCTGTATGAAAAATTCATCTGAAATCAGCATTTGTGAGTGCAAATTAAGCATACATAAATACCTATTTTTTACAAAAAAAAAGTCCTTAGCATAATTTATTTTCAAAAATAATGAATTGATCATTGTTTAATCCAATATTTCAACATGCATATCCAGACTGAAACCCAAAAGATAACAAATAAACAAAACAACCAATGCATGCTGAAAGACACCCAAAAAAATTCCAACCAACTGTGCACATAGAAGAACACAAACATGTTCAAGTAATGTTCATGACCATGTCCATAGATAAGCATCCCTCTGAAAAAACACCTATACCTAATGAGGTTTCACTACTGACAAATTCAAAGCTTATGACACAAATTCATAGCCTTAACAGGACCAAGAAATATGTCTATGTTTCTAAGTACAAAGACATGGTAATAGGAAATCACTTTTGTATAATGCTTGCTAAATATTTAACTGCTATAAAATGTAAACTGATATCATACAAGCAGTATCTTTTTAACAATAGGACCCGTTGATCATAATTTTTAGGAGCATGAAGATGAACTAATATGTATTACATTAAATTAAATTAAAATACATGATATTAAATTAAATTAAATTAAATTACATTTGTGATTTTTCCTACATACATCTCTGCCTGAATGTTGGTTACTCAGCCCACTTTGTTCTGTCTGTCCAGAAGCATTTACTGAAGGAAAGGGCATCTGAGCAGAGAAATGTTTTGGAAATGGGTAAAATGGTCTCCACTTTACTGAAAGTGGAGACAATACATTCATATCCCTTAGAATTTGCCTCATCTTATTTGTACATAAATAAAAAAAGAGAAATGAAGTGACACGTCGTATTTTAAGCAGGTTTGGGGTTTTGTTTGGTTTTTTTATTTGTTTGTTTGTTTGTCTGTCTGTTTTTCAATCAATGGCATGTCACATGCTGCCTGTTGATTTAAAGAATTTTCAGATAGAAAATTCCTAAATACATGCTTATTCAGTCATCCGTCCCCTAATTTATCTACAGTTTGGGGATTTGGATCTACGTTTGTTTATATATGTGTCTATTCAAACACTATGCTTTCAAATTAATCATTTTAATTAAAGAGTTAAAGTTTACTATACCTAATTGAAAGAGCTATTTAAGCAAACATCTGGATTAAGTCTGTCATCTAGGCTACTTCTGCTGAGGGCAATTCCTACCACATATCTTGCAAATTAATCTTGGAATAGGATAGCATAGTAGAGAAATGTCCTCTGCAGTGTCTGTCTTTGTGCTTTAGCTTTCTAGGGTATCTAAAATATATATATATATATTTTCATAGCTATTTTTTAGAGGGTAGAAGTTAACTGAGAAGAATACTATCATTGTTATCTCAATAGTGTTACTCATCTGCAAAAGAAGATTAAAAAGAAGCCTTCTTATTCTGTAATGTCAAAAAGATTAAAATATTAAAATTTCATGGATAAGATTTTTCCCAGACTAAATGCATTTGTTTCCCAGGATACAGTCTAAAGACAGAAGGCTTAATTCAGTTGTCCATGCATTGGTATTTAGTGCTGTTTTGGCTGCCCCAAGAGATGAAAAGCATTCAAGTGGAGCTGATACATTTGATACACAATACATGATGGTTTCTTCCTCCTACAGAGCAGCAGCTGGAAGCCACGTTGAACACCACAGGACATCTCAAGCAACACTATGTTCATATGTGTAGGAAATGTCATGCCTAAAATCTTGTTACAGACAAGAAGAAAACACACCAAGAGAGAAAGTCAACAATTTATTCTTAGTGTAAGGAAAACCTTTACAGTTTAGGTAAAAAATCATTATTATTACAAATATAGTTATTACAGAAACGAGAAATAAAAAAAAAAGAAAAAATAAAAAATGAGAAGAAAGTACAGTACTGTAAAAAACCTCTCAATAACAATAATTTGGTTAAAAATGCTACACACACTTCCAAGTTTCTGTTACTTTTCATCTGGTGTTATCTTCACCCTTATGATACCCTCTAGCTACCAAGACTTTATGGTACCAGTCATCAACATGCAGGAAGAGGGAAATTTCAGCAAGTCATAAGTGTCCTTTGCTGGAAGGAGTGAGATGTGTATGATGGAGTTTCTTGTTCCTCCTCCCTCTAGGATTCACTTTGGACTATTTGTTTAACACACTTTTATACCTTGATCTTTCTTTACTGGTGTGCATCTCCACATTGCATCTAAATGTATGTGTGGTGTACCAGATGTATTTTATGTATGTCGATTGCTTGTTCTTTGTTCTTTTGTTGTTTCTATAGCTGGTTTTGTCCAGCTTCTATTTGTTTCACTGATGATTGGTGAGTTATTCATAGTCTTGCAATCTCCAGTAATAACCTGTGCCTCCCATTTAATCAACCCATGCCTGGTCTCATTTCTACCGCATGCTGTGACCTTACTTTCAAGGCCCTTGCCATCATGCCAAGCATTTATTTCTCTATGCTACATCAGTATCTGTTAGAGCCATAAGCACTGTTTTACACAGAATAACTACTTGCCACTATCTATATAAAAACTATGTTTCTAACAAATTAAGTGTGACCACCTGTTAATTAGAAAAATGTAGTTTCAGCTAAATCAAGTAAAAACAAAATACCAGACAGGTCAAGAAAAATTCAGACAAAACCTTACAAATCTCAGGCCCCGAGGCGTTACAAACTAAATACTAAGCCTGTGGAAGGCAATTAGTAATAGCAATGCTTTATTTACTGCGTTGCTGGACTAGAGAAATGAATTAAGTCATGAAGAACTAGAGGAGACGAAAGAGAATTAATCTACTGAATGATACCAATATCGATATTCTGTATTTGCCAAACCCTTTGCTGTTCAGCTAACACAATCCTCTCTCCACTTCAATATTCCTTCTTTTTGCACAAGCTTTTCCATTATAATGTTATTTTTTTGGCATTTTGGTAAGCTGAAAGTGTCTGAAAAGCCTGAAAAAGAATACTTGAGCAAATGCAAGTCAGGAAGCAACAATATGCATCCAAATTAGGGGGAAACTGGGACTTCAATGCCAGAGGTTAGATATCAATAAATTGCTATGGAATTGCCTAAATTCTGAAGTGTTATGCCATATCTCAGCTAATAAGGGCTTTTAGAAGTGTCTTCTACATATCATTTCCATCGTAATTTTTTCGCAAATACAATGCAGAAACGTGTTAAGGGATATACAGGGACTTGTGCTCAGAGTAAGGGCTTAGTTCCACATATCCTCAAGGATCTGCTATACTATGTGTTCCATCTGTATCAACTAGGAATGTCCAAGATATGCTAAGAAAACACTAATTTCTGCATCAGGATTCTGACTTTTCATGGGTAAGCTATGACTGTGACTTCACTATACAGCGAAGTTACCGAAACAGCAATAATAGGCAATGCAAGAAGAGGATGTCATACAGCCTGCTATTTCAGAAGACATTTCAGACTAATATGTAATATTATATTTTGAAACTTACTAATAAATTATAGATGTCTATTAAGATGATATGAAGAAAAAAGAACCTAAGATATAACAGAAGTATATGTCTATACCAAATATGCAAAAGAATCCTCTTGAAGACATTGTATTAACTCTGAAAACAGGGGTTTTTTTCTGAGTGGCACTGTGCTTGTGGATCAGAGCTTACTTTCTTGAGCACCTTAGTGCCCTCATACAACGATGTATCTTTGTGATACTAACTTGTCAGTAGTGACAAGTGACAGGACCAGAGGCAATGTCCACAAACACAAACACAGGAGGTCCCTTCTGAACATCAGGAAACACTTTTTTACTGTTAGGGTGACTGAGCCCTGGCACAGGTTGCCCAGAGAGGTTGTGGACTTTTCCTGCTTAGAGATATTCAAAATGCACGTGGACATTGTCCTGGGCAGGCTGCTATAGGTGGTCCTGCTTCAGCAGAGTGGTTGGAGCAGATGACCTCCAGAGGTCCCTTCCAATCTCATCCATTCTGTGATTTCAGTCAATAGCAATTTCACTGCTTTCTTCGTCATTATCCACTGTAGAAAATAGTCATAGCCCAAAAAACACTTGCTTTGGTAAAACTGTGAAAACAAAGGTAGAGAGAAAACATGACTGCTGTCTATAAATAAAGTTGCAGAATTAACACCAGGGAAGCAAGACCAGTATAAACAAACTAACAGTGCTGGTATAGAATGGGAAGGTATATAATGCCAGGAATAAATTTTCATTCCAAATTAGAAGCAGATTCCAAACAAAATGGATTTATAATTCTATGAAAATTATTAAATGGTAGTAATCTAGAAATAAGTAGCAGTGCTGTTTGCTGGAGAAGCAGGGAAATTGTCTCTAGCTGCTTTTAAAGTGTCACTCACACATTTGAAAAATGAGAGACTGAAAGTCTCTAGTCTCAGTCTTAGAGTCTTAGTCTCTCTTTAGGGGACTAAGAGTAGGTTAGACTCACTGAGTATATCTATACTATTAAAGGCCTGTGAAAAAGTGAGCATAAAAGCTGCAGCTTTGTTATGAACACTCAAAAGATTGTACTGCAATCATTTGATTTTAAGATTCCACAAGGAAAACAAGATGATTCATAAGAGTATTTCATGCAAAGATACTCTGGCCATAGTATAGTGTTTTATAAAAATAGCAGAGAATTCAAAGTTCTGCATAATTATTGAGAATTTACAGATTTCTTTTCCTACTGTCTTGTGAAAAACAAAGTGGACAATTTTAAACTGTCAAATTTGCTTAAAAAAGTCTAGGGATAGTGTGAGGTGGAAGCAGGAGACGTTGCAACATCCTACACATACTGAATTTTTTTCTGAAAACAAAAAATTAAATCTTTAGCATATTACAAGCTGAAGTAATTATCAAGTAAGAGTGTTTGTTAAGGCTTAACTATTATCACTCTTAGATTGGCTTAAATCTCATAACAATTTAAAGCTGGCCACAATTCCACGTCTTTCATTCCCCCAGATTGCTTAGACAGTAAAGGATTATAACAGCAGGGATATTAAAAGTCCCATTTGGTTTAATCAGTCTTCAGCTTCTTATCAGTGCTTATATATTTCTACCATGTTTCTGCATATAAATAAAAATAGCTAAAACCAGGATTAGCAGAAGAAGAAAAAAAAAAAAAAAAAACCAAACCGAAACAAAACAAAACCAAGCAAAAACAAACCAAAAACTTGATTGTGCTAGACAAGGAACATTTGTATAGAAAAGTATTATCTGGATGCTGGAGGAGAGAAAAAAATATCAGTGAGATGCCTGAAAGTTTGCTAAGAGCTCAGCAGATGTAAATTAGATAATTTAAATATCTAAGGCCAAAACTGTGACCATGAAAAATTTAGGGATGTTAATGTAGAAGATTCAGCTTTGTAGAAATCTTAAATTTTCATTTTGAAATGTCTCAGGCATCAATTTTTCTCTTTTTATACATTCTCAGAAGCGTTTCACCTTGACAGGCAGAAGAATTCAATACTTCTACAATGATTAAATAAACTTCATGTCCAGAAACTGGGTACTCATCCACAAAGAAGCTCATAGTTTTTAGATCCACAAGAATCATAGAAGAAAGAAGAAGCTCACAGCTCATAGATCAGCACAGGAAGGGCATGGACCTGTTGAAATGGGTCCAGCAGAGGGCCATGAAGATGATCAGAGGACTGGAGCACCTATCCTATGAAGACAGGCTGAGAGAGTTAGGGTTGTTCAGCCTGGAGAAGAGAAAGCTCCAGGGAGACCGGAGACTAATCATTCTATGTCTAAATGCAAAAGATACTGTATATTTAGTCTTTCTCTAAGCTAATGGTAAAGAATACCATGGTAAACATGTACTACCATATTTATGATAACATAACAGTCCACACATCACATTCTTAAATATCCTACTCTATCCTGGTTGTACACTACAGATGCTGCAACAGCAGGTGATCCTATAGTTCAGTTCAAACTCTCCAAGCTCTCTACTTTCTCAAAGTAAATAATGGAGCGAACAAAATGAATGTTGTGAAATTATAGTAGTTATGATTGTGCACTATGCTTTCCAATTTTCATGCATGTAAAATCTGTAGATATTAATTTTTTAGTTTGGCGGATACTCTGCAAACAATGTCTGAAACACAATTTGCCATGTGGAAGAGCATGAGATTGCATCTTACTGAGGCGTGGATATTAATATGCTTGAGCAGCCCTTGGAACAGTGGTAAGCCTTGCACAGTTAAGCAGAAAAGTGTAGTCATTTGTCTTCAGTGAAGACTTTGAATAGATGCTTTGCATAACCTTTTGGTATCACACTAAGAGATTCCTGGAAATAATGGACCTCCAAACTCATTAAATATAACCAAGCATGCCTATGAGAATGGTGTCTTCCAAATTAACTAATTCATTTAGTCAGCTCCCTTCCAAATTATTTAATTCAGTTCTATCCTGTAAACATTTCGCTGTTTAAAATGAAGTTGTCCATCTTAAGCTAGTGTCGCAGACTTTCTCTATGTTCAATAACTAAAAAAATACTGAATTCCTGTAAGATAGGTGAATGAGACTACATCTATATCTGCAGACACGGGACTACTTTAACATTCCTGGATCCAAGAGTGCATACTGGGGGCCAACTGACTGTATACAAAAGCCAGAATGAGGTATACATCAGCATTTTTCCCTAATCCATTCTTTGCTTATACTAACATATACAGTATGTAAACAGAAGAGAACCCTTACCTAAAAGATAACTTTTCAAGGGTACCACAGGTAAAAAATTTTCTCTTCAGTTTGCTGCCTTTTAATGTAAATGACATACCAGACTTGAACTGGTGTGTCAATTCTGAAAGGCAAAGTAGTAAAAATTATTATTTTTTTTTTTCCTCTAAAATATCCTGATCGATTGATTGAATATTCTGTCAGATCTGGTCAGTATAGAGATACTATTGGTTTATATCCTACTCTGCGTTAGATTCCCAACAAGAATTAATTTATGATGTTAATACATGGATTGAATATGCTTTATAAATAGCAAAGCATTAAATATTAATATACATTTTAGTATATTTGTTGCATACTGTGTATATTAAACTATATTATTAAATTTTACACATAAATATTATAAGACTGTGTCGGGAATAGATATAAGCACAACAACAGCACATGTTGAACTTTGGTTTAAGACCACAATTTTAGGCAGGTTTCTTTCTTTCAGAACAGTAAAAGTGGGATTCATTTTACCTTATTTTACATGTCTAAAGCTCAGCTAAAATTCTGGTGAGTGAAGGAAATGATGCACTAATCTTGTCATCCTTTCAGTAGCTACCTAATGTCAACATCTAAGTATGGTGAGACGAATGCCACAGCAAAATCTATGGGAAGTGAGTAAACTCAAAAAGACTTTTTTCAATTACATTTACTATTATTTAGTAATAGTAAATTACTGACAGGAATCACATTTCAAAATAGAACTTCCCAAGAACTTTACTTTTTAGAAGAACTCTTTCAAGGTAGAGAAATACATTTACATGTTACATGACATGAAAGCATCGTCAAGCCGAATAGGTAAAAATACTTTCATAATAAGACATTGAGAAACATACACTTTTATGTAACTAAAATATATATGCGAAGAATATCTTTATCCTCAGTCACTTGTGTGTGATTAGTTTTACCTAAGTTTAGTCATCTAAAAGATGGACATCTTCCCTACATGGGTTCCTCAGACTTCTTTTATTAACTAATGGAAATACCAACTTTTTAAAGGTGACTCATCAAACATGGCATATACGTACAATTTTTAGATAGCAAAAACAGTGATTTGCTTTCACCTTAAGATTCTACATTTCTATTAACCAAAAAATGAAAACATGTTAGTGATGACATTTATTTTAACTTTTTTAAGCATTTAGAAATCCAGGATGGAATTTTACATGATTTATCATCTATAATGAAACTCTTATTAATTTGATTCATTATTTTAGAATGCAAATTAATCTTCCTATGGACAAAATAACAAGTACAAATATAAATTTGAGTATATATTCTACTTAAATACTCTATTTTGTTCTCTAGAACATGAAAAGTACATAACTTGTGTATTAAATCTATTATATAGCTGGGTTTATAGTGTAACTGGATGCCAAATTCTAGCATAGGAACTTGTATCTACTTGGAGGATAGAAAGATGTTGTGTGCTTGTTTGATTGATATATTTGTTTGATTGATAGATGGCTAAGTGGGGAGGTCCCAATGGACTGGAGGGTGGCAAATGTCACACCCATCTACAAGAAAGGCAAAAAGGAAGATCCAGGAAACTATAGACCTGTCAGCCTGATCTTGATACCAGGGAAGGTCGTGGAGCAGGTCATCTTGAATGCCATCAAACCCCACATAATGGGCGACCAGGGGATCAGGCCTAGTCAGCATGGGTTTATGGAAGCCAGGTCCTGCCAGACAAACCTGATCTTCTTCTATGACAAGATAACCAGATTATTGGACGAGGGAAAGACTGTGGATATTGTATACCTGGACTTTCAAAAAGCATTCGATACTGTCCCCCATACAAATCTTGTGGAAAAACTGGGTTCACACGGCCTGGATGTGCATACGATCCACTGGATCAAGCACTGGCTGACTGGAAGGTCCCAAAGAGTAGTGCTCAATGGATTTAAATCCAGCTGGCGGCCGGTCACAAGTGGTGTCCCTCAGGGCTCAGTGTTAGGACCATTTCTGTTTAACGTCTTTATTGATGATCTCGACAAGGACATAGGGTGTATCATCAGCAAGTTCGCAGATGACACCAAGTTAAGCAGGAGTGTTGATTCCCAGGAGGATAGGGAAGCACTACAGAGAGACCTAGATAGATTGGATCATTGGGCCAACACCAATGGTATGAGTTTCAACAAGGGCAAGTGCCAGGTTCTGCACTAGGGCCACAAGAACCCCATGCAGGGCTACAGGCTTGGGGAAGTGTGGCTGGAAAGCTGCCTGGAAGAAAGAGACCTGGGGGTTCTACTTGACAAGCGGCTGAATATGAGCCAGCAGTGTGCCCAGGTGGCCAAGAAAGCCAACAGCATTCTGGCTTGTATCAGAAATAGCGTGACCAGCAGAAGTAGGGAGGTGATTGTGCCCCTGTACACAGCACTGGTGAGGCCACACTTGGAGTATTGTGTCCAGTTTTGGGCACCTCAATACAAGAGAGATATCGAAGTGCTGGAGCGGGTGCAGAGGAGGGCAACGAAGCTGGTGAAGGGCCTGGAAAACAAATCATATGAAGGCTGGCTGAAGGAGCTGGGACTGTTTAGTATGAGGAAGAGGAGGCTGAAGGGAGACCTCATCACTCTCTACAACTACTTGAAAGGACACTGTAGAGAGGTTGGTGCTGGTCTCTTCTCACAGGTAATTAATGACAGAATGAGAGGGAATGGCTTCAAGCTGCAACAGGGTAGCTTTAGACTGAAGATTAGGAAAGAATTCTTCACAGAAAGAGTGGTCGGGCATTGGAATAGGCTACCCAGGGAGGTGGTTGAGTCACCATCCCTGAATGTGTTTAAGAGACGATTAGATGCGGTGCTGATGGATATGGTGTAGGGGAGAACTTTTTGGAGTAGGGTAGATGGTTGGACTCGATGATCCCAAGGGTCGCTTCCAACCTAGACAATTCTATGATTCTATTATTTGATTTGGTTTTTAAGGCTTCACATGAATGCAAGACTATTCCAGAAATCAAATCTCTGACTAATATAATATTTTAGAACAGAAGGGTGTGCTGGAGCTTTCTAATTCAGCCTTGTGCTCGAAGCAAGTCAAATTTCAGAGTTAGATCAGGTTGCTTAGGGTTTTATTCAGTCAAGTTTAAAATATGTGCAGTGATTGACACCACAATGCTTTTTGTCCAAGTGCTTAACAACTTTCAGTACAAAGGGCTTTGTCCTCTAGAGCAGCATCCCATGGAATCCTCTTTACCAGTTCCCAGGGCGAGCCAAAGTCCCCTCTCCTAGAGTCCAGGTTCTTTATTCTGCTGCTGCTTTTCCCCACTTCTTTCTCTGTCTTAAACTCTATCATCTCATAGTCACTGCAGTCAGGGCTGCCATTGGCAATCACAGTTCTGAGCAGTTCCTCATTTTATGTAAATAGCAGGCCTAAGAGAAAATCTTCCCTAGCAGTGCCATAAAGAATCCACCTGAAAAAAAATGTATCAAAGCACTCCAGGAATCTCCTGGGTTGTTTACACCTCACCATGCTTCCATCTGTTATTGGAATGCTTAAAGTTCCACAAGACAAGTAAAACATGCAATTGGAAGACTACACTGAGCTGTTTAAAGAGGGCCTCACCCACTTCACCCTTCTCAATCCAGTAGTTTGTATCAGATTCCCACTGTGACCTCCTCCTTGTAAGCCTCTTCTCTGATCATGATCCATGCATAGAGCACATTAGCATAGAGCACAATCCTTCAATCTTGTTTCCCCTTCTCGTTTTTCCTAAAGGGCCTGTATCCATTCAGTGCTTCATTCATGCAAATTACTCTACCACATCTCTGTGATCCTTTGTGATGAGGTCATAGGTGTGGAACGACTCACAGGTTCCCAGTTCCTTTCCTTTGTTTCTCATGCTGCGACAATTCAGATAGGCCTCTAGTAACACCACTTTTTCTAAGGGATGTTAAGATTTTTGCCTGTAATTCTGTCCCTGGTGTGCTTTTTGTAATCCCCCTTCCTCCATTTATCTCCAGGTGTTGGTCTCTGATGGTCACACCCTGTAGTTACCACTACTGCCTCTCCAACTTTTACAGCATTGAGCAGCACCTACAGACTGCCTATGCACCACCCTGTACACCAACAGAAATTGTAGGTGCCTTGTCCTGTATGTATGTCCTAGTTATTGTGCTTTTGGTTACTGATGTTCCTGAGATGTTAGTTAAATAGGAAGCTGGACATGAGCCTCCCCAGTTCCTGCATAATTTCCCAGCCAATAGGCAACTTCTCACGGTCTCTTCTGGTTCCCAGCTGCTGTGAATGCTACGTTCTTGGCAGACTCCCTTCTGTGCTCCCCTTCTTCCTGCACTGTGTTTATCAGACAATGCATCTGTAAAGACCCCCTGGTGAAAATAAAAGGGTTCATAGTTTAAGACCTATCTTTTGGTAAAGAAATGTTTTCAAGCCTAAATGATTCAGTCAATGTCTAGATCTAGAGATTCAGATTAGAAGTCTGGGCTCATCTTTCATCCAGGTCTGTGCTGGATGTTGCTGTCATTGAAGTCAAAGTAAAAAAAAAAAAAAAAGTAAATAAAGAAATAAAAATTCTCCTTGAATTTAATGGAAGATCATCAAATCCTTTGCAGACTCCCAGTCTTGCATATTTACAGCTCTGAAAGAGCATGGCCTTAGGGGCAGTCATTTTGTAATTTTTTGTATCCTTCAGACAAAATGCTCCTGTTGTGCTTTTGAAGGCTCACTAAATCACTAGATATAGTTTGAATGTCTCTTCTTGTTAGGAGACATTGGATGGGGCAAAAAACCATCCCACCCCAAACAGCCTGAGGTAATTTTCATAGGGACCTTAACAATGATGATCATACCAAAGCAGCCTTAATGGAGTTGGCTAGCAATTTAGCCTGCGTGGTCATATAGTTCTGAGCCTGTTTGAAGTCAAGTGGTATGCTAACTAAAGCAGCAGTAATTATTTTGATGAGCACTTTCTTTGTGTCTGGACCTGTCTTCCCTCTATATGTGTCAGACTGGATAAGCCCCAGGAGAGTCACTTATGACAACCTCCAGATAGAGTTCACACACTATAGCCTGTGATCACCACTAGGAAGATTACACAATTCTGGCTCATGGTGTAAGATATCTTATGTTTTTTTTCTGCTTTGTCTTCAGCATCCTTTAATTCTAACAAACATGAATATCACTGTAACTTCATTGTAACATGCACGGAAGTGAAAAGCTACTTGGAAAAAAATAAATAAAGGTAGGAGCAGCCTAGCATGCCTTCTAAGAACCAGGACCTTCTATTATAAAATCATAGGACCGTATGAAAATTCAGGTCAGAGAGGACTTTAGGAGTTTCTAGTCCAACCTCCCGCTCAGAGCAGGGCCAGCTGTGAGGTCAGACCAAGTTACTCAGGTTGTACCCATTTGAGTCTTGAAAAACTCCAAGGATGGAGGTGGCAGAGGGTCTCTAAACAATCTATTGCTCTGAGTGATTGTCCACATGGGGAATATTTTCTCCTTATATCCAGTTGAGTCTGTCTGTCTAATTTTAATTTATGCCCCTTTTCTCTCATCTTCCCATAATGCACCACTGTGAAGGGTCTGGCTCTGTCCATTTAATGACCTCCCAATAGGCACTGAGGCATTTTCCTGACATTCATCTTTCATAGGAAATGTAGCAGGTTCAATACATGCAGCTATTGTATGAGTAGAACAGTGTACAGTATGATTACAACAGTGTGGCACAATAACAAATTGTATATTATATTGTATATGTTTGTGGGTTGTAGAAAACTTTTCTAGTTTTCTACAATATGAATTTTGTCACAGGTTAAAGATCTGTTGCAAATTATTAGGTCTTCACAATGGTGATCAGCTGCCTCTGTTTTCTGGAGTTCTTCACTGACTCTGGGCAAGATCCCTTGTACCACAGGAAACAGATCTACATTCAAAATCACTTATTGTGAGAGAAAGAGACTGACTTGCAGCTGCAGTAGTGTGAAAGGCAAATTGGTGGTGATATTCTGAAGAGTCCGACATATTTTGTGACTTAGAAACATGTCATTTAACACAAGTCTCATGGTAACGTTGCCACTGCAAGACCTGTGTACTTAGAAGGCAGACTGCAATATACCACTTTTTCTCAATTATGCAATTATCTTAATACAGTAAGGGTAAATATAGTAAAAAAATGTTTTACGCAAACATTGTAGGCAATTGATTTTAAAATATTACAACACATTAACAAGTGAAAAAAATACAAAATTTGCAAATTAATATTTGATAGAAGTTTTTTTAGGAATCTTAGACATAATCAAAATTTGATAACTGATGCTATTATACAAGATAATAGTAGGCAGATGTCCTTTTATGGTAAGTCCAAAACTTCCTAAGACAGCCAACTTTTTGTAGTTCAAGTTCTGTTCATGCTATCCTTTTAATTCCTGCAATTAAGTAGTGGTTCCCAGAAGTAGTGTCTTTTAAGGCAGCACTTTTGAGAATGATTTTATAAAAGCTAGCAGATCAGCATTTTCAGCCTAAAAAATGCCATTTCCAGAATTACTGTATACTGACAGCATCACTTACAGGAATTGTTAAAGAAAATCACAGCTTTGCTCCTTTATGTAGACAAACTCCCAACTAACAAAATTACTGATATACCTGGAGGTCAATATATGCCTGGAAATTCTAAGGTTAATTAATGCCTTTGGATGAATCAGAATTTTGTATGTAACACTAACACTGGATTGCCATGACGGTGGAGGGGAAGTGCTGCTCTCTTAAAAGCAATATACGAGCAATATAGCTTGAAATCTATAGCTGTCAAATTAACTATCCAAGTTACCATTAGAGAAAAGTTTCATAAATCCTTTCTAGTTAGATTTACTCTTGGCTTCCTTCTTGGTTTTTTTTTTTTGGGTTTTTTTTTTTTTGTTTGTTTACAGGATGATGATTATTGTAAAGGTAAGCTTTTCCTCTTCGTTTTTGAAGTATTTGAAAATATGTAATCTTTTGATATATTTATATGCTTTTGTGCATGTATCTGTGTAACTCTCAGGTAGGGATGCAATGCTGGTATTAATTAGGGAGCTGAGAGAGAGGCTGTAACTGAACAACCAACCATATTATCATATAAACTATCTGAAGTATGTCCTGGCTGCAGATTACACAAAAGGACAATTTTTCTGTGTACAACATGGAGCAGGAAGGGAATGAGGAATTATCTTATAGGTTTGGAAGACCTGCGTAGCCACTGGTGCTGCCTGGCAACTAGAAATATAAGTTGCCTGTTGTCACACAGTGAAACAACCAGGTAGTGGAACAGGAGGCAAAAACTAATGGAAGAGAGACATTAAGTATGGACAGAGACATTAAGTGCAGGGAACCATATGTCTGTGAAAAAGTTGGCCAAAAAATATTTCTCCACATAATATGACTGTTAAATTCAAGCCTTTGCCACAGATCATGTTCAAGATTACTAGATGACAGAAGAAAAAAATGCCATGGAGACAGACTATGGAAGCTGAGGGGAAAATAGTTTGAAATGCAATTTATCTTTGAAGCACTTATCTTTGGACTGATCTCTCTGGACCTATTCTTCTCATTAAGCAGGAGTAAAATGGCTAAGCAGCAGCACTCATTAAAGAAGCACGAGATTCCCCAGGGTTATGGAATCAAGTCCAAAGTAAAAAAATGTCTAATCATCTCTTTTCATCTCTGTATTTCACTTTATCTTTGCTTGCTCTCCTTTCACCTATCACAGCTATATAATTACCAGGTGAGAAATTTCTAAATCCTGGATTCAAAAACTTAACATGATATATTATATAAACAGTGGAAGCACCACATTTGTAATCTTTTTGATATTTGGTAGAAAGGATGACAGAAACACTAAAAAGTATGTAGTATTATTTAAGTGATAGACCTGTTTTATGCTGATTGTGTCTATACTGCAAAGTAAGGGATGTGATCTCCTATTCCCTAGGTGCTTAACTACATCCCAGCCTGACACTAGGAATAAGTCTCTGTTCTTACTCGTGTCCCTCTGAAAAAAGTAATCATGATAGCTGGTTAAGAAGGGACCACAACATCTGCAATACCTGTCCTGGTCTGAAAACTTTAGAGGGGGACATCAGTGTGGGATTCACAGAGTATAACCAACCCACAAATAGGACATAGCAAAGGTTGATATTCTTCCTGGCCTCCTGAATGACACAGATCTCCTGTAAGTGACATACCATTTTAACTCATCCTGGACAGATGTATAAGGTGACCTAGGGCATTTCAGGGTTGTTTGATTCTGTAAATAAATCCATTGCTGGATTTCTACTGTTTTAATACAAGTTTAGACACCTTCCCCCTAACACATAAACACATACCCTGAGATGCATGACCTGAATCCCACCACAGGAAGTAGATTTATCAGGATTTATATTTTTTAAACGTAATTATCTACTGTTGCTTGAGACACTTAGACTGAGATAGCAATGTAACTGACAGATACAACACAGGGCTGTCACACAGCCAGAAGTTTCTTTTTGGAGCAACTACTGGAGACAAGACCTGTAGAACCTAACATGACTGTAGATACCTAAGTATGGAGTCCTGCTAATTATACTTCCAGGTCACCTCAAAGTCATTGCTCTATTCTACTTGTGGGAAGAGTGAGGATCCAGCCTACATGGGAACATTCTTAATATCTTTGCTTTGCCCAAAAGGGGAGGACTCAATCTTTATTCTCATTTCATTCACTTGTCAGATGATTGTACTTGATTGAACCTCTAAAAAAAAAGGTATGCTTTTCATTAAAAAAATATAATTTTTACATATTTTATACATATACATGTATGTTTACATATATATAAATTTAAAGTAGATATGACAAATAAATAGAATGCAAGAAATAAAATTTCTGGATGCATCTACACTGATAAAGAGGGATAATGAGAGAGCTTTTGTTCTTTGAATTATTTTGTTCCAAAACTGTGCAAGGTGTAGTTCTGAGGTTAGTTCTAGGGAACTCTATCATTAAACAATGTGAATGAGACTGCACCAGGTTTGGCTCCAAGAATCCTACAGAGTCTTTCACCATCACTCACTGCTACCCATATTTTTCACATCCTTAAAGAGAATTACTTTATCATTGATAAAATGCAAAAGATAAATTCAAACTGTATTTCTACATATTAATTGTATTTGCTCAACAATACCATACCTAATGAAGTAAGTTTGAAAATGTGTCAGTTTTTTACATCATATGATATCTTCAGTATCATAAATTCCACACATTGAATGAGGCACAGTATTTAATTTAATACAATTATTTTTCTTTTTATGTATCGAGTTGAACACCAAAATATGTGTTAACTTACTACTACACAACTAGAATTAGTAATAGTTGCTCAACTGATTATTGGGAAGATAAAACTGAAGTGTATTAAGAATATTGAAAAGATGCAAAAAGTTTGTACAGTCAAATTGTGTGAACTTCAGCATTATATAACCACTTTAACAAACAATACTACTTATAACTTTGGGAGAAATCACTTCATCTAAGATGAAAGGAAAGTGAAAATTAAGACTTTATCCAATTAATTACTTCAAATATATATTGCATAAAAGAAAATTGAGAAGTTATGCCTCCACTACAAGGTTATAGCGTTATTTATATCCCTCATCCTCATCTTCCAAAGCTAGAGTTGTCTTTTTTTGTCAGTTGCAACAGAAATAAAGGACATTGAGTCACGTTGCCATCATTTTGATCAAAAGAAACTCAGGATATTTTTTGGCTATTAGACATTGCTTTTGTACCTAACATACCTTGTACATTAGGTAAGCAACTCTTAATGATGTAAGATGTGCACCAGTATCCAGAGAGCAGCTCATGACACCCATCCCTGGAGGTGTTCAAGGCCAGGTTGGATGGGGCTTTGAGTAACCTGGTCTGGTGGAATGTGTCCTTGCCCATGAAACAGGGGTTGGAACTAGATGATTTTTAATGCAAGACTTTTTTTTTATAAAGAGTTTTGCAGCTAGAAGCCGATTTCTCAGGAAACCATGTTGAATGACTAAAACCTGAGAAAAATCTACATATAGACTGCATTATGAATAATCTATCTCTCTGTATCAAGAGAGATTTAATAAAATATATATGCATGATTTAGATATTGGCAAGAAAACGTTCTACTACAATATCATGAAAACTGAGCTATCTTAATGTCTTAAAAAAACACAGAATTTATTATGTGCACTGCTACTCATAATGCAAAATTAGAAAGTCTGTTTGGATATGTAAAAAACTTAAATATATTGCAGAAAACTTAAAAATATCATTTTTGTGAAGTCTGAGTTTCAAGCTGGAGTTAAATCCAGTTCTGGAGATTGAATAACATATGTAGTGATTAAAAAGAAGAACTATAAATATATACATAAATACATTAAAAGTGTGATCAAATGTAATTTTGTGATAGTTATACTTCTGAAGGACTGAGGAAAGCATTTTGAGAAAGAATGTATGTTATTCTAAAAGAAGTGTTTCCTATTAAAAGCTTCTTGAAAAAAAATCTGTTCTTTATTTTCCAAGTGAATATTCCTTGTTCCTCTTCAAAAACTTCTCTTACAGGAAGTGCAAGTCTATGCTGCTGTATAGATTTAGAAGTTCTGGTAAAGCTACTGGTTTCATTTCTATTTTTCCACATAAGTTTATTCTTTTATTATTATTATTATTCTTTAATGTGTATCTATTTTAACTTCTTACATTGTTTCTTACCTCAGAATAAATCCTTATTTAAATATTAATAAAATTTTAAGGACATTATATTTAACTATCTTTGTTAAAATTGAAGACAACAATGTTAAAATATTTTGAGATACGCACCAGAAACATCAGAATACTTTAGGGCCGGATATTTAATTTAGAAATGGTGGTTCCAACATAAGTCATTACTAAAACAGTTTGTCCACACATAAGGTCAGGAAATGCAGTTGGGATAGATATAAGAGAGGGCAGAAAATGAGTGAAATAGTCATACATCTTCTGCTAAAATTATTTCCCTGTCCTTGAGCAGATGAGATTGCCTGTGTTATAGACAATGAATATGGTTTTAGTTCATTATTCTATAAATTTTATTAGACTTTCAGGTCATCATACCTGAGATCCTAACGCACTAAAGATGATAAAATAATTGGAAGTTCACTAATATATAAATGACAACAGAATTTTGTGGAAAAATAAACAAAACAAAAAAAAAGAAAAGAAATTTAGAATCTTGTTTTTATAAAATAGAATTAATTTTAACATGATATTCACTTTTTATTATTATATTTTCTGATTATCGTTGCTCCATATTTCATATGATTTGTATAAAGGAGATGATATTTCAACCCATGCAACAGTATGTGCTGGTGAGCTTACTGTCTGGAAAGCACCTTGGCAGAAAAGAACCTTGGGTCCTGGTGGACTGGTGGACACCAAGTTGAACATCAGCCAGCAATTTGCCCTTGCCATAAAAAAGGCTAATGGTATCCTTGGCTATGTTAAGCAAAGAGCTGCCAGCAGGTCAAGAGAGGCTTGTTAAACTGCAAGCTGTATATTTAAGATTTTTCTAGAAAACAAGCTTAAACCAGAAACACAATTTGGGCCTAGATCAAAAGGCCCGAGAACACGTAAACCATGAACTAAAACCCAACCAAATATATAGAGACATGACCAAAGAAATAAAACCAGTTAGATCAGAATTTTAACAAGTACAATTTAAACACTCTGGGTTGGGGTTTTTCGCCTTCGGAACTTAAGGAGGACAGCTACTGAAACATCCATAAGCTATGTAATGATATACCCACTCTTACTCAGAAAGAGTGACAGAAAAGTGTAAGTGAGAGCATGGTTTATAAATTGAGCAATTTCAGCAATCAAAAAAATATAAAATCTCAATATGAAATAAAGCCTTCTAGCAGTACCATGCCATATTGGAGACATTAAAAAAAGAAAAAAATTGTGCTATGCTAGTAAGGAAAATAGCTATATATTGGGGCTTTATGGGCCCACCTGTGCTAGTTATGGTCTGCTAAAGGCTATAGTAATTTTTTTTCCTTATGCACTCAATGGATTCTGTCTCCTGAAATGCTCAGTGTTCCAAAAGTCCAGACATACAAGGGGCAGTTGACATGCTTATATGTGCTTAAGGCACCTTGCCATATTGCACCCTATAAATACACTGCATGGCTATTCTCTGTATGTTTATTTTGAAGGGAAATTAGCTTTTGCTTCTGAACATTGTTCTAACTCAGAGGGATAGCCAGAATGTGAATCAAAGCTATAGAAAAATAGTATTTCTTTCATAAGACCAGTCTGGCAGATCCTGAATAAAAGGGCTGTAGGATTAGTTTATTTTGCTGTTAATTTTATATACATTCACACCATACACCTATGCCATATATATGGGTATTAACATTTATCCTGAACACAATGGAATTAAGAGAAGCTTTTTTCTCATCATTCTGAGTCTGGTTAACCACTGTGACTGTTGTCACAGAGCAATCTAAGTTTTGTTCTTTAGTTGTGTTTTTGGTTTTGTGCATGTGTTTGCAGTGCCCTGAAAACTGGAACCTAAAACCCTTTCTCCCAGCGACAGTGTTACTGATTTTATCTTCTCTACCTGGATGCTTATTTTCATAAAACATACACTGAGTTAATTTCGTTTTGATTTTTTTTTGCCTTTCTGTCTAATTTAATTGATAAAAACCTGTTAGTTCACAAGCTACAAAAGAGAAACACACAAAAACATGTAGTAAGAAGCAGTTGAAGAAAAGTGTCCACACAATTAATTAATGGCCTCCACACATTCTAGTATTTACATCTACCTTCAGAATTGCTCCTTGTGCTTGATCCCACAGAATTCACATGCAGAGCAGAATGTGCATTAACAAGTGTAATTTAAAGCCCTGGAATTGCACAGGAATTGATATTAATGAGAATCCTGCTGAAAGTCACCGCTGAGAGCCTTAGAAATGGTAAGGCCTCTAAGAGGAACAAGAACACAAACATCCTATTAGCATAAGAAAGCTCTTTATTTTTCTTTCTTTTTTCTTCCCCCAGCCCCCCTGCATGTTTGTTCCTCTTGTATTTACTTTGAATAGTTGCAATAAAGGAAAGGAACAGCTACTCAGTTTTAAATGGCGAATTCAGTGCCTAGTATTTAAACTTATCAGAACCCTTGCACCACTCTCAGTAATGCTGAGGTCAGCAACCTTGTACCATCTGTTGTTTCTAATGAAAGAGCATGTAGAATGAGGATTTTTACTACTATATCAGAATCGCCTGGTTCTGAGTTTATTAGAAGGTACAGCCTGTCATAGCTCCTCCAGCCTCAACAGAGCTCTAAGTACTGAATGCTTGCTCTGACAGCTGAATACCTGCAACTGAAGTTGCTGCACTCAAAATCTTGTTGCAAGCCAAAGGCAACATAGCGTATATGCAAAGAAAGTATGGCTGGCCTAATTAATGTTTTAACCACCTTATACCTAGGCTGTTACTGAAGACTTAGAATAATACCAAACTAATTAACGGAGAAAAGTCAAATGTACGATGCAGTTAAAATTGTTCTACAAAGGTATAACAATATCTTCTGCTTTCTGTGGGTGTCATGTTCATCAAAGTGTTCCTCTTGATCCTAAAGTTGCTGCTTCAAACTTCCTCAAGAACAGGTACAGGAAGTGGAGGTTATGATGAGTTGTCATCATGTTACTAGATTGGTCATTTTTATCACATGTAGTATCCTCAGACTAAAAGCTGATGAAAGGTCAAGCAATAGCCACTTTATCAGTAAACAAGTGTGGAAACACCAAATCAGACCAGAGTAAGCCCAAACATGTCCCTGAGACACTGTACTCTAAGCCTATATTAAAAAGCGTACGGACTTTTACCAGCAATGGCAAAATTCTTATCTACCTGGCTAAAAGCTTTCATTAGATTTGTAACAGCAGTACTCAGCAACCAAAACCAGGAGTCAGTTTAATCAGTAAGTTGAAGTCATTTACTTCAACTTACAGTATTGTGTCAAGTGATTTCCTTCACACTGGGCTTCAGAATGGAGTGGCTTCCTGTCCTCTGCAACTTCAGCTGTTTTAAATATTTCTGTGCATACAGATGTATACTGTTTTACATCTCTGTCAGCAACATGGACAGTGAGATTGAGTGCACTCTCAGCAAATCTACTGAAGACATCAAGCTGTGTGGAGCAATCAACATTCTGGACGGAAGGGATGCCACCCAGAGGGACCTTGACAGGCTTCAGAGGTGGGCTTGAAAGCAGACTGAGAGAGTTGGGGTTGTTCAGCCTGGAGAAGGCTCCAGGGAGACCCTATAGCAGCCTTCTGGTAGCTAAAGAGGACCTACAGGAAAGATGGGGAGGGACTCTTTTATCAGGGACTGTAGTGATAGGATGAGGGGTAACGGTTTTAAAATGAAAGACGGTAGATTTAGATTAGATACCAGGAAGAAATTCTTTACTATGGGGGTGGTGAGACACTGGAATATGTTGCCCAGAGAATTTGTGGATGCCCCATCACTGTAAGTGTTCAAGGCCAGGCTGGATGGGGCTTTGGGCAACCTGGTCTAGTGAGAGGTGTCCCTGCCCATGGCAGGGCGGTTGGAACAAGATGATCCTTAAGGTCACTGCCAACTCTAACCATTCTATGATTCTGTGATTCATACAATACTACTTCAGGTTACAAAATCATTTAATTACACCATGTTTATTCTTGTAAGAGGTAACATATTAAAAAGAATTTTTTGTACATGTAACATGTTGAAGTCCTTGCTAGAAATGGTGCATTCTTATCCTTCTCAGAATTCACATATTAACAGAAATAATCTGATGTACAGTTCAGAGAAAATCCATATACAGTAGCTGACACAGAAATAAGAAAAGCTATAACCTGTTTTCCCTTCATGACAGAACTCCAGTAATAATTTCAGTCATTAGACGTAGGGAATCAAACTGTTTAAATTACATTAAAGTACATTTTAGGTTCACAGAAACTTATGCAATTATATATTGTCATAGAATTATAGAATCATTCAGATTGGAAAAGACCTTTGGGATCATCGAGTCTAACCATCAGCCCTACTCTACAAAGTCCTCCCCTACACCATATCCCTCAGTACCACATCTAAACGGCTCTTAAACACATTCAGGGATGGTGACTCAAGCACCTCCCTGGGCAGCCTATTCCAGTGTCTGACCATTCTGTGAAGAATTGTTTCCTAATGTCCAGTCTAAACCCACCCTGTTGCAGCTTGAAGCCATTCCCTCGTCTTCTATCACTAATTACCTGTGAGAAGAGACCAGCACCTCTGCAGCACCTCTGTGAGAAGAGACCAGCACCACATGTCACAGGGGAAAGCTGCTCATCTTGCACAGCTTAAATCAAATCAGGATCAAACTGGTTTAATCATTTATTATAGCATTAAATTAACCAACAATCAGTGACTTGTACATTCAGGATCAATATTAACAACACAACAGATAAAATACATTGCTAGCCCCTCACAAAATGCAAATATACACTTACAGATTTGAAACACCCTTCTATGACTAATCTCAAATTCTAAACTTGCCTTCCTCCCGCACACATAGTCACGTACAGTTGCACTCCTAACCAAGCAAATGTGGGTTATAATCACAAAACCATTTTCTGGGAGTGCCCTGTTTACACATACCTCTGTGTTTAAAAACAGCTTTCCTGTTGGCCCTTGTTGCTCTCAACAATCCACTAATGAGCAAGCTGGTGAGAAAGAACCTCAATTAAGTCAATATACACATTCAAGATGTGAGTACCTATTCATGTTTTCCTGAAAGGAAACATACACTGCTCACAGTGGAGGATGTTCTGTGGGGCCTAGATAGAGCACATGGTGTTATGAGAATTCTGGTAGTTCCAAATTGGATGTGGTTGCCACTCCTTTACCACTTTCCCACCCCACAATCATGAATACCCATGTTTTTTTTTTTTAAACTTCTTTTCAAGTTGACTCCTTGACTTCCCCAAAAGTGTCTCGGTAATCTTCTGGTTACCCTTTAATTTGATGGACCATCGTCTTAAGCGAACTTTGTGCTTGCTAATTTCTTTGTAATTTTATGAGTTAATAGGCAGTCATTTCCTCAATCACTGCAATCACTGGGCAGTTTTGGGTATTGTGCCCACACACACTGTTTCTATTTTATAATAGAAACTCCTATTTTATCAGCTATTGTTACCCATGTTATATTACGTAGAGGGAGTTGTGTAGACTCCTCCATAGCATACATTAAACATGCATCTGACAGTTGATGAAAAAAGGTACATTGTCCATTCCTTTGAGGCTCGTTGCTTATTGGATAGAGGGGAAAACCTTTGTATTCTAATACGGAATAAATCAATACCAATTATAGCAATTATTAAAAACACACACACCCTCTCAGTTAAGCTAACCTCATATTCATTGCCAATGACCATCTGACTTTACTATAAAATTTCTTCTGTCCTTCAATACACCACAGTATTCTATGAGTTTAAATTAAAAAGATATAGGTAAGGGGATGGTCCTGACAAAACTTTGGTAACTGATTTGTGTTCAAAAGGGAAAAAAAACAAACACAAAAACCCACACACACATACAGAAAAAACTATCCTAAAATATCTTCCCTTAAAACAACAATAACAACCAGAACGGTGGAGAAGAGCAGGTAATATGCACAACTGGCTAATCATGTGATGGCTTGTGTATTCTATCAATAAATGGATTTTGCAAAAGCTTTTCTTACATTTGTGAAACTCAGGGAGAATTTCTACTCCTCAGAATGCCTAGTTAGTTAAATGAAATGCTCTATTACCAAACCTAAAGTTCATTCAGATGAAATTGAGTTGAGAACATTTGTCAATAGGTTAAAGAAAAAAAAAACAAAAAAAACAGAAAACAGCAGTTGCAGTTATTGCAAAACACACAAAACCAGATTCTGATATTTCAGGTATGTGTATATTTTCAGAAAACATAAACATGCAAAAGGATGAAAATGCACCACAGAAATTATTTTAAGAACACTTTGATTAAAGACTACAAACACTAGGTACTTTAATAATAATTCTAGTTTACATTATATTAGCTATTTACTGACATGCTCACAGATTCCTTGGGTCTCCATTAACCCTGGATTTTTAATTAATTGCTTCATCCTTTTAAATTTCTGAGGGTTTTCTTCCTTAAATGAAGCATTTATGTATTCAGGTTCTGTCATGGCCATTGTTTGCAGTTGTAGGCTTTGTTGTTATTTTATTCTGTCTGGGAATCTAATTATGATTATTAGATATCTTAGTAATTAATAATACCACTTTAAAAAAAATTACAGTTGTTCAGATATAGCTTGGGTATAAGAGCTTAATGAATTGTCAATATGCATAATTTAAAGTATGTGTTCTTTCAAATAAAAAATATTTTCTTCTTTAGGAGACAGAAAGATTGATAATGCAGCTATATTTCATGAAGAACTTATATTTTGAATTCTTTTAACTCATAATCACTTGCGAATTCTTGGAAAGCTCATCTTGTCCTCAAAGGAAAGACCTAGGCTCATCTCTAGGCATTAAGATGTCTAATTTAAGACATTGTCTTATTCAGAACGGACAGTTCATGTAGCAAAATAGTCACCTCAGGCCACGAATTAACATCTTCAGAACAGTTGAATTGTTCCCTGAAAGAACTTACTCTCTTCCATTATATTGGAAGCTTAGATAGAGTGACTGTTAGTGAATTGCCTCAAGTTAGATAAGATGTGTCTAGTACTAGGGTTCATGGAACAAGTTTAAACAGTATATCATTTTTATCACCTTTGTAGAGCTGTTGGTTTAAATGATGATATGAACTTTGTGATCAAATGGGAGAAAAAGTTAAAAAGAGGAGTAGTTATCTTGTCTGAAAGGTTTAGGCATCTCTGAACTGCGACTTTGAGCTATAAGGTAAGGGTGAGGCCCAATGAGGGGAATCAGGGTCAGACACAGCCCTGGGATGGCCATGAAGGGCCATGGGGATGGTGATGTGTAAGGCCAGGCCAGGAGGTTAGCCAACCAGTGGGACCTCACTCAGCAGGGCCAAGAAGCGCAGGGCTGCACTGCAACTCAAGCAGGGCCAGGGAGACCCACAGCTGAAGGCAGAGCTCAAGGGCTGGGGTTGGATCCTGGTTGCGACCACTCTGTTTCACTGCCTGGGGCTCCACCCTCTGCTGCACTGGCTCTACCTTGTCCTTGAGCCCCCAAAACCAAGCCTATGAAGGCTGGGAATTGAATGCTTTCAGAACCCTTCCACTGATTACCCTTGCAGATAACTATATGCATCTGTGTAGCTCTCATTTGACATTAATTGTTCCTTTTTTTTTTTTTTTTTTGAGATGGTCTTTTTGACAGGTAAATTCATTTTGAAAAAGACTGGCATTAAAGACTTGAACCTCATATTAGGAATAATTGCCATTTTCATGATTTACACATCGCAAAGCACAACAAGATGCTCAGAAGAGTCTGGTTCAGTATTTCTTAATAATACTGAATAATTCTGAAGTCCAGAGCAACTATATGAAAGCATCAACCATAAAATGGTTCACTGTCCATCATACTTTATAAGGTACATCCTGACTCTCTTACAGCTTGTGCAAATGACTTCAAAATGGTAAATGTAGTTTCTGTATTTGACTGCAACCATTCATGAAGTGAAAAGCAAATTAGAGATTTTTATTGCAGCTTACTCCACATTTCAAAATTAATCTAAATGAAATGTTCTTCCATTGTTCCCTTGTTGACTGTCAAAATTTTAAAAGCAGTTGCTTGGTATCTCATATGATTTATCCTTGTCAATGTCTGTACTGGAAAGTTAGAGGCAGCATAAAGAGTTCTTTCTCATATACTCAACTTTCAGTGTGAAAAATACCTAAAGATAAATAATTGTTACTTAATTTGTTCACAATCCTATATTCTCTGTGGTTATATTTCACTCATGTTTCTGAAGGTTTATTCAACATTAAAGTAAGAACTCTCAGCAACAATAACAATATAGTGTAACTGCATACTGTGTTTGAATACCAGATCTTTTATATCTGGTCAACATAGCTTTCTGGCTTCCAAGGCTCCCGTTAATTTATTAGTGAAATGACTTAAAATTTTCTTTTTTTTCCTCTTTTTTCTTTTCTTTAGCTAAATAATAAGATCACAGTGATAATGCAAGTTTTCTAAGCAGTTTTTAGGAAATCATCTCTTATTGATGAAAAGAGAAAGAATTCCTACTGTGATTGCTATAAATTCTACAATTATTTGACATGTCAATTTAGCCCAGTTGACTTAACTGAATCATAGGAACTCTTTCCAAAAAGATTGTATTGGTCTAATCCAGCGTTGCCATGGTTTAACCCTTGCAGGCAGGTAAACAACACACAATCATTCACTCACTTCCCTCCAGTGGGATGTCAAAGAGACTCAGAATGCTAAAAATGTGAAAACCCATGGGATGAGATAAAAACATTTAAAAGGGTAAGAAAAAGCTGCACGTGCAAGCAAAGCAAAATAAGGAATTAATTCACTGTTTCCTCTCATCAGATAGGTGTTTAGCCATCTTCAGGAAAAGAGGGCTCCATCATGCATAGCAGCTACTTGGGAAGATGAAGGCTGTGTTGACGTTACCCCTTTCCTCCTTCTTCTCCCAGCTTTTATTGCTGAGTACAATGTCATATGGTGTGGAATATCTCTGTGGTTGAGTCCGCTGTCCCAGCTGTGTCCCCTCGCAGTTTATTGTGTCCCCCAGGCCTACTCACTGGTGGGGCAGCATGGGAAGAAGCAGTCCTTGACGGGGTGTAAGCACTGTTTGTCAATAGCTAAAACATTGGTGTGTCATCAGCACCGGTTTTATCACAAATCCAAAGCATAGCACCATAGGAGCTACTATGAAGAAAACTAATTCTATCACAGCCAAAACTAGTACAGCCAGTTACAATAATGACATACATTAGTAATATTAAAAGATGAATCTCATTATGTGTCATGCCATCCTGCTTACATTGGTAGAACAGAGTGACTGCTTCTCAGATATAAACAGAAATGTATTTATTAAAAGCTGTAGTCATCCAAAGACAAACAGATGGCTGCTATTCAAGCAGGGCAAAGCAGTGATTATACACATCTGTACAATACCAATAAACTCTAATACATCCAGAAGCAATTAGCTGCTCTTTTAGAATAAAGCAGAGTTACTCAGAACAGCTTTCATTTCATTATTTGGTCAATTTTACATGGAAGTTGGAGCTATGCATAAATGGTTTTCATAATAGTGAACACAGTAGTCTTCACTGATTGCATACTGTGTGTGGGAAAATATATCTATAGCTCACACAGAAGAATATCATAATTACTTTCTGCCATAATCCACTCACTTTTTCTGATTTGCTGTTAGCAGGAATTTACATCAAGATGACTTTGCACAATTACTGCCCAGTTCTCTCTTAGACCTTTACTGGACTGACCTGCCAAAAAGGTCAGCCCAAAATCACCTCATATGTGAGACTGGAATTATACATAAAAGATGAAAACTGAAAGCTCTTGCCTCAAGACTGATGCTCTCTTGTGAGCTTTCATGCACTGGCATCTATGTCTACCACTGAACTTGAGTTTCACAGTTCACAGTACAGATACAGAAGTTCAGCCATCTGGACAGATATGTTGATAGGATATAATATCCAACTACATTCCTTCACAGCTTTTCCAATCAGCCTTTAAACAACTAAATTCTCTTTCTAGAACTAAAATCTACTGACAAATGATTGATGTTAAAGTAAATTATTATTCTTTGCCTGATTAACCTAATTTTCATTAACATCCAACTGGCTTCTCCTATCCAACGCATCAAGATGTTGTCTACTCTCGGTTTTTGACTTATATCCAAAAGGCACACCTAAACTTCTGAAAAAATGAAGTCAGGAAACAAGCTAGAACAGTGAACTCCCACTCCCCACTTGTGTGGAGAGTTCCTTTGGCTTTGGCTCTTGGCTCTATTCTGGAACACCAAAATTGTTATGCCAAGAGCAAATTTGCTATACACAGGACTAGTTTTATACAATGGGGGGTTGGGGGTAGGGGTGAGGGGTGTAAGTTAGTCAGTCTTGATTGACCTCAGTGCTTGAAACAAGTTCTTTATTGGTTCTTTATCTTCTTTTTTTTTAGTGACATAGTCATGGAAATCCAGGTCAAGAGAGAATATAACCTTATACAATTTAACTTTATGAATATAGTATGCTATTATAGTTCATGCACCTGTTTGATACTAAACCCAGTTATACTAGGCATCTTGTATTTGTATAAACAGAGCAGATTTCTTTTGGCAACTTTTGGCTTACATGACTGTGTTAATATAGCCCTCTGAGAATATGCTGATTATAAGGAATTTCCCTGTTCCATAAAGCAAGGAATTTCTCTGTTCCATAAAGCCCAGCAAACAATTTCTCAGGGAATCCATAAGAGCAGGTTACCTTCTTATTTTAGCTTGGTTGGGTATTTGTTAGCAAGCTGTTTTTGTCTGATCTAATATACATACTGTGAATTCTACATAATTTATATTTTTAATGTTATGTAAGTCATCAGCTCTGCAGATATAAAGATATATTGAATCTTCAGTTAATTCCATCAACCAGATGTAATCCTATAGAAAATAAAACTACAAGCAGCAGAAAATCCAAGAGGTTTTAAATTTCTCTTCAATGAAGACAAAAAGACACACTTGAGTCAATTAACATTCTTCATGTTTTTTGGCATGTGTTTATATATCCAAATTAAGGAGTCCAGTCCTGTATTATCTGCCAGAAATATGATGAATATTAATAAACATCAACTTATAATCATAATATTATTTATTCTCTATTAATTATAATTAATAAATTATAAGAATTTTTAGTTTATGAGAAAAACTATTGCTAATGCAAAAAAATCCTCAGTTGTGTAAGCTGAACATTAAAGCTGGAAAAAATCTGGTAGAACAAATACATTCACAGAGATATGTCAATTTGAAGTACATTACTTTCCTATAGGATATGAGTGGGAGATGCAAGAAGAAACTTCGAAATCAAACTTTAAGAGTTACTGCAGTTTTGAAAGCAAAAAACATTTTAAAATGTGAAAAAAAAAACCACACCAATTTGTCTTTCTGTGGGCCAGATTGGCCAATGAGAAAAACAGATGCTCTCCCCCACCTCTCCCACCACAGAGAGGAGAGAGAGAGATAAAGAGATTTATAATATGATTAATAATGAATAAACTCCTCCCAAAACCTTAACCCATCATATTGCAAGAAAGAAGGATTCCTGAAAGCATAAGCATAGAGAAGGAAATGGAAGCTCCAGGGGTAAAACAAGGGGATTTTAAAGGAGTTTAGTCTTGACAAGTGGATAGAATTGATTTTACAGTGTAAAAAAAAAGAAAGCAAAGAATTTCTCTCAGCATACGTAAAGCTTTTCATATATGGTGAAAATGCAAAGGAGATAAGATGTTATAAGAGTCACAGTCTGTGTAAGAAAGGGAACACAGGATGGGCAGAGAGAGAAATTCCTTCAACATTAAACATGCTGTGCCTGATCAGTGGAACTACTTCTCCATAGCAGGTCACCCTTCACCTCCAGCAGAGAAAGCTCTGCTTTTTGATTTGCCACTCAGCACATTTAGCAGAATGTATGTAAATATTCACCCACATAACTCATACTGTCAAGATTGAAAGCACATACAGAGATACCTAGGGCACAAACTAGCTTTCCAGAGGTTCAAATGTACTTCAACTAAAGCTGCAATCAATTCTGAAGCAGTACTATTTTCCAGGAAGCCGATTTTTCAGCACTAGGAAGTTCACAATTACTTTGAATAAGAAGTGTGTAGGACATATCAACTTTCCCACACTTCATACTCTCCTGCCACTTTATTGGACTATTATTCAAATAAAGATATGACATGGGGGGCAATATGAAGTGGGAAGACAATAAAGAGTTTTAATTGATTGTGAATCTGTTAGATTTTGAACTACAAAATCATTAAGAACCAGCATCATATATTGTCAAACTGGAAATGCAGTCAATATGTTTATCAGAATATCTCTGCTGTGTCCTTCAAGGAAATCAGAGAGGGTAATAAAGGTTTGTTACTGCAAGGAATTCTTGCCCTTTACAGAAACTGTCACTGGATTCACATTAGAAAGAGGATAGGCACAGGCTCCTGGCACTTTTTTGTTTGTATTATAGATACTGTCAAGGACAGTATCTCCCCTTGTGATTCTCCCCAGTAACTGAATGAGCATGTACATGTATATGATTATGAACCTGCTTGGGTATATAGCCTCTGCTGAGAGGAATATATTTCCTTCAGATCCTGTGTTCTCTGTTTGAGATTCGCCAAAAAATAATGATGTAGCTTCACTAAACTACTTGGAATTAGCATACACGAGAGAAACTATTGGCATCAGTAATATTCTGCTATATTTCAACTTGCAATCACAGTTGAGGAAACTATTTTATACAAGGGTTTATAGACATTTATGCCTTGAATATCCCTTCTGCAAGCTACAGCTGCTGAGAAGGGGAGAGAGCCCATAATTTATGGCTTTCCTGCAAGGCTGGAAAACAAAACAAATAAAAGACTCATATTTCAGTATTAACCAAACAAGCTCTTACTTTTATATCTATCTGACAAATTGAAATAATTCAGAAAGCTCAACATCTAGGGAACAAATTTGATAAGCTGGGTTTATTTCTGGCTAATTGAAAAGCATACCATCCTAATAACCATGCAAGCTAATGTTACCCCAGTATATTGAGTGACAGGTAGGTCACAAAACCATTGTGTTGGCAGGAGCTCAAAGAAAAACATGAATGATCTGGAGTCAGTGAGGCTGTGCACATATGAGCTTTGCTATCCCAGGAAAATTCCAGCTTTTTTTTTCATATTCTCAGTACTTGAGTCTAACCTTATTTTCCATTTTAACTACTCTACTTATTCTTAAATGTAACTAGTAGAATCCCTTCTTATTGACCTTGGCTACTGTAGGCATGTTTCATTTAACAGGTAATGTACATTCAGCTCTTTTTCAAAAGTAAAATGAAAAAAGGAAGAAACAAAATTTTGAAAATGTAACTGAAAACAAACAAACAAAAAGTCTTTTTGCTTTGTTTCTCCTTCTAAACACTTCCATGTGAACATAGAAATATTTTACCTGGCATTGGTTACAAGTTTGAACTTCCATGTTTAGGGAATGAACTGTGGCCATCTGTTGGCAACCTAGACTCATGTCTGGATGGAAATCTGATAGAATATGCTACAGCCCTTCTTCAGTCTCTAGTAGCAGTCTTGATTTTAAAAGAAAACAGTACCTCAGGTCTTTACCTAGTCTCAGATGTTGTACCCAAGTCTTGACTGTAAGTTTACAGAACTGTACAGGTTAGAGCAGTAGTAAATTAGAGAAACTCAGAAAAAAAAAATAAATCTTAAAGATCTCCTCTTGGGATAGATGTCTTTCAAAGACCATGAAGGTATTGAATATATTCAAGACTAATTAATCTCTCAGACCTAGCAGAAATTCAAAATTTAAGAGATATCAATAAGAAAAACAAGCCAAACACATTGCCTTTGAAAAATATACACCTTGCATAAATATTTCTGGAACACATTTTTTACAACATAAAAAACTACATTCACAATAGATATTGGTGAAAAATAAAAAGAAACAAAAATCTTACATTTTGTTACTTCCTGCTGATACTTTTTTGTTTATAGCAGAAAACATGCTGCTTACACTGACAGTCCCATTAATTTATTTAATTGTCTTTATTTTTTCCCTCCAGGGCTCAGTACTGGGGCCAATTCTCTTTAACATCTTTATCAATGATCTGGACGAGGGGATCGAGTGCACCCTCAGTAAGTTCGCAAACGACACCAAGCTGGGTGGCAGTGTTGATCTGCTGGAGGATAGAGAGGCTCTGCAGAGAGATCTCGACCGGCTGGATCGATGGGCCGAGACCAACGGGATGAGGTTCAACAAGGCCAAGTGCCAGGTCCTGCACTTCGGTCACAACAACCCCAGGCAGCGCTACAGGCTGGGGGCAGAGTGGCTGGAGAGCTGCCTGGCAGAAAATGACCTGGGGGTGTTGGTCGACAGTCGGCTGAACATGAGCCAGCAGTGTGCCCAGGTGGCCAAGAAAGCCAACAGCATCCTGGCCTGTATCAGGAACAGCGTGGCGAGTAGGGCCCGAGAGGTGATTGTCCCCCTGTACTCGGCACTGGTGAGGCCTCACCTTGAGTACTGTGTCCAGTTTTGGGCCCCCTACCATAAAAAAGACATTGAGGTGCTGGAGCGGGTCCAGAGAAGGGCGACAAAGATGGTGAGGGGTCTGGAGAATAAGTCTTATGAGGAGAGGCTGAGGGAACTGGGGTTATTCAGCCTGGAGAAGAGGAGGCTGAGGGGAGACCTTATTGCTCTCTACAACTACCTGAAAGGAGGGTGTAGAGAGATGGGGGTCGGTCTCTTTTCTCAAGTCACAGGCGACAGGACAAGAGGAAATGGCCTCAAATTGCACCAGGGTAGGTTCAGGCTGGATATTAGGAAAAAATTTTTCACTGAAAGGGTTATCAGACATTGGAATGGGCTGCCCAGGGAGGTGGTAGAGGCACCATCCCTGGAGGTGTTCAAAAGACGGGTTGATGTAGTGCTGGGAGGTATGGTTTAGTGATGATGCTCCTTGTTTGTTGTGTGTCTATTTTTGTCAGTTAGGTTGACGGTTGGACAAGATGATCTTTAAGGTCCCTTCCAACCTAGAAGATTCTGTGATTCTGTGATTTGCTAATGTTTCTTTTGTATTTGCTGTAAGCCTAAGTGATTTGGTTTATATTGCAATGTAGTGCGGAATCTCCTAGATGAGCATCCCATTGTTCATACTAATTAATGTTGGCTTCCATGGAAATGCTAATTTTGTAGCATTGTCAATCAGCCCTCATTAGTTATGTTCACATGAAATATGTGGTGGTCACTGTGAAGTGTCTACCATGTAATCAAGCCTTCTGACAGAAGGGGAAGCTCTTAGATTACAGTTGTGCAGGTAGGTTCTTGGTCTTTTTTTCCCCTATCATGCTCATTTAAGCATTATAAATTGGAGTAGTGTGTAGCAGAATATAAGTGTGAAAATTTCCTTGTCTCTCCTATGCAAAATGCAAGCAATGCTCTACTTTTTAACTTTAGGAATTTTATCAGTGTATAAAAATACAGTCTTCCACAGTAGGATATTATAGGCAAATACTCTTTTGTTTTTTTAATATCTTTCTTCTAACATTGGCATTGCTAGTGCTACAAGCATTCTAAATATTTGCACCTATAGGATTTCCCTTGCAGAAATATAGTTTTTTTTAAAGACAATAATAAATGACATGTTGGAAAGATGAAAAGATCACAAAACATACGCACTAAACCACCAAGCAATATTTCTGTGAATTTATTCACTCCAAATTGAATTAACTAGACTTACTACTTTTTTTGGTAGACCAGTGATTGCCATCTCCATAAGTCTTTAAAGAAAAAGATTTCCCCTAAGAAGAAGATGTAGTTCATAATTTTTCACGGCCTTCTAACAAAGTAATATTGATCTCATTCTAGAATGCCTACTAGCTTCTTCAGTTGCCTCAGGTAAGATATTTAAGATGAAAATATGAAACATTAGAATTTACAACTGGACTAATTTGCATTATAATG
Organism: Tringa tobata; assembly: GCA_033628505.1. Lineage (NCBI taxonomy): Eukaryota > Metazoa > Chordata > Aves > Charadriiformes > Scolopacidae > Tringa > Tringa tobata. The sequence continues at coordinate 19,555,383 of JAHREE010000279.1, read as the reverse complement.
GCAGTGTAAAATACTCAAATCACACTTAAATTGCATAGAGACCCTTTTTGCACTGTCAGTGGAGTAAAAGAGGTATTAGGGCATATGTGGATGTTTTTCACAGTTTTCTTATGTATTTCAGCCAAATGTTCTTGAACATTTATTTAAAACCATCTGCCTCTTTTACTTAGATTGGAAGCACTCCCTACACTGAACAAACCCCATAGCTATAGTTTGGTTTGTCTTGATTTGTTGAGACTAGAGAAAAGAAAGCTAAGGGGGTTTTAATTACCATCTTCAGCTACCTGATGTGTTATTATACACATGACAGAGTCAAAGTCTTCTTGGAGGAGCACAGCAAAAACCAAAACTAGAACAGGATGCCCAGACAGACTGTGCAATCTTTACCCTTGGAATTATTCCTAACTTGACTGAATTAAGACTAATCTAACTTTATCGGTCCTGCCTTGAGCAGTAGATTGGACTGAATAATCTCTCCCTGCAATACTAAAACATTAACTTTAAATAAAGGTTTTACAGAAATAGAAAAAAAATCTATTAAAGGATGTTTATTTCATAACTTTTAAAGATTTTTGGGGGGCAGGGTTTTTGGGGTTTTTTATTTTGCAGGGCAGGTGGTGTTCTATTTTTTTTGTCTCTTCCATGAAGTTTTAAAGCGAAAACTTTGGTTGACATTCAGCATAATGTTCATTTTAAATGTGGATACACCTAAAATAAGAAGACAGAAGGAGACACTGAGGCTGTGTCTCTGCTGTTAAACAAGAGAGGTAGACACACAACTCTTTAAAACCTTTTTACTTCTAAGACAAAACTTTCTTGGTTTTGGATTTGTTTTTCTCTTGCAGACCAACTACTTTAGTATTTCTAAACCACAAACTTTAGATTGCATTTTGCACAGCTGGAAGGAGAGGAGAGTATGTGGATATATGTGGTACTTGAGGGTGCGAGAGTCCAACTTGTCTGCTCAGATTCCGTTGGAGGACTAGGTAAGATACAAGCAATTCAACCTGGTGCAGTCTTGGTTATTTCACTTTTTTTGAAACACTCTATAGAATGACCAGTCTTCATAACTGTTCCTACATTCCACATTGGAGAAACCTAGTTGAGTTTGTCCAAAATAGAAGAAGGGGACATACTAATACTTAACTAGAATTAGGATGATGGTTAACTTCGGTTCCTTGTTCTATTTTCCATGTCAATACTGACATGGATGTACCAAGAATTTTCTGAGTTGCAGTTTGCACAGTCCAGAAATTGAGTGAAATAAAAAATGAGAGACTGGTATTTGAGTTATTTGAAAATTTGAAATAATTTTGATATTATTTTGTGTTTGCAGACTTTCAGCACTCAGACATGATTAGTTGGGCAAGAAAAGGGAGTTTTGTGTTGATTTGCACATCAACACAGAATCATCTATTTGGCTATTTCTGGATGATTATTTTCATAGGAAGCCTTTTCTTTGGTACACACTTCAGTGACATTTAAGTATCACTGAAGAACACCAATGATAATCAAAGTTAATGTTCAGATTATTTATGCATTGGTGATTGTTATTTTTGATTGAAAACTTCTTCCTCCATCTTGGAGATAACCAAAAAGATCACTTTTTTATACAGTAAGCTATAGCATACTTAGGGTCTACATTAAATTAAGAAAGAGAGAGTTCTTTTACAGTTGAATATAATGGAAGCTTAATAAAAGAAAACACATGGAGATGGTTGGAATGGACAGATAATACAATTAAAAAAATAGAAGTCATTGATATTTTTTAAAACCCTCCAGATCACAAATAAAATTGATAGGGATGAAAGAATACCAGTTAAAATGTATCTTAACATTAACAATTATGTGCGAAGTTTATATAATAATTTCAGGATAGTAATCTCTGTAAAAACAAATTATGGCTAAGAGCATGAGGTTCATTCACAATAAAGCATTATACACTGTAGCATTTATATGTATATAAATATATATATGCATATATATTACATATAAAACCTGATATATCCAGGTTTTTAAAGAGGTTTTTAGAATATCAAAAACAGCTAATCAAATGGCATAATGACCTCTAAACTTTATGTGGGTTTTAATCTCCATATTTTATATATTTCATGTATTTTTTCAAATTGTCCAGAGGAAGAGAACATGCTCAGGAATTTCCTATACTTATTTTGAAGGGCTTTTCCAAAATAGTACAAAGATTTTATTCCTGTTTCATAACACTCTTCTTTCCTTTTTATTTTTTTCAGAACAGTGTCAGCTTCATCTACATCAGCTTTATCTTCATTTGAATTGTCTCACTGAAGACAGAACAGTCATGAGCAAGACTTCCTGTGCTGAAGATCATTCCCTGCTACCAGTCATTCAAGAACCAGGAAAAATAATCCACACACAAAAATAAATACATGTTATCGGGAAGATTGCAAGAAGTCAATCTGCCACCTCTTTATAGGTTATAGAAAGCCTGCATTTACTCCATCCATTCTAATGTATCTACCTGTTAAGTGTCATGGTTTCTACAGGTAAGGCAGCTCCTAGGACATTCTCATTGTCCCATCTTTCAGTTTAGTCCTGAAAGGGTAGTAGTCATAGAAGTATTTAAAACATATTAGCATATATAAAGGTATTGACAACAAATGGAGTTGTCACTACTATCCTTAAGACAGGCAGAAAGGAAAATTCAGGGAACCACAGCCTCTACTGGATGCCTTGGACAACAATGGATCAAACCCTCCTGGTAACCATTTACAACTACATGAAAAACAAAGTGATTGGGACTAGTCAGCACGGGTTTCCAGAGGAGAAATAATGCATAATCAACCTGACAGTTTTTTATTATTAAATTGTTGGATTGATAGACACAGGGAGACAAGCGGATGTTTGAGTGTAGCAAGAGTTTTAACACTCTTTTTCATAACACCTTTGGCAGTGGTAATGCTAACTGATAGTGAAGCATTTGAGGAATAGCAGACAAAAAAATGACATTTTCTCTGCCAAGAAATGGCAGAAGTGTAAATAAAGAGCTAACCACTTGGATGCAACCTTAAAAATAAATGTGGAGAAGGTTTGGAAAACCTTTAATTATAGAGACTTTCTAGGAAATGGCAATGCTCTGATGTACCTGTGGAAAAGCCAGTCCTGTAGTATACGAAGCAGATATAACTAAATAACTAAATCAATCAAGCTTGGAAAAAGTAATACTACTTAATATGAGTTGCAGTTATAGGTTTGGAAAGGTGCTCCAGAAATATAATATCCTAAAGGCCTCAGTATTTCCTTCTAGTTTGCTCTACAGAATGATCCTCTAAAGAGCCACAAATTGAAAATAAGCCTCTACTAATAGTATTTTTTATTTCAGCAAGTTCCTTTCAAGCAAGAGTGTAAAGATGGAATCTAGGACAATAAGCAATGGCTACAAAGTCAGTGACAGAAAGTAAAAAGCGAAGAATATAATGAGAAACTTAATGTTTTCCATACGAAGAGTCTTAGAATCATAGAATGGTTTAGGTTGGAAGAGACCTTGAAGATCATCTACTTCCAATCCCGGTCCCATGCACAGGGACACCTCCCACTAGACCAGGTTGCTCAAAGCCCCATCCAGCCTGGGGGCTTTGAACACTTCCAGGGATGAGGCATCCACAACTTCTCTGGGCAACTTCTTCCTCTGTCTCAATTTCTTTTTTTCACCCTCATAGCAAAAAATTCCTTCCTGGTATCTAATGTAAATCTACCCTCTTCTAGTTTGAAACCATTACCCCTTGTTCTATCACTACATGCCCTTGAAAAAAGTCCCCTCCAGCTTTCTTGTAGGCCCTCTTCAGATACTGGAAGGCTGCTATAAGGTATCCCCAGAGCCTTCTCTTCTCCAGGTTGAGCAACACCATCTCTCTCAGCCTGTCATCATAGAGGAGGTGCTCAGCCCTCTGATTGTTTGTTGCCCTCTTCTGGACCTGCTCCAACAGGTCCATGTCCTTCTTGTGCTGAGGACTCCAAAGCTGGATGCAGTACTCCACATGGGGTCTCATGAGACTAGAGTAGAGAAGCAGAATCAGCTCCGTCAACCTGCCGGCCATGCTTCTTCTGATGCAGCACAAGATACGGTTGGCTTTCTGGGCTGTAAGTGCACATTGACAACTCATGTTGAGCTTTTCATCAACCAGCATCCCCAAGTCCCTCTCCTCAGGGCTGCTCTCAATCCATTGTCCACCCAACCTGTATTTGTGCTTGGGATTGCTGTGACCCAGGCACAGGGCCTTGCACTTTGCCTGGTTGGACTTCATGCGGTTGGCATAGGCCCATCTCTCAAGCAGTATGGTCAAGGTCCTGTCCAGGTCGCTCTGGATGGTATCCCTTCCCTCCAGCATGTTGACCGCACCACACAGCTTGCTGTCATCAGCAAACTTGCTGAGGGTGAATTCAATCCCACTGTCCATGTCACCAACAAAGATGTTAAACAGCACTCAGTACCAACTCCTGAGGAGCGCTGCTCATCATGGCTTTCCACTTGGACCTTGAGCCATTGACCACAGCTCTTTGAGTGCTGCCATCCAGCCAGTTCCTTATCCACGAAGTTATAGTTAAAAGAGGTAAAATGAAAAACAATACTTAACAAGAAGGAATCTGCTGTTTTGCATACCCAGTCGCAGGAGATCAAGTAGATAATTATACATACAGAAATTAACATTTAGTTGTTTTTTAATTAATATTTTGTCCCAATACTGTAGTATTAATAATCGTATACTATGTCATATTGTTATATATGGAGCCATAAGTCTCTCTTATAGTGAAGCCATTTGCTATACTGGTTATTGGGAAATAAGTAACTAAATTCAAGTTAAGTAAAAGCTAATCAAGAGGCACATGTTTAATTAGACAACACATGTGGAAGTAATCATTTTATTTCTGTAGGTTGCCATTGTTCTGTGGTGTGCTTTTGTTATGCTTTGTTACTCAAAACTACTAATTTTCTTTGCATAAATGACTATAATCCCATCATACAGTATTGTAATTTACCTGGTAATTTGTATGTAATGTATCACCACCATTGTCAAGGGATGTGTCTTCAACTTTCCCATGCTCTCAGAAGTAACAATATGATTTTATTGGTTAATATAGTTGGTTTTATTGTATGGTATGTACTAGATGTGAAAATCATATTGGTTCTACAGTCAAATTCTGTGCAAACTGAATAATGGCTACATTGGCATACAATAACTGGCTGTAAGAGCAAAAATTAAGAAATACAGGACACCCACAGACCCACATTGGTTATCATGGAGAAAAGAGCAGACAAAAGAGAGAAAAATGTTCAAGAAAATATTTCCATTGTTTAGACTTAACTACGAGCCTTCAGCCGTAAGAGGGCATGCAACATCTTTGCTGGGATTGTGAATGGTAACCTACAAACGACAGTTTCCAGACTAGCAAAGGGAGGATTGTCAACTAACATCCCGGTAAAAAGCGTGTTGCCATTGTCAGCTACAGACCACAGTGATTTAGGGTAATTTTGTCCTAGATTAATATTGTACCAGGTCCTGAGGACACTATTTTGGACTTACTGTCTGTAACACGCCTCACACCTTGAAAACAGGAGGATATAAGCTGAAAACAGATGCCTCAGGAGTATAAACAACTCAGTGGTGTTACTGGTCAAGGGAAAGGTATAAACCTGACAGCTGGGAGAAGACTACTTTAAGCATACAAATAAAATAAAATCAAATCTAAGCATGAAAGAAACACCCAAGCAATAATAAAAACAAAACTCTGTGGCCTAGGAAGGTAATAACCTTCAGTATCATACAGTACATAGTTCAGGGGGTGAAGGGCAAAGGCTATGAAAAATCTAGAAAAAAAAAATCTAATAAAAAGATAAGATCATGAAGGACTGTCACCATGGGAATAGCTGTTGCAGAATCACTGTGGGATTGTCAGAGCTGTGTGCCACAGACTGTCTTGAAGGACTTGCTTTTCTTCTTTACCTGTTTCAGGGAGATCCTTCACTACTCAAGGATTTTTTGATCTGCTAGGCAACTTTCAAGGGCTGTGTGCAGCAGTAGAAGTATGTGTTTTATGTGTTGTATGATATTTGGACAACACAACTATTTTACTTCGTTCATCTGACTTCCTGTAGCAGGAACCATCTATAGAAGACATGATTGCAGGCTGTTTAGGAGTCAGCCTAAAAAGCCAACTGGCAGCAAATACAAGGCTTCCCTCTGTCCATGACCTCTGCTATGTTTCCATGCATGACAACATAAGCTCTAAAGAAGGAGCAAGTCAAGTCCCATAAGCAAGGACATCTTTGTGGGTGTATTTCTTTTGAAATCATATGAAGTAATAACATCAGTAAAGGTTTCCCTTACAATCCTGTACTTTGCTAGTGTTAAAGAGAATCATTCCAGACCAATACCCCTCAAAATTAAATAAGATTATTGCTTTCCCATCTTCAAACTATTAAAACTCTGTTTCATACTCTGCATTTTCCAACTTCTTTTATCCATAAGAGTTAACCATACATATTGGTAAGGAAAATCATATCATACAGCTAAATGATCCAAAGTCCTTGGTAGGGAAAAGTTATGACTATGGTCTAGCAATTTTTTAGCTTTGAAAAGAGTTGCTCTTATGCATGAGCACCAACATCACCAAGAATAGGTCTATAAGAGATGTATACTCTATTTTCATCACTATATAGCTTGACAAACTTAGTACTGATTCTCCCTGTCCAGAGATCATGCTCCAAAAGTCAGAAGGAACATAACTACTGGGCACCTCTGAGATTAAATTATGAAAATTCATTAAAATGGCATATCATTAATGAAATAGTCAGAAGATTGCATCCTGAAAGGCAGCTTATCCTTGAGACGGAGACTTAGAAAGGAAAAATAATCACGGCTGATTAAAAACATACTTAAAAGGCTATTCAAAAATTTAAAAAGAGTACCTTTATATATTACCCACATTTCCGCATTTGCCTATACAAAAAAATATGTGAGTACATCTTAGATGATATATTAATACATCTCAGTATCTTTCATAAGTGTCAGTGCGTGGGTATGTGGGTGTATGTGTGTACATGTGGAGGTGTGCAATTTAGCACATACACTGTTCAGAATTTTTCCTAGAGTCAACTCTTATCCAGAATGATATTACCATTTTATGTTATCATTTTCCTATTTATTTTCCATGTTAAATAGAACCCTCTGGAAAAGAAGAGTACAAAATTATTTCTTTTTGTACCTTGTTTGGCAGCTCTACTACCTCCTATGATTGCCATCTGGCATATTTTCTGTCAGGATATTCTGCAAACTACAACAGCTGTTTGTGGAAGTGGATGGCATGAGAATCTTTAGATGGTATTAGTGAGAGGAACAGATGAGACAAAGATGAGGGCTATGGATACTATAGGATGACTAACTCAATTCTAAGAATTAATTTCCTTAAGTCTTCTGAAACTTTGGTGATGGATTTTGAATGATACAAGTCCAAGGATCAAGTTGTGCATGAGAGGGAAGGTTGTGGGGAGGAAGGAAGAACTATCCTTTGTGTGTAAGAGTATAGTTGAAAACTGACAGTCCATAGTATGAGTCACTTGGAGAGGTTATGTTTGCAGGGCTGCTTCCTGTCATAGGTTGGGGATATTGTGGAATGGGATTTTTTTAACATTTTATTTGCAGAATCCATAGAATATAGCTCCATATTAATTGTGTGTACATTCTTGGATGACACCAGTGATTACAGATCTTGGTTCACTTAATTTGCCTACACAATACAGGATATGATGACCGAGGCAGGTAGAACCTGTCCCAGACCATGCAATAGATTATGTGTATTTGCTACACTGAAAATTTCAAATAGGCAAAAAATAAACAGAAAGGCAAGGCAACAATCTTCTTCCCCATCCCACTTAGGGGAGAGTGAGCAAGCAGCTATATGTTGTTTACCTGCCTACTGGGGTTAAATCAAAACACACTTGATTTTTATTTCATTTGTTAACTCCTGCTCTCAAGTCTGCATTTCTGTAACTGACCACTGATGAATTCTTTGTAACCCTGGAGACTTCTTTACCAGTTTATATGCCCTTCTTAATATCCTTCAGATCTTGTATACCCCCCTACTATATCCCGTGTTTCTTACTTGTAAGGCCTCTGCTATCATCATGCCCCACCATGTACACTAAATTGCTCTACTAGTCATAAATATTCCATTCTATATCACATAACTACTTGTTGCTACTAACTATATTAAAAATATAGCAATGCTATTTAAAGATGTGCAAAAGTGTAAAAATAAGGAAAAAAAAAGAACAGTCATGAAAAGAATGACAGCTGTACTTAGCCAAGCCAAAACAAAGCTCCAGACAGGTCAAGATTGCTCAGAGAAAACCTAGTAAACCTTGGTTCTAAGGCCTTGCAAAGTCAATGCGAAGCTAGTGACCTGTGATGGTCACCATGACAATAATAACATTTAGGGGGCTATAAGGCTACATATTCTGTGTGTCTTTGATCAGTCATTCATTCCCTTTTATCAGTGTTATGCTGTTTGTCAACATAGTGCTCTCTTGCCATCTGTCTTTTCATACCAATAAATAGAAAAATGAAGTTTGTGTTACTCTTTTTGTAAGATTTCAAGCACATGGGAGCATTGACTATACCAGAACACTTTATGCTCATCTTCAACTATTTGTAAGAGGCGATGCAGGAGCCTTACATGACACTAAACTGAAGACACAGGGTGCAGATGGCATCTTCATGGGTTTGAATGAAGCTGGCATGACAGTATTACATTGCTACAGGCTGTTCATACAGCTGTTCAGACAAATTTTACCATGTCACCACCTTCTGTTTCATCTAGTGCCAAAGACAATTCTGTACCTGGGGCACCTAGAAATATACCAGGCTGAATAGAGGGAACTTCCTGGTAGGTCATTTCAAAAAATCTGTTTGAAGCAGCCACAGTATGTTTGAAAAGAAACACCAGCCATATCATCTTCCTGTTTTGAACAATAAGTGAATGAAGGAAAGAAGAAGAAGAAAGATCTCTAAATTCAATAAAATATAATCCAGATACTATATAACATAATAAAATGTTGTGCTTTGTCAAAACTCAAAGTGCAGGTTTCTGAGGGATTTTGTTTGTTAGTTTTCTAATATAACATTCTTTATCTTTAATTTATTAGTATATATTATTTATTAAAATTTAAACATGTTCTTGAAAGTTTTTACAGTTCTTAAAATAAGAAAAGTTTTTTGTTTTGCAATAACCAGTTTTATTTATGCCTCATGTACATGCATATTCTTCTGTGACAGACCATGCAATTTATACCCTTGAACTCAGAATAGTCCATTTGGAACTGGACTTCAATAGCAACAGAACCAGCACTTCGGTGTTTCTGTGCTTTGGTGGAGGGTATTCTTAGTGAACTATTACCAAATATAGGGAATGGTCCTTTTCATTCAGCTTCAGAATGTAATCTGCAATGAAAAGAATCAATGTGCTGCATATTATCTAAGGATCTAGAAAAAGTCTTGTTGGATTTGTTAGGTGACTCATCTTAAGATTTTTCTACTCATGTACAAGACATAGAACTTCTAAGAAAATCACTTTACACTCAAAAAATATCCAGTACTACAATTTTGAGATAGAACAACTCTAGTAGCAGTGAGGATCTCCTCTGTTCTTTCTGTTAAAAGATAAAGAAGCAAAAGTAGCCATGCCCTGGATGCATAGATTACATGAAAACTTTAAAGTTCAAAGCTGTATCTGACACACAAGACCTATCAAACTCTTTTACCAAGTAGTATTCTATTTCATGATGATATTGTATGATAGTTCAGTGGGAATGAAACCAAATCTGTGTGGTGCCAATGAAACTCTGCAATTTTATTATATCTGAATTGCTTAACTAAAAAGTTTTATTTCAACTAATACTGTATACAAATGTTAAAAAAAAAGCTCTGCGTTCTGACTCTATTCTTATTGTGTTTGTTAAGTGATCATTCATTTCAGTTTTGATAACGTGGCACACAGCATGAACATCTTTTATCCCACTGCAATATTTCATCACACAAACAACTATTACACTTTTAAAGGAGTCAGCAGCTAGACTTCAGATCTGCATAAGGCTCAAACATGAAATGTCAACTTGATTAGTTACGAAAGTAGGAATGACTGTATAGATTTAACAGCAATGAACAGAGTTTAAAATGACTCAGTCACACATCTGCACTGTCAAGACAGTTATCCTAAACTTAGATCTCTAATTAGAATATTTATACATTCTGTTGCTTTCAGTTGCAAAAAGATTCTTTCTGGTATAAGCCTAATATAGAAATATCATATAGAGTCCCTAATTTCCCACATAGAAATTCAGGAGAGGTACTTTCTTAGCTTATAAATCTACATGCACTAGAAAACTATGCAGATAAACTGCTGAAAATTATTGGATAACACATTAGTTTCTGATTTTATTTTCCAGGATGAAAGACAGCTCCCTGAGATGTTTATTAGTAAGAAAAACAGCTAGGATTTTGTCTGATAGCATCTGCACTAAACATTGAAAAATACTTTGCTAAAGTATTTATAGTGCTTGTGGATTAACTGAGACCCATTATATTAAGATGTGCACGCCTTAAGGGATATTTTTCTCTTGAGTAACAAGTTATCCCCTAGTAGTCCTCTCCCACTTGGCACAAATATCAGTATGAACACATTAGCGTGGATGAGGTCAGAGTATTACAAACCATGATCGTGCACAGGAAACCAAGAAGTGGAAGGGATACCCCAGGGCTGTATCTGTGAATGCTTGCAATCCCACCTATCCACTGAGAGGATCAATAACAGAGGCACCTTACAGCTACAGCAGAGATGATGTCTTCAGTGTCAAAAGAGAAGGGTCAGAGGATGAGGTCTCCAGTGCTATAAAAGGGGTGAAGGTACACAGTAACAGTTATTTAACAACTCCACTATGCATAGATCTAATAGTGTGATCTTTAGGAATTATGATCCTAGCTAGCTCAATTGAAAAAATTGTTCAGGAGGAAAGAGACAACCTCTGAAATGAAGTGAGTTCTTCTGAAACCCTATGTATTAATTTGGTATCTTTGAGAGAATTTCTCCTCATAGTCCTGCAAGACAATTCAAATACAGCACAAACAAGAGGATCTGCAGAGACACTGATTCAATTCTGTTATGCAACTGAGAGAATACCTGAAATGCATGCACGACATCCTGGTCTCAAAATTGGAAACTAATGGATTCAATGGATAGATCACTTGGCGGATAAGGAGTTGGCTGGATGGCCACACTCAAAGGGCTGTGATCAATGGCTCAATGTCCAATTGGCAGCCAGTGGCGAGTGGTGTTCCTCAGGGGTCCGTACTGGGACCAGTGCTGTTCAACATCTTTGTTGGAGACATGGACAGTGGGATCGAGTGCACCCTCAGCAAGTTTGCCGATGACACCAAACTCAGTGGTGCGGTTGACACATTGGAGGGAAGGGATGCCATCCAGAGGGACCTGGACCGGCTTGAGAGGTGAGCTCGTGCAAATCGCATGAAGTTTAACCAAGCCAAGTGTAGAGTCCTGCACCTGGGACATGGCAATCCCAGGCACAAATACAGGTTGGGCGGAGAATGGCTGGAAAGCAGCCCCAAGGAGAAGGACTTGGGGATGTTGGTGGATGAGAAGCTTAACATGAGCCGGCAATGTGCGCTGGCAGCCCAGAAAGCCAACTGCATCCTTGGCTGCATCAAGAGAAGCATGGCCAGCAGGTGACGGGAGGTGATTCTGCCCCTCTACTCTACCCTCGTGAGACCCCACCTGGAGTACTGTGTCCAGCTTTGGAGTCCTCAACACAAGAAGGACATGGACCTGTTGGAACAAGGCCAGCAGAGGGCCACGAAGGTGGTCAGAGGGATGGAGCACCTCTCCTATGAGAAAAGGCTGAGAGAGCTGGGGTTGTTCAGCCTGGAGAAGAGAAGGCTCCGGGGAAACCTTATAACAGCCTACCAATATTTGAAGGGAGCCTATAGGAGAACCGGAGAGGGACTCTTTATCAGGAAGTGTAGTGAAAGGACAAGGGGCAATGGTTTTAAATTGGAAGAGGGGAGATTTAGATTAGATACTAGAAAGAAATTCTTTACAGTGAGGGTGGTGAGGCACTGGAACAGGTTGCCCAGGGAAGATGTGGATGCCCCATCCCTGGAAGTGTTCAAGGCCAGGTTGGAAAGGGCTTTGGGCAACCTGCTCTAGTGGGAGGTGTCCCTGCCCATGGCAGGGGGGTTGGAACTAGATGATCTTAAAGGTCCCTTCCAACCCAAACCATTCTATGATTCTGTGATTCTATGATTCTATGCCAGACAGGACAGCTGTGAGGCTTCAACTCGTCTTACCTCCTGTCTACCTTTTCACACTACTCAACCCTCCTTCTCTAATACATTCCTATTCAGTTAGTTACTTCAAAACCAGAACTTGACTGTAGGCTCAGCATTGAACCTTAACAATAGAAAGGCTAATAATAATGTTAAGCAGCCAATTTTCTTAAAAGTAAAAAAGAAGTTTGAAAAATAAGGAAAAGGAAACATTCATGCCAATATTCTTAGCAACAAAAAAATAAATTTTGAAAGAAAATCTGTTAAAATAAAATGGAATCAGAAGTGTCTCAAAAATTGCTTTTGTAAAGTGTTCTAGCATGAAGCTACAGCCATTATTGAAAAACATTATCCTTGAAGTATTTCTGTTATTTTACATCTGAAAGACAATCACTGAAATAAAAAGAATAAAGCAGAAGAAAATAAAAAAAATAACAAAAAGCAAAACCAAAACCAGAAAAACCCAACCAGTTCCCCTTCCCACCCTAAAAGACATCAACAGCCAGTTGCCAACAGTCAACAGAATGCTAAGGAAACAACATAAATTTTTAGAGGAATGTTTAAACCTTGATCTGGAATACAGTATGTCAATAAGGTTAAAAACCTGTGAATAACATTTTGCTGATGGGAAGGGTTTCATACAAACACTTTGAAATCAAAAACATTATATTTAGTTCATTGTTTTGCTTTTTTTAGTTGTAAGCAGTAATTCATAAATGACAGAAGAATATTATAAAGAAGCTACCAGTATTTCTATAAACAGAATGAAACACAGTATACTAGTATCGGCTTGGTACAAATTTTCTTATTAATTCTATTTGGTGCACAACTACAGGGAGGTAAATGCTGGGAGATAAAAATGGAGGATATGTTGTGATTTCCACAGCTAGGTATCAGATAAGGATCACAGAGGTTGCAGATTCCTGATCTAACTTAAACCCATTAAGAAAAGACCTTGTTAATGCTGTTCATACACCTGAAGTGATCATTCCAATATCTGAAAAATACGAATTTTCCAAATAAGGTTTCTTTAATATTTCATTTCACTCTCTCTAAGGTTTAAGAGTATGTGGAGAGAAATACAGGAATTATTGTATCTGTATGCCAATTTAGGATTTTGTCCAGGGAATACACTCTACTGACTATTTACAGCACTAGTCTGTACAAAGCATCCAGAGCAGTACTGCAGACTCAACTCTTTTTGTGCAAACACAATTCTTTCCTCCACTGGCTATTGAGCTCTATTGTACCAAGTACCACTGGAAATCAAGACATATATGTGAAATCTATAAAAATATTTGCCCAAAGCAAGATTTTTAAATTATTTTTTTCCTCAGTATGAGAAGTAGATGACATGCTTTAAATTTTGAGTAGACAGTAAGCAGGTAAAATTTCCTTAAGTAAAAAATCAGCTTATTCCAGGTATTATATAAAGAAAAGCAATTTACTAGCTAACTCTTTGGTTTAAGTTTACATTTATTTTTCATGTTTTAAGAGCCTAAATTTCACGTCTGGTGTCAGTCTAAGGACATGATCAATTTACCTGATTTGAAATGCAGTACAGTAAGGTACCTAAAGCCCTAAACCCAAGTTATTCTTCCGTGCCTTCATAAGGTCAATGAAGGCATCTTTTAGAGTGAGTCATCTGATCAAATTTAGAGATTAGTTTTAGAATGATGTGATTGCGTCTTGGAGGTGCCTGTCTATTTTTCTCAGTTACAGTCCATTTATCTTAGTTGACTGTCTCTGACAATAACCTGTTACAAAACTGGGCCTAAAAAAAAAATCCTGTCATACTCTAGCAATTAGTATAGACTGAATTTTTCCAGTAATTAGTTGACTCGTTTTTTTTTTTTTTTTCCCCAGAAATTAGTAGAGACTGTATTTTTCATCAGACTTCTTGCTTTCTTCCTTTTTGAAATTTTTACAGATCCTTTGAATGAGGAAATTGGTGACTCATTTTTTGTTCTCTGGCTCATAAAAATTACATTCTTTTTACATATAAATTCATCTTTTAAAACTACAAAACCTCTCGAGTTTTATAGCTTCCTCCAGTTTCCTTTGCATTAATGTGACAAAGGATAAATTATTTCTGACTGGTCATTTAATCAGGAAAACCTTATTCTGATGCATTAGTGTCAAAACTGCCATTTGCTCTAGGCATTTTTGCTACAGAAAAATAAATTCTATTACGAGAGAAATGAGGCTGGAAAAATAAGTCACAATGTAAGAGTGAATTTGGGTATATATTAAAGGGCTACTGCTAGCAATTTTAACCATAGCCACAATTTTAGCCCTGGTCAGAGTGGGAACCCCCAGTCACAGGATCTGACAGAAACCAGGTTGTTTATTGCTACACTTCAGTAATACGTGACTCCAGATATACACTTAAGCAGATCAATTTGAGCTGTTATAAATATCTACAGCAATCTACCCACAGCAGCCAGTTTTTCAGTAACAGCTAGTTTGTTCCTACTTCTGTGAGTCTGAAAGATGCATCCTTAGGGTAGAATCATCTCACATAATTTGAGACGTTTTAGAAGTAGAATTTAAGTCTCATTCCTGACTCCATTGTCAAAAGAGACAAATAGTGTTTTGTTTTGATTAACTTAGATGCCTATGTTGATATATGATGAATCATCATCTGGAGACAAATATCTTAAAATTTTGAGGCCATCATCCTCCATAATTCAGAATCTAACAAAACAGTTTGATGTATATGTGTCTTTATTAGAAAATGCCAAAATGTAAATGTAGCCAGTACTCAAAAATATCACAATTAGTATTAAAATTAGAGGTTAGGGTAACGTTCTTGATCAGATAAGAAATACAGAAGAGCTACAAAACATCTGTAGTATGGCATAAGACTGTTTTAAATATATTTATGTGAAATAACACATTTAAATACATTTAATGATCATATTTAAACTACTTAATTACTGAAAATGAATAGAAGGGAAATGCAACTTCCATCTAAATCTGCGAGAAAAAGGCTTTGTGACCATATGACACTTTTGTGTTCCAGTATATTTCTATCTTACCTATACCCATTACTCTATGAGCCAAAAATCCAGTCTTCAGG
>JAHREE010000279.1:19296094-19536036 GCA_033628505.1 Tringa tobata | reverse complement strand
GACTATTATCTATGAAGATAGATAGACTGTCTATAAATGTATCTTTTCTACATTAAGGTTGAGAAGTTTTTAATAATCATTAAGAGCATTTGAAAGGTATCTCCTGGAACACTTCTAAAATCAATGGCCTATTGTACCTGTTATTGTACTATTATACAGAACAAAATACAATGCAAAAACTAAGTGCAGCAAATTCTGCAAAAGATACTCAATCCCCTATGAAGAATCTGCTTTTTTAGCAATCAGTTTTGAAGTGTAGGTGATGGCATAAAAGTATTTTTGATATTTTCTCTTGGGAGGAGAATGCTTTTGCTACCTCTCATTTATAGTAGAAATATTTGCCTGTTTAACTTTTAATCAAAATACCTTAATTAATTTCTGTAAAAGGCTTTTGGTTGCATTCAGTATTAAAATTATAATGAATTCTATATGCACCTTTTAATACGTTATTATGATGTGTGAAATAATATTGAAGTAAAATGTACTGTACATTTATCACCATGCAAATGTCAAGCAATATATTATCATGCAAAAGGGATATATTTTCATTGAGTTGTCAAATATTTATCAAAAACTTTGACTTAAAGTTGTCTCTGATTCATCTTCAACAACAATAAGAGCTTAGCAACAAGATGCATTTTGATACTTTTTTTTATTTTTATACATAGGATAAAAGAAAAATGTCTTAAGGCATAGCACGATATGCAGACTTCCAAAATAAAGCAAGGAAGATGGGGGTATAAGTTACTAAGTATACTCTGTTTAAGAAAAAAAAAAAAATTGGGGGAGGGGGCAGAGAGGGAGAGAAAAAGGAAAAAAAGAAGGAATCAGCCTGAGAACATGAATTTTTAACTTATTTTATTTTATTAAACAGTATCATATAGGTGTGGTACATTTGGGTCTCTGCTTCACTAAGGAATTAATACATGACTTTTGTAATAGTATAAAACTTATTTCTGAAAGTAGTAATTAGACAGTAATATTCTGTGTAATCTATAGATTAATTTCTATTATTATGTATACATAATATATATATTTTTATAATATTCTATAAAAACTGTTTAATTTGAGATAACCTCTATCTGAAATGAAAGGATTAAAGTGCAGGATGCTGTACTCTCACTGAACCTATATTTTACCTATACTGAACATGTGTCTGTTGAGAGAACTATCCCTTACAGTTTTATTTTGTTGCTGATTTTTGTGTATTGTTTTAAGTACAAATTATATTTCCAATGATAAGTGCTAAAGAGAGAGCAGCATTCTGGAATTGTTAGACGTGAGCCAGCAGTGTGCCCAGGTGGCCAAGAAAGCCAACGGCATTCTGGCTTGTATCAGAAATAGTGTGACCAGCAGAAGTAGGGAGGTGATTGTGCCCCTGTGCTCGGCAGTGGTGAGGCCACACCTCGAGTATTGTGTCCCGTTCCGGGCACCTCAATACAAGAGAGATATCGAGGTGCTGGAGCGGGTGCAGAGGAGGGCAACGAAGCTGGTGAAGGGTCTGGAGCATCAATCTTATGAAGAGTGGTGAAGGAGCTGGGACTGTTTAATATGAGGAAGAGGAGGCTGAGGGGAGACCTCATCACTCTCTACAACTACTTGAAAGGACACTGTAGAGAGGTTGGTGCTGGTCTCTTCTCCCAGGTAATTAGTGACAGAACGAGAGGGAATGGCTTCAAGCTGCAACAGGGTAGCTTTAGACTGAACATTAGGAAATAATTCTTCACAGAAAGAGTGGTCGGGCATTGGAATAGGCTGCCCAGGGCGGTGGTTGAGTCACCATCCCTGGATGTGTTTAAGAGTTGTTTAGATGTGGTGTTGGGGAGGACTTTGTAGAGTAGGGTTGATGGTTGGACTTGATGATCCCAAGGGTCTTTTCCAACCTAAATGATTCTATGATTCTATGTAAATAATGCAGAATAAGTAGAGTATGATGTAGTAATGTATGCATGTATGTCATATGCAACATACATACATACAACATGTATGCAAAAATATTCCGAAACAGATTTGGCAAATATTTTTCTCTTATGCCCTTCGAAAAATAACCTCTTGGTGAAAGTTATTTATTCTTCTAAAATAAGAAATAAGAACTTGCTGCCTCTTCTAGACTTACATAACCTGTCTATCTGCTTCCATCACCATCATTTCTGTGCTAAGCAAAATACCTTGTTTTCAAATGCATAAAAATTACCAATTTCTGATGCAGTCTGTGTCTACAGTAGCTATTACTCTGAATTTGGCTCTAACTATGAGGTTTTGTTTGCATACAAATATATCTGTGTCCCTAAAACATTGCATGTGGCTTCTCCTTTTCTTGGAAGGTTTTCTATAGATTAAAGATTATAATTTACTTAAGTATGTTTTCCATACTTTTTGGTTTGTTATTTGGAAATAAAATATTCTGACTTGTTAAAAATTAAAGAGAAGGGAGAGGAAAGGGATGAAGAGAGGGACGGATGCAGGGAGGGAGGGAAAAAGAAAAGAAGAGGGAGAGGAAAAGTGTAGGGAAGGGTAAGTGGAGGGTCAGGGGAGGGAAGGAAAACCAAAACCAAAGAAAAAAGTGAGAAGAGAAAAACCCCAAGAAATTTGAGCTTTGATGATGTATAAATCGAGTAGGAAGCTGTGAAATATTTTTTCAGGAGCATAGCTGCTCAATGCAATAAGTGGAGTTCTTCAATCAGTAACAATGCCAGCTGCACTACTAAATATTCACTTAGAACAGACATTCAGAAGTGGGCAAGTCGACTTGGAATGCTAAGCAATCCCGCAGCTGCTCTCTGACTTTCTTTTGCATTAAAAATCATGCTTTGGAAGGGGGAGAAACTTCATATTGCATATGCCAGTGTTTTTCTATCATCAAGTAATCAAGTAATTTTTATTTTCTGTGGTCAACTGAAGGATTAAAAATCTTTAGGTATGTTCCCCTTCTCCACTAATAGAATCAATTGTGACTGAGAAATGTACTACAGGTAATCTTTGTCAGATACTGAGAGTTTCATTTTTATTTATATGATGTATTACTTTTCTCCCAATTCAAACGCTTCATCTGACTTCGAAAAGTCAGATCCATCTATCTCCAAAAGAGGGATTTTTCAATTTAGTACATGGTAGAAAGAAGAGACTGGTCTTTATTATGCTTGTCTTCTCTTGCTCAGAGCTCCCATAAGGCCCATGCAGTATCTTTCAACCTTGTGAAGATCTTTGGATGCTTGAACACTACTTGGCACTTGGATATGCTTTTATTATGTTCCAGCTGTTAATAACTTACTGGTGTTTAGGAAATGAACTGTGCCCTGGAAATGTAAATAATATGATCAGTGAGCCCTAAACAGCCATGTCACTTACCAACTACCTAGGGACCTGATTCAGTCATGTAAACGTTTTCCCTGGCCCATCTGAGATTCCCTAAAACTCTTCAGAAGGACACAGCTCTCCTATAGAAACTGTGCCCTATCTGCCAGCCACGTACAAGTATCTTGGATCCTGCACAGACAGAACATTTTTTAATATTCGGCATGTTGCTCTAACAGGAATACTTACAAAAATACACTTTTTTTTTTTTTTTTCATTTCAGTGGATCCTCTGGTTTTATAAAATCAACATTCTTCTTCTAATAAATTATCTTGATAAAAAGAAAGCAACACATCCTAATGGTATACCTCTGTAGGAATACATACAGAGGAATATCAATACTGAGCTAACAGGGGTGGTAGAAGAGATTATCCCATTTGAGTAATGCTGCACCTTCTGTGCTGTTATGGAAAATCAGGTACTGATGTCAGCAAGCCCCAGAAGTGTGACTATACCAGCACTAGCAGAAATAAAAACCTAGCCGGTTACAATTTGTAAATGTGGGATGTACTTCAGTAAAAACAAATGAAAGTTAAATCTAGACCTAAATTTTATTTTTAAGAAGGAGCACTCACGAAGATGTAGTATAATATATTGGAACTGAAATCTGTCAGTACTGTTTCTGATTTTTTTCCTTAATATTAATTAGACAGCAAATATCAGTGTTGCTAGTAATTTCTTTTAGAATATTTGTTTTTTGAGTATCTTGAGTTTGCAGGAAGCTATCTAGGGCCACTTCACTCAAACAGTGCCATCTAGGGTCAGGGAGATGTCAGTATTATGCCTAATGAGATGCATACATTGAAGCGTGTTACACTTCACAATAGTACTTTTGATTGTAGTCAAAGTTTTATAGATTTGATATATATTTGTCTTTTTAGGAGAACTTTTTATCTACCACATTTTCACTGCTGGTGTCACTGCTGGTCTTCCTCATTTATAAGATATACAACATTTAAAATTGGAAATGCCTATAGATCTCTATTTCTAGAGTACAGTTTTATTGTTAAAAACACTAAATATTCCCCTTTGATGTGCACAGTAATTTTAACAGAGATTCAGTGCTTGGAATTCCTCTGGCTCAGATTTTGCCTGTGAGGGAAATCTTACTTTCACAGTTGACAGATTTTTTTTTTTCCTTATATTTGGATTGCAGTTGCTTCTGTTTTAATAACAATAAGAAAGAGAAAAAATAATAATAAAACTGCCTTTTGACAGAAAAGTCAGAGAAAATATGTCTTCGATGATTCACCTTCAGAGCTGAGATACTGACAAGGTGACAGAAGAAAGCAAACACTGCTACAGGCTGCTCTGTACCTGTTTTTTAGCTGAACAGAAAACTACAGCATAGCAGAATATGTTTGACTCAATTACCTTTGAATTAACTTAAAACAATTACAGTAAATAATTATACAAAAAGGAATGTAGACAGTTTTAGAGACATACATTGCCACGATTTACATATTGTTTTAGACTTGTTGCATCGTTTCTATGAGCACGGATGCTGGAAAAAGAGTATGCAAAATAGTCACACAGATTGCTAGTTGCCTTTGGACAGAAGGTAAGAACGATGTAAGCAGCATGCATTTAGCCTCAGTTGTGTCTCTTGTAAAGACTAGCCAGAGAAAATGGTTTGCATTTTCTTCTCCTAAAACCTTTTACCTTTGTTCATTTAAGGCCACAAGACCTTGTATCAAGCCAAATACACTTTATTAATTTTGGAAGGCTGCTGTGCTTTAGCCGTTGCTGCGTGACAAGGGCTATCTTTGCAGGAACAAGTAATGCGGACCAACTGGAGATATTTTGCTAAGCAAAACAGGTGAAATTGAGGACCAAGCATTCGCACCACAGATATTCCCGTATTTTCGTTTCTTTGGGACAGCTGTAAGCTGGTTCTGAGTAGTGCAACATTCCCAAAAAGCAACCATGACCCCCCAGATCTTGTTCTGGGCCCAAGGAACACACCATATAGATAGAGCTACGAATCTACTGTTAGTTCAATTAATGTTTTAACAGCCTAAGACCCCAAAATATCTAAATGATACAGAAAATCCTCATTAATGTCAGAATCTAAAGGGGCCTGCAAATAACCCCAGCCCTTCACTGGCATTGTGCTCACCAGGAGGAGCAGGGTGCCCCCAGCAGGTGAAGACCTCTGAGCCAGGGGCCCTGCTTGTGGCTCTAGGGGTACATCTCTCCCCTGCCCCTGCAGATGGATGCTCCCTAGGGCCTCATGGGGGAGATGGCAGGGCCACCTCATGATACAAAGGGCTGTTGTTCCCCCCACCCCAAGGAGTGTCAGGCTGTTGCCTCTGGCTACCAGCACAAGCGGAGGCAGCAGCAGCTCCTGCCTGAGCTACACGCAAAGTTTTACCACAAATCTTACTATCCCTTTTGTTGATGTAATTCAATGAACAGATCCCATTCAAGCTATTAGTACTCTGTTTCTCACAACTTTTGTGGTCCACAGTTGAGCTATATATACCGTATAACCTTGGGAAAAAAAAAGAAAAATGAAAACAAAACAAAAACCCAGGCCCACAGCCTTCCCTCCATTTTCAAACAGTTCGAAGACACATACTACACTGAGTCGTAGTCTCCAATGGGTTAAAAAAACAGGCTGCTTTCAAACAAGAGATGTACATATAAATAAATGTTGCAGATCAGTAAACCTGTTAGGGGAAAAAAAACAAGCCTTATGTATGAAGTAGCAATGCAAGGAAGAGCAGGGCTCGGATAATAACCAGACAAATCGATTTGCTGTGCTCCTCCTGGTGGATCCATCTAGTTTGATACTTTTGGCACTTAGCAGCATTCCTCTCTAACCTGCATACCCAACTGTGTTAACAAGATAGAAACCTGTTGGTGTTTCTTCCTGTTACTTATTAGGGCAATAAAGGTGTCAGCTGATGTACGCTGTGGTTGAAAGACCATCTGTTCAGGAGTAAACAAGTCACTGGAATAAGCATCGAGAAACTTCTCTGTGTTACTGCTTCTGCAATAATCCCCACCACACAGAAATCCAGTTACAGTTTCAGACCTTTCAGAGTAATGGGTTGGCAACAGTTTCAGATATCCTGAATTTACCTACATAGAATCACATCCCAAAGCAATTGGGTGTTTTGTAAGAGAAATGCTGCTGATTTTGTTGGACAAACTCATCTGCAGATGGTTCATGTTTAGCTACATTTATGCAGTTGATTGCCCTAGGATAGATTTTGTGCCAGCACTGTTGCTCCCTGAGGATGTGTTTATATTTTAGCGTTTTTATTTTGCTGGGTAGCTCTTGGAAACTGGTGTTACTTATTCTCTGACCAAAGGCTTGGACAACTGACTATTCTCAATGTTTTTTCTTGAACACTGGAAAGTGTAAGAGCTGTAAATAATTGATCTGGGTTATTAGGATAGTGTTTTTTATAAATTTGAAACAAACAGAAAACCACTTTCATTGTTTTATAGAATCCTGTAATTTCAATTTTTTTTTACTCTGTAAAATATTTAAAAAAGAAATAAAACAGGCAAAGTGTCTTGGAAATTTCCAAATGTATGTGAAATAATTATTGCTAATAAGAAAACATGCTTTTAGGTAAAAGATGATCAATTATGTTTAATTCTGATCTTTTGTATGTGAACTACATTTCACAAAAGAAAATAGTTTCAAATTGAGCAATCAAAATGTTCCATTGCGACGAGCGAGGGAAGCAAGCAGTCGACTCAATATGAGTGGTAAAGCAAGCTTCAACTTTATTATGGCGCAATCACACTTTTATACTGTTACAGCTAATTGTGTCTGCTAGTTACTTGTTTATTTGCTAAATTCTAAGGATTACATTATCATACTCCTCCTACTTGCAGTTTGAGGCACAGGGTTCCTCCTTGTTCTCAGACCAGGTGTTTTTCCCTCAAAGTCATTTATTTCTTATCTTCAAGGACAGGACGTCCTTGCCAGCCTTGCAGAACTTCTTTGTCAGGATGTTTTGCCATGTCTCTGAGGCCTACTCTGGCTAACTCATGACAACTGAGCCTCACATAAGTTTTCCAGTGAACTGTGCCCAAGATCCTGCAACCATTCCCCAACATTCCATTCCATTTCAAAAGGGAAGGCATTGACATTGAAATGCTCCAGTTAAAGAAGTGATGAAAATAGTCATTTATCCCAAGACACAAGTCACTGTTTTCAAACTCCTTTTGTAACATTCTTAGACTTGTATTTTAGTCATGAACCACTTATTTTAAATGTAAAGCCTATCTTTACTTTGAATACGCCAAACACACAATTTTTCTACCTAGGTAAGCAGTATCTGTTTTCATAGTCTATGGTTTGGCTCAGTGACAATTTTTTTCCTTACAGGCAAAAATCTCTGCATCTAGTCTGGATTCACATGGGATATGTATTATTCACAAGAGTATAACATTGCTGGGATTCATGATAGGGCAGAATAGGGCAGAATTATGGTTTGACTTGTCCAGATTGTATATTTCCTAATTTTCCTCTCCCCCCCTCTCCCTCATTGTTACCTCTGAAACTTGTGGGCCGGTGACTGCAAATGAAGACCTTTATACCCACAGAGGACATAATGGGACAACTAGTAACTTGAGTACAATCTACATGCAACTTTAATGATTTCTGCAATAACATTTATTTCATGTGTACATGTTTGTAAAACATATTCATTCTTAGCTTCCTATTAAAGTAGCTTGCTTTGGAAGAGGAAAGAGTTTACTTTTTTAAAAAGTTTTTTTTTTTTAAAAAACAAAGTATAAAAATAGGCTCCTAAAAAGGAAATTATGATACATAAGTAAGGTTCTTAAATTATTACTGTAAAGACAGGAACTCAGTCATAATCTTTGTATAAACCAATTGCTGTTATGTTTTGTCCTTATTGTTTTCCTCGCTTTTTCCTATCTGAATACAGGGGCATTAGTTTATCAGTTTGACAGGTGGTCCCACTCTATACATAGGCCATAAGGATAATGTGTGTCACTTCCAATCACACTGAGATACTGGGGGGAAATGCAGCTGTGGTCTATACACTTTGTTTTACTAATTGTTAAAAAATGTATTACAAATTAATGTTTGCAAATATAGAGGGCTAAGATTTCTCTAATCAGTTGGGGGACTTAGTCACATGCCTTACTTTGAAAATTTCAGTCCTATGGGCCATATTCTAAGTAATATACAGAATTATACAAAATACAAAACAACAAAATACAAAATACAAAACAACAAGGCATGTTGTTTTGATGCCTGGAACGTGTTCCCTCTTTATCATTCATTTCCTTTCCAATTCCCTGTCCCAGCTTCACCATCTCTTCACTTCATACTGTGCCCCCACACTCACAGTCCTTGTAAATTCCTCTAATGCCTTAAGGCTGCTGCTGCATCTGGAAAGTCAAAAGGAAGCTGCAGCTTGTAGTGACACCACTGGTCACCACCAGCCAGTGGTGACAGTGGATTCTTTTAGCCAGGATACTACCTGCAAGCACCACAATCTCCTGTTTCAATATGTGGTGTCACTGCTTGCTTTGTCTCCCCTAACAACTCAATATTATCCTTTCACCAAGACTTCTCACAGCTTTTAATTTGATACCCCGGTGTTAATGGCAGCCTGTAGCTGCCAGATGTGTAGGACAGGAGGGGGAAGAAGCTGTGGTAAGCCCGAGATCTTTATTTTCACAGAAGCAGAGATATCAAGAGGTAAAATATACTCATCCATGTTGCATTTCCATCTAAGCTCTGGTTTAGATATCTCTTTCTTCTCTTTGCTACTTCTCTTGCCTTATGTACACTGTTTGAAATGATAGAGAAGTAATTACATAATCATCTGTCTTCACAGGTAAAAACTGAAATATAACTGCTCCCTGCCTTCTTTTCCCACTACTGAAATGGTCTACAGAAAAAGAAAAGGAAAAAAGGCAAAGGTCTTTTCCATCAGTTAAATTTTTCCTGCCTTTTTTTCTCTCTTTTCAAAAGCCTAGGGACTCCTGGTCAGAAGTTATGATGATCACAGAACAGGAATATCTGAATTCTGATTTTAATTCTAAAAGTAATTTTTTTAATGATGAAAAATATGCGTTTGGTTTCTTAACTCAGTTTCTCTATCTTTTAAGAAAAGATAATAACTTATTTTTCAAATATAATCTTCATTTGTGACTCCTTTTTTTTTCTAGAGTTTCCCTCCTATGCTTTTGTCTGCCCCAGCGGTACTAAGTAGATAAAAGAAGCAAGGGTGGGAATAGATGACAACTCTCAGGTTCATATTTGGAAACACAAATAGTAAATTTCGTTTCTGCTGCTGCTAAAACACACAGTGTCAAAGCATCCTTATTCCCAAATAATCTTTTTAGTGACTTAATGCATACTGAAGCAGGACACTTGGGCACACTAGGTTCAATGCATTGTAAAACACTATAGACCTACAAAATGCCAAATAGTAACACTTTATGATAAAGTGAGTTTAAGCATTTCTAAAGGATACAGGATCTTCCATTAACTTAATGGCTGCTCTAAGCTTGCAGTGGCAGAAATGTGATCAAAAGTGAGCTAAATCCTTGCCATTGTAACTCTATGTCACCCTACTGATTTGGTTGTAACATTACACTTTGCTACAGCAATTGTAGTGATCGTCCAGTCTGAAATGTCAAGGGTGCATTGAAAATGAAGTCAAATAGGGAATAAGCCAATGTAGAGCAAGTACCTTATTTTAGTTTTGTTTATTTACTTGTTTGCTTGGTTGGTTTTTATATCTGTTTAAAGGCTAACATTCTTTTAGAGATAGAGTCTTACCTCCAGTATTGAACAAGAAGCAAAACGCAACATTAGCCACCGCAACTGGAAATTACAGACTACAGTGAAGAAACATTGCATTGCAGATAACATAAATTATAGGTGCTGCTCTGTGACATTCACTCAGTGCTATGATAAATAGTGAACAACTCCACATTTGCCAGAATTAGTATGTTCTCAAGCACTTAAGAACTTTGGATTTCATATCCAGTTCCAAATGTTTTAGATCATTTACAGCATTCA
This sequence comes from Tringa tobata, assembly GCA_033628505.1. Classification (NCBI taxonomy): domain Eukaryota; kingdom Metazoa; phylum Chordata; class Aves; order Charadriiformes; family Scolopacidae; genus Tringa; species Tringa tobata. The sequence continues at coordinate 19,525,652 of JAHREE010000279.1, read as the reverse complement.
AAATGGTACTCATTAAAATGTATGCTACTAGGCTAATATACTTAGTTTTTCAATAAGGCTGTTAGAATAGCAGTTAAAACTGAATATTCAGACACGGTTCCTGCACAACAGTTATGACTCAGAAATTATTTCTACATGAATAACGGTCCCCATGGCTCTTCTGAGCTGAATACCATGGGCCTGCTCCAAGGGTCTCCTACAGCACTGAACCCAAACCTGACCATGGGGTCCACCAGTGACACCCTGCACCTCCACCACAGCTACAATTCCATTTTCCCCAGCCTGAATCCCTGTGTTGGCTCTCACTGACATTTAAGGTGGGATGATTACTTTTAACACAGAGATATTTGTTTATAATTCCTTCACATCATTTTTACTCTTACATACAGCCTACTTCTTAAAAAAACCCTGCTTAAATACATGATTGAAACATGTATGTATTCTTGCTCCTTTTCTGTAAAAAGCTGATGATATATGATTCTGAATTCTCAGACATTTACTAAAATTATAAGACTATACTTGCCAATATGTTAAAAGGGGTATAAAATATAGATTGACTTGTTGTGCAGTTTGGTCATTAGCCATTGGTGTGATTAAGACAGGTCTATATGAGTTGTAAGTCAGAGAAGTCCAAAAATTTCCACTTAGCCTTTTATGAACTGATTTACAGTAGGTGAAGATCTGGTTCAGCACATGAAATCACAAACTGTCAGGTATATTTCTCATGTATTCTTATACCTTCACTCTTTCTTGGAACATGCACTCAGTATTTGCATACACACAGTCATGATTTATCTAATGATAGTTCACTCAAGAATATATTAAAAAAAAAAAAGCAACTATGAGGTAGATTAACTAAGATAGTAATGGTGTGATTTTATTTTAAATAGCGAAAAATAAGAGCAAAACTAGAACCACATTCTCCCCACCCCCTTCTTCCCAGGATCAATTTCACTCCTGACTCATCTACCTCCTCTCTCTCCCCTGAGCAGTGTAGGGAGCGTGGGGAATGGGGATTGTAATCAGTTCATCATACATTGTCTCTGGCACTGCTCCCCTGCTCCAGCACGGGGTCCTTTCCACAGGATACAGTTCTCCATGGACTTCTCTAATGGGTGTCCTTCCCATGGGCTGCAGTTTTTCAGGAACTGCTCCAACGTGGTTTCTTTCCATGGGGTAAAGTCCTTCAGAAACAGACCTCCAGCCCTCATCCTTTCATCACAATTAAATAAATAATAATGATTACCCACAATTATTCTGCTCTCTGGCAATGTTCCATCCACATTTTGCATGTTATCTCTCCCAATTTCTCTCCTTATCTCAAATACTTCAGGTGCCCCACCTTGGGCACTAAAAAGGACTGTGATGGTCTTACCTTCACTGGCCACAAAGCTGCTCTATCAATCCCCTCCACAGCCAGACAGGGGAAGAAAATAAGATGAAAAACTTATGTGTGTCATGATAAAGGAAGTTTAATGAAGAAAAACAAAGGCCAGAAGCAGAAGCAAAGGAAAACAAGAAGATCTATTCTCTACTTCCCAACAGCAGGTGATATCCAGCCACTTCCTGGGAAGCAGGGCCTCAGTACGTGTAGCATTTGCTTCTGGAGACAAACACCTTAACAACAAATACCTCCCTCCTCCACCTCTCCCTTAGTTTTTATTGCTGAACATGATTTTGTGTCATATGGAATATCACTTTGGTCAGTTTGGTCAGCAATCATGGCTACGTCCCCTCCCAATCTCTTGCCCACCCCGAGTCTACTGGCCTTTGTAGCAGGGGTGGGCAGTTTTTGGAGACACAGTCTTGATGCTGTGGGAGCACTGCTCAGGACTAGCCAAAACACTGGTGTGATATCAACACCTTTGTGGCTGCAAATACAAAGCACAGCACTATGAGGGAAAGTTAATTCCATCCCAGCTACACACAATACAGCAGCACTCTGGTTACAGGGAAGACAATGCTTGATTTAAACCATTGTCTGGTCTTCCTATACAGACAAGACATTATGTTGAAAAGGAGTTGAAGTTGGGCTGAAAGAAAATAAACAAGAAAAAAATAGTTGTTTTGCTTACTGTTGTAACATTTGACATGGAGAAGGTAATCCTTGTCTTTATTTCTAGGAATCCTTATGAATTTTCTTGTATAGGACATTGAACAAAAGACACAGAAAATATTAAGTAAAACCACCAGAGTTTTCTGTCGGTCTTGTGCCAAGAATGTATGGATATCAGGTTAGGTACATCTTTACCAAGTTGCCAAAAGGATAAGTGGGCCTCATATTAACAAAATAGCATGGTGATATTGAACTCTTTCTAGCTAAAGTCCCTCATGAGGAACAGTTAAGGGAACTGGGATTGTTTAGTCTGGAGAAAAGGTGGCTGAGGGGAGACCTTATTGCTCTCTGCAACTACCTGAAAGGAGGCTGTAGCAAGGTAGGGGTCAGTCTCTTTTTCCCAAGTAACAGGAGATACAAGAGGAAACGGCCTCAAGTTGCACAAGGGGAGGTTTAGGCTGGGTATTAGGAAGAATTCCTGCACTGAAAGGGTTATCAAACATTGGAACTGGCTACCCAGGGAAGTGGTTGAATCACCATCCCTGGAGGTATTTAAAAGTGGTAGATTTGGTGCTTAGGGAAATGACCTAGTGATGTTTTTGTCAGTGTTAGGTTAAGGGTTGGACTGGATGATCTTAAAGGTCCTTTCCAACCTAGATGATTCTATGATGTTATCAAATCTACTTTTAATATTAAAATGTTCCCCCTCCACATTTGTGTTTCTATTACAAACACCACTTGCAATTAAAACAAAAAGTTAATAATATGTACTCATGAAATCACAGGCTTTGATTTCTTCCTCTAGCAGACAAGACACTTCAGCTTTAAGCCTGGTACATCTCAGTGGTAGTTCTAATATTACAATCAAGCTCTGTAATGAGCCTTCTTGAGTAAAGGGAATCAATGACAGTTCCTTCCTCTGATTAATATTTGAAATACTGATTAGGTATGCAGTACTGGATTTTGAAAAGCACCTACAAGTATTATACAGATACCTAGCCATTTGTATGGTAATAATCTCATCATTCATCCATTCCATCTTCCTAATAATCTTTCACGCTTTTTTCTGCTTTTCCTCCTGCTCTTGGAATTTTGAGCAGTCTGTACACAGATGCTCCAAATATATGTCACAGTTTTTTTTGAGTCTTTCCCACCTCCAAAGACATCAATGAGTCATAAAAGATTTCTTCACAGTCTTTTTTTTATTATTCAATATCTGTTTTTCTGGAAATATATCGTACTAAGTGTCTTTCATTTCTGAGTTTCTATTCTTCCACTATCTATTCAGTGCCCATGTCATAACTGAGTCTCTTCTCTGACAAGCTGTTTGATATGATAATCATGTCTTACTGGAGCAAAAATTAGCATTAAACTTCCATGGAATCATGACAGAAATATTAATCAGTGACCTTATTTATCACTTAATTAATTATAAATATTGGGTTACTCATGTCTCCTTAGTGTCTACCCTCAGTTATCCCTCTGCACAAATTCATAACCATTTCTTAATTTATTTCTTGGTTCCTTTTGATTTATCACTATGATTTTTTAAATAACATTCATATAATTCACAACAGTATTTTTAGCTGTATTTACCACAATGCTGTATTCAAAATAATTTTCCATTGCTAGTTTTATGAAGAACACTACTAGTTACGGTGCAGGCCTGACTGCAAATTCATAGTCAGATTGTCAGCAAATTGTCACCTCTTATTCTCCTTTAGTATTCATGTTCTCCAATTTTTCTCTTTAAATTGAATATCAGTGCTTCAAATAAAGTTTCAATATCACTCAGGACTTCTCTTCAGTGTAATAAGTAATTCTTTCTAATGTGCATTTTGGTATTATATTTGTCTTTCTTAGTGTTTTCACTGTCTCTCAACATGGAAAAAAAACCCCACTTTGTTTTCCTAATTTACTTTCCTAAAAGATAAAGACAATAAATAATCCTAAATCAAATATAGATTCCTTGACTGTCCCACCAGACGGTTCTTTTAGTTAAATACATTTACATTTATGCTTTCTTTAAAACCATTTTTTGAGTTTTTGTGACAGAACAATATACAAATCAATCAGCTTGTCTTTTAAGATTAATCTTACAAGGTAGCATCAAAGAATTTACTGGGAATGATATCTTTTTCAAACATACTTTGCACAATTCTGTAATTATATTCAAAATGCTGCACAGTATTTGAAATTATGCTTTATTTAAACAAGCTACATAAAACTGGGGGGCTTTACCATGTCCTTATAATGTCCAGCAAAGCAAGTCATTTACATTCAGGTTGACTGGAAATGTAAAGGAAATTCTTTCTTTCTCAAATTTGAAGTTTTTTACCTTCCATTTTAAAAAGAACAGTTCACAATTTATATCATAAGATCTGAATCAACTACAATGCTTGTTTTGCTTCTCTCACTTTGAGAAATAATCAGCAACAATCTTTCAAGTCTAATTTAAAATGTGCGGGTCATAAATTTAAGTCTAACTTCTTTTTTTATAGCTTTACATATATAAACATTAATATTATCTTAGGAGGAAAAAACCTCAGTAAATTTTCCTGTCCGTTTGGACACTGTTAGGGAAAGATTTTATCATCATTTTATCTTTCTACTATTTTTAAACCAGACAAACTGTTAATGCTTTCAGCAGTAAGATTGGTTGAGTGGTAAGTTCCAGAAACAGCTTAGATGAAAAACTAGGCTTTACATTTTGGGTTTGTTATTTCTGCTTTATTGACTGCTTTTCAGTTCACAACCTATAATAAATTTAGTAATGCCTTTGAAATGCAAAAGATATAAAAATTGTAAGTGGTTACAATATTTAGCATTTTTCATGACATACAGGTATTGTACTGCTCACTGTCAAACAGCAGACAATAACAAGAGAAATGCCTGAGGCAAATATTCCTTGAAGGCAATCTAAAGCTCTTCTCTTTCTGGAAAATCAATGTATGCCTGAGAGGCAGAAAATGCTCCACTCTTTTTACAACATGAAGATACTTCATGTTTTCATATTGTGTAATACTGTGTAACAGAAGGAAACATGTTTTTACTGCAAAATCCTTGCTTCCCAAATAATCTCAAAATATTGCACATTACTTTAAGCTCCAAATCCTCCACAGTAATGTACAATGCTGAAATACAACAAATTAAACTAGAATGAAACATAGCATAATAAATGTTAACTAGTTTCACATTTGCAAGACAACCCTGGTCTCCAAGTGTTGAAATTACCGGTGAGGCACATCCAGTGAAATTCTGATTGCTCCTTTAGTCAAAGGCACACTGTCTTCATAATACTTGCTGTTTTTCCTTGAACTACAGGAGGTGGTTATCTAAGCGATATTTATGAGTTAAAAAAGCAACCCGACCTAATTCCCTCCTTTCTTTGAGGGAAAGAAAGTTTAAAAGTCACTATAAAGCAAGTTCAACTCAAACTTTAGCTTCCCTGAAAAATCATTACAATTCTTGAGAGAGTGCTTGGCAGTCTGTAAATTCTTGTTGGAAAATAGAATAACAAATCCACTAGCATTTGAATGAAGACTACCAGAAGGACTAGTGGGAAGCATTTTACCTCAAAGAGCAAGGGATCTGCGGCTTGGCTTAAGGTTTATGCATGATGTGAAAATAAGAAGGATCCTAGGCCAGCTCATATATTTAATAATGATGAGGGTAGTCTGCAGAGCACCTATAAAAGATGGGAACAGCCCACCTTTACCAGCAGATTACTTGCCTTGCATTGGAGATACTATTTTTCTCTGCCAAACTTCCCACCAAATGAAGAATGCTGATCACAAATAATGTGCTCTCTGTTATTTTAGATGACATTACAAAAAAACCTTTAGTAGAATAATTCTGAAATAACATTACCAAAGACAGAAAGGACCTCTGAGTCCCATCTATTTCAGAGTAAACCCACTTCTAACTAACAGTTAATAAGGGTATATCACTACTGTGAGAGGGTAAAAGGGAAAGGCATTGTCTTAATCACTGTCAGGTAGAGACTGGTTTACTTTTGAAGAAAAGGAGAGCTTTGTCCTTTGTACAATCCACGAGTCTTACCAAATTCAAGGTTATTTCTGATTAAACATCAGATTTCTTTCAAGTTCATGAAAATATATATGTTCAGTTCAGTTTTTTTGGGGAGAAATGAATTATTTAGCTACTTATTTAGCTTCTCTTAGTAGAAAGCAGCAGACTGGCTCAGAAACAGTGGACTAATGTAGTTTCATGAAACACAGGATAATAAAAAGATACATCACAAAGTAGCCACAGTACTAAGAAATCCATGCCACTGCATCTCCAAGCTAGGTTGGTGAGAATACCAGTTTATACAGGATATTTCTACAGCATATGTCTTTTCAGAAGAAAATGTGTCATTATGTAGTCCCAGAGGAAATTTTTTCCCTTTTTCTCCCTCTCACCCCAGAACTCTGGAAAATTACCTATTCACAGTCCTTCAACAGGAAAGTGAGAGGCTGAGCCCAGAGCCCTTTGCTGCTCTGGGGCAGGGCATTCAGAATGCCCCAAGAATGAAACCTCCATCTCTTCTTAAACAACTAAAATAAAAAGCCTGGCTGTGTTATTGTAGACAAGTTACAGCAATAAAATATTCAGGATTAAAGAATAACTTCATTTTTGAAATTTAAATGGACGGTCACTTGATTTTAGTCCATTTCAGGTTTCCTACCATCTGTTACTGTTGGGTATTGGTTCAACAGTTTGATCTAGTAGCATGATCTCAATTTTACAGGAGTTTACATAGTTGTTGGAACTTTCCAATTCCCCAGAGTACTATCAATAATGCTGAAACATTTTCAGCAGATTTTATCAGTATTCTAAGAATAAAACATCTGACTAGGCAATATATATCTCTTCCATGCACATGGTTGTTGATATCAACTATACCACCATCTGAAGATACTTTGAAAAGTCTAGTTTCTCCACTTCTAAACCATTTCCTTTTTGAAAAAGAAAATAACAAGGATGAGAAACAAGGAATATGATAACACTTCTTCTGTACGTCATGATTTTGAAACCAACACACTAGAAAGGTTTTTAAAATTCACACTAATTAGAACTTTTCATTCAAAGTACATGCTAGTGAGAGTTGATCTGAAACCCAGTTTAACAGCTGGAAAGCAGGAAAAAATACCCAAAAAACCCAAAAACCAAAACCATAAAAAGCAGCACCAGTCACTATTTTCAGATAACACTTCAAAATAATGAAATCTTCAGTTACTTGCAAGAAAATTTCAGTCTTACCTGCTGAGAGCAAGGAGCTTACTATCAAGGAAACAAGACATAAATAGAGAATGTGTTCCAGTTCAGAAGGGAAATATAAACAGAGTATTAGTAAATTGGGGTAATTAATCACAAGGTTAATTTTGTAAGGAAGACTAGTTATCAAAACTTTAAAAAGCAATTTTTTTGCTTGTAATAAGTGTTATTCCTTGACCATTTAACTTTAAGACTGATTTGTGGACATGTTTATCTTTCTCCATTTTTATAGATGGAATTTAAAGTTTTAGCTTAAGTATGGCACAGAAATGAAGAAATCCAGAGTAAGTCCNGTGTCCTAGCTGTGGGTTAAGGAAACTTTTTGGCTCTAATGAATATACTGGAATATTTTGATTTTGCTAAAAAGGTTCTGATCAGCTTGGCTTAGCCTTGGCCATGGAAGCATGTGAGAAACCAGAGAAATCCTGGTGATCTTTGACTTTTCTGAAACTGGAAGTGTCTGACTAGCCCAGTAACTGGCTCCTACCTAGAAAAACGTGGCTGTATTCAGCATTAAAAAAATGCATTTGACTGATTTCTCCTTCTATATATTTCTGTACACCTGCAAGTTATGTGCAAGAAGCAAAAAAATTTGCACTCTGTGCAGCAACTGACCTTTTATTATACTCAGCCAGAACAGGGTGTCTGGGCTATGAAAAGAAACAGCTTAGGAAAATTTAGGGTGGGAAGGGAAGGGAAGGGAAGGGAAGGGAAGGGAAGGGAAGGGAAGAGAGGGGAGGAGAAGAGGAAGCAATTCTTCACAATGAGAGTGGCTGAGTACTGAAACAAGTTGTCCATAAAGGATGTGAAATCTCCATACTAATAAATTCATTGCATAAAGTCCTGAACAATCCAATGTTATCTTGAGGGTAGACCTACAACTGAGCACAGGGTTGGACTAGGTGACCTACGAAGATCTCTTTCAGCCTACACTTTTCTATGATTATGTGAACTGTTGTGTTACAGTGTTTCAAGGACATAAAAAAGGTCAAATTTACAAAACTGCAGCCTTCTGGAGCAGAAAAAGAATTAAACTAATTTGCATCAACCATTAAATCTGAATGTGGAGTTCATACACTAAAATACCCTTCTGGTTGACATTCTGTGAAAAATATAGAAAATTACTAATTAACTTAGTGGGAAAATCTGCAAAGCAGCCCCTTCTTGTATGTAGTATAGCATTTTCATTGTCTTTCCATTGCACCCCTCATGTCAAATAAAATAGATTTGAAGATTATGTTTGCCTATATGTCAATAAGCCCAGTAAGTGAACATTCAGTAGAAAAAGAATTGTTCTTTCAAGTCAACCTAAAAGGATGTTTTGTGAAGCCTTAATTAACTTCATTGTTTTCATGAACAGATTAAAACATCTATTCTAATACAATGGCTTTTAGTCAATTTTATTTATTTGATGGAAAGGTATTTGTGGAATAGGAAAATAATATCTGAATTGAATAAAGTAAACTTGCTACTGAGAGATAAATTTCTCAGTAGTTTTATCAAGTGGTAGTCTTAGCACCTGTTTTACCACCTTCTATCACTACAGAATCAAAATATCTGTCAATATTAAGTTTATTTTAAATTTTATTTACCTGGAGGGGGAAAAGAACTGTTTTTTTTAACTTGTCTGAGCTATTTTTTACTACCTTAGAGGCATCTCAATCAGCTTGAAGAATGACTGGAGCTGGAGATATTTAATTGTTTTATTATAGTTTTACGGAACATTTGTGTTTTGAATTCTATATATTGTATGTCTCACAGTGAAAAATGTATCTGTATATGCAGGCCTACTTTTAACTGAAATTCTTACAATAAGGCTAGCAATTTGTTTTTAGAACTTGCGGGTGTCTAAGAGACTATCTCAGATATAGTAAAAGGCTCTTCTCCACTGAACTTCACGACTATGCCACAGGTTGCAATTTGCACCCAGCGGTTGAACAAGCCACTACAGTCATACCATGCTCTGCTGCATCTCACTGAAATTTTGTCTGGCTAAGAAGCATTGATGAGAATAAAAGATCGAAGACCTTTGTCATGGAGCAGCTGGCAGCAGTCGTATACCACTTACCTTCTATTCCTGCTTAATATCCAAAGCACTCCATGCTATTGCCTGTAGGAAGGCACTGCTGAGACATAATGTCAGAGCATCATACACTGTATAAACAGCTTTTCTAGTACATTGGTAGTTACACTTTAGCAAGAAAAATATTCTCTGGAAGAAAAAGAGGCTGTTATGGTAAGACTTATACAGTAAAGATGGATTTATTTTTTAGATAATAGTAATATTTTATCAATTTAGGTGTGGATATTTTTGTTGTTTCTCCAATATGTGCCTAAAATTCTACGATTATTTTTCCCTTGTGTTCAGGAAGAGTTTTTTGCTAGCTGTAGAGTAACAAGAGGTTGGGTGTCAAGGACCTGAAGCAAAATACAGGGCTCGGATCCAATTGACCTGTACAGTAATGTAACCTGCTAATGATATTGTAGTGATTTTATTGGGAAAAAGGGAGGAATGGGGAACAAGCAGGAAACAGTCAAAAAGAGGATAGACCGGAGGAGCTGCTCTTTGTCTGTCACTAGGAATAGTCCTCTACTTATCTATTGCCAGTCTGAATTGCACTACTGATTTAAGAGTCAGCTACAAACTAAAGTGGGTATTTTAGACCAGCAGTAGAGTGCCATCTGTATTTGTGGTAGGGTCGTTTTCTGGAAGGTTGCTTTCCAGACAGATACAAAAGAAACATCTGTGTTCAAATTGAAATGATTTCGTGTTTGCAGGCTGCTAATGTTGCTTTAGGATAACCTGAAGTTCTTCTTTCATGAAAAATTTGGCAATGTGAGCTCCTCTAAATAGTATCTACCAAATTGTGACACTGTTTGGATGGGCCGAGAGTTTTGGTAATCTATAGAGAGGTTGCTGGAGTGTTTCACAGGGACAGACTCTTTGTTGCACATGTTTTAAAACAAATCAGGCCCAAAGTAGTTTATTGATTTACTAATGACACTCAACTGCCAATCAGTGAGCTGTACATTCAGGATCAATATCAGCAATAAGGCAAATACCACACACTTGAAAAATGTCAGTAAACTCCTATACATTTCTAAACACCTTTTTTTACCTAATGCCAAAGCATTCTAATTCCCACACACATCCACAGGTACATGCACCCTCCACAGAGCATTTGGATGCACATCCCCCTTACCTGTGAGTGTGAGTTCCCCTACTTACACCTTTTCTGGGAGACAGTGGTAGTTCTATATCCGTCCAGCTCCATAAAACCTGCTAATGCACATGATGGGGGAGAAAGTCCCCCATGAGTTACCTGAGGTGGGATCTCTACTTGCTACATCTTTCATTTTGAGACTACTAGCTGGATGCAGACTACTTACATAGTCTGAGTGAGAGGCAGCTCTGACTGTTCTTGTACCACCTCAGCTGAATGTGGTAGTATAAACAAATTAATTATTTGTACAGTTTTCTGCTTTCTTTATTTGCCATGGAAGAAACCTAATGAACAGCTTTTAATATGTAGAAGAAAGGTTTGATCAGTTCAGACTACAAACCTATTGGAAAAATACCCCAACACAACCAAAATAACAACAACAACAAAAACAAAAACCCTCAGAGTATAAGTAATGTGGATCAAACCCAAATGTTGTGGGAATATTTTTCATTTCACTTCTTGTTGAGGCAGCAATTAAACTGAATAAAACAGACCTGCCTGTGAATCTTTTACAAAGCTCTGACAAATTAAGGCAGTTTTTCATAATGTTGGTAAAGGTTGTAGCCACATCACTGTAAATTAGACATAGAAAATCCTATGAAATACTGTAAGGACTGGAATCAGCTTTGTCAGATGCTGGCTGTTAGTGGAAAATAGATTCTTCTGGATCTGACAGCCCAAAAGAGATGAGGCTGCTGCACTTCTATGCATTTCTCAATGCCAGTCAAGACAGTAACAAGGCTGAAGATGTAGCCCCTGTAAGGCACAGGCACACAGAGAACACATATACACCATGTGTACACACAGCCTGCCACACAGATCACAGGCAGACACACAGAGCACTCACAAGAACAAGCAGCACCAACAGCCTCATCCTGCTCCCCCCTGGCTGAACTGGACAGAGGTCCATTTGTACGAACTTATGTTTATGCACAGACATGCACATCCAGAACTCTCTGGGACTCCCCTTGGCCCCAGTAGCAAACCTTCTATGATCCTGTTTCTAGAGACACTCCCAGCTCCCAGACCATTTGATCTATTCATAGGCTAGTTTGGCTTGGTTTTTTGCTAGCGATCACACACCCATTCATTCACCCACAGTTTCTACTGGTGCTGGCACCATGGACACACAGGATTCTGACCCCTGGTTCCACCCTAATGGCTAGCACTTGGTTTTACTCTGGTCTCTCTGGGGTCTGGCACCTAGGCATATGGGCCTTCCAGCCCACAGTCCCAGCTCAGCTACTGGCACCCAGACCTACGTTTGTTTCAGTTCCTTGTACCACATACATGTGGACCCTTCAACCCATGGTCTGACTCGAATTGCTTACGCTCAGACCCCTATACATGTGTGCATACACACACATAGTGAATGAAAAGTCCCTCAAGCAGCAAAAGAGTTAGGAATTTCATAGGAAGTAAGGCTGACTGTGCTGATCAGTCAAAGTACATGGCCAAACAAGTGCACTGACCAGCAAGATATTTACACGTGGCCAGCCCTTTTAATCCTCTTACCTATCCATTTTTCCCACAGTTGTTCCTCCCCAAATCAGCTAAATCCATCCCTTTCCTTGTCTTTTTTTCTTTCTTTATGATGTCCCTTCCTCTGAGCTCTTAAACTTTTGTTCCCGCCTGCCATTGTGCCCTTATGCTCTTCTGGGCTTGTGGAGATCAACATTTTAAGGACTGACTGCTCTCTTGTGATGGGCATAGAAGCAACCAGGAAGACTATAATTTAGATTGCTCTATCTGCCATTGTCTCTCTGTGCTCCTTTGTGGTTGTAGAGATGATAGAGATGAGCTTTTATCTCATAACTTAACAAGATTTAGATCAAGACACTGACAGGTAGGGTTCTCAGACATTGATGCCTATATGAGATCATTTTTTTCTCATTTGGCATCATATTCAGTGAGGGCTCAATTCAGCTGTGTAAACACCATCATCTAGTGCTGTTTGAGTTGTTCTCTGATCTTGCCTGGCATCCTACTACTCCAAAAGAATTTAAGTCCTGCCTGCATCTTGTGTCATGCTTGCCAGCACCATACAGATATATTGGACACCCTAACCCACTGAAGTATATTTAAGTAGTTGAGTCATACATCTTGTTGTTATCACCATAATCATTCCATAGGCTTCTTTGCTCTATTGTGTTTTGACTATAATGTGGCCATGTAGCATGTGGTGGTTTAGGCTGAGATGGCCACTAAATGAACGGCAGATGCTCTCTGAAACCTCTCTCCCTTCCCAAAAGAGAAGGAAGAGAGAAGAGGGAAGAAAGACTTATGGATTGAAAAGAAAATTAAAACTACATTAATGAAATACAAAACTAAACCTGTTCACAACAAAAAGAAAATATAATATTAATCAGAAAATAGTGAAATATATACAATATATATGAAAGCATATCGAGCTCCCAGGATGACGATCATGTCACCGGGCAGGCATTGGGAAAGTCCCTGGCTGGACTCAGTGGTGGATGGAAACTGGATTCAGGAATTGGATTCAGGAACACACAGACTGGGATCAAAGGCAGGTGAACAGACAGAGTCCTCCTAGAATGCTGGCCATTGAAGAAAAAAGCCTGAACCCTTTGATCCCTCAGCTTTAATACTGAGCATGATCCAGATGGGATGGAATACACCATTGGTAAGTTTTGTGTCACCTGTCCTGTCCTCTCCTCTCCACACGTGCCACCCCTCCATGTTTTCCTGCTTCTGACCGTTCAATGTGGCACATAGAAAAGTTAACTGACCTCGGTTGTTAATAGCAATAAGTATAAGCAAGAGTGTCTCTGCATTCCATTCCTTGGTATTAACTATAAATATTGGACCTTATCAGTCTGGAAGCAGACACTGTCTGAAAAAGATGTCTTTAATTTCAGAGAGTGCCATTAGTTAGAAGAGAATTAACTGAAAAAAATTACTGACAAGAAAATTGGTTCTATTCTATCTTAAACCAGGGCAGACAAGTATGCAGCCACTTAGATTGTAAATAGCTTAATCTGGAACTGAATCCCTACCTAGATTTCACTAGCAGTCTTTAACTGCTCTATAGTCAACAAAAGAGGAGAGGTGGGAGGAAATGCTGCTTTTGATAATAGGAGCAAAATAACTGGATATCAATATAACATGTTAATTAAAACAAAAGGGATAGATAGCTGGAGGTAAAGAGTCTTGTAAAGTCATGAGAGAACAGGTTTATATGCACTTTGGACTGGTTTGTGTTGTTCTGTGTCTTATACTGTAATTTACAAGGGTGCAAGTAGGAACGGAGTGCTTTCACTCTGATTTTCAATGTATTGAAGACAGTGTCTCTTTCTTCATTTTACTGACATTAGAAATTTATTAATAAATTATCAGCATAACAGTTTAGTTTAATATCTGTACATATTAATTTTCAAACAAACTGCAACAGGGTTAATGACAGATCTGGCACTGTTTCTCTCCGTTTAGTTGAAGCAACTAATCTTATAATAGAAAAGGTAGATTCAGCAAATGAGATTTTAAGAAATCTAGCCTTTGCAGATCTCAGACCCTGAAACACTTGCTGCCTTAGCTTGTCTGAGTGTAAAAGGCTGATCAAGCACTATGTTATTACTTTTAGCCACTGCACCACTCAGATTATAGAATCACCCTACTCTGCCTTCAGATCTCTAGGAAGCTTTATTTCTCAAGGGTTTCTCAATGACCCTGTGGGGACTTCAGGATGAAGGTCCTTCAGGACCCAAGGACCCTTCAGTCCTTGGGGACTGAAAGTTCCTCAGAGGACACTAATGAGAAATTCTGAGGATAAAGAAGGCTTCAACTGCAACTAGTCCCTGAATGAGGATTACTGGGACAAAAAAAAAAAAAAAAAAAAAAAAAGAGTCTGTGCCTTTTTATCCTGCACTACACCATTCCTCAGCTTGCTAAACTAGTGATCTCAACAGATTTTTAAAGGATAAACAATACTGTGCTGGAGCAGCAGATTTATAGATACACAGGGGAAACAGGTGCAAGGGACACGGGAGGAAGGAAAGATGCTGAGGTGATATTATGTGAAATCTAGCATTGTATTTCATGATGCATTTTAACTTAAGTCCTTGCTGAAGGATAAAACAGATTTGTTTTATCTTTATCGATCTTCAAGATAAATTTCAAGTTCATCACACTGTTTCCTATTAAAGTAAACATGATACAGAAAACATAAATAACATAATGAATATTGTGGGAATTTCAGAAGATGTAGAGAGTAAAAGCCTTGGGATTTCTCATACAAGTTTCTTCTCTTTGTTGTTACTGTGTTGTGTTTTTTTCCTTGAACAACTGTTTAATCGTGCTGTTTAGCACAGAGTCCCCTTTAGTCTTCATTCAGAAATGGTCTTTCAATATTTACAGCATAACCATAACACGCAATCTGTATGACCCAGACTCTTCACTATTGAACAGTACATTCTCATTGCAGATGAGCATTCTCAGTTTGCTTCTAATCACTACAGAATATAGTTGTAACTGATACTTAATGCCTTCTCAGCTAGAAAAAAAATATAATCTACGCATTAGAATAATATATAAGTAATGTCTTCAGTACCTGGTGAAATGGAAAGCTGTAGCCTACAGCACAAGCATTGGGCTCAATGAAGACAGTAATCTTTACAAGAGCAATGCAGATGCTATCCTCTCTTCACAATCATGTCTCACTCTGCTGAAAGCAGGTAAGATGAGCTCTGCTTCATTCTAGCTGTAACAAAAAATACTGCAAATTTATCTTCAAATCAGTCAGACAATTGATACCATTAATTTCATACAGCATGAGAACTACAGAGCTTAGAACTGATTTAAATCCGCATCTGAGTCCATTAATCCCCATGCTGGTGGATTAAATATTCTATGGAGGATTTTCCTTTGTAGGTAAGGCTAAAAGAGTATTAATTGTATCCATTTCTCTGTCTTTCATTTTAGACTTACTCTTAACGGGACAGCTAGGATGAACCTTTCAGGTGATTGCCACAGCTCATTCTATATGATCCCTGCCACTTACATACTTTTCCAAGTGTCTGATTCTTTGTGTATGTACTTATGCATACTCTGTACTAATGAATTTAAATTGTTAGGGAATGTCCACATTAAGACTGTCACTTGAACTGGTAATTTATGTGGTTAAAAAGTTAAAACAGTTTTCCATATAAAAATTTAATGTGACAACAGTTTCCCAAACAAATTCCAAGCTTGGTCCAAGACTTGGCATAACCTATTTCCGATAGTCAATTTTCAAACATCCACCCTAACTTGGAAGGGCTCGAGAATATAAAATTTTGGACGTAGGTAGCTTCATATTAGTTGGACCGAGCACGCGACTAATTTTACTGAAAGCATAGACATAGCCAACGTTCTCACTGAAGTGTCTATGGTCTCTGCACTGCTATTTCTTTCAGGTGGACTGGAATACAACATCTGGAAACATGTAAGTATCACAGAGGATTTGATGTATAGAGATACTCCCTTTGCATTTGCATACTATTCAACATTGTGCTATGTCAAAAGACCGTTCGCCTCCATCAAGAGTTGCAGAATTGAGCACAATGAACTGTGGCTAACATGGTTATGCAAAGAAGAACTGAGTGTGACAAGCCTTATTGTGAACTACAGATCAATAGGAGATACTGTGCCAACACCCAACATGTTGGTGGCAAGCCCTGCCCAGAGACTTACCAGAAACTATCTGGAGTAAGTGTCCTATTGCTGCAGGCTGGGCTGTACCAACTCTCTAGGTTGGTGACTGGGGACTGTCTCTGTTAACCATACCATTGTGTGTGCATCTATGTCTGTGAGATCAAGTTTTTCCTGTCCCAGCCTATACTTCTCTTGGTCTTTTTCACATATTGAGCTTAGCAGTGTCACATGGTCTGGTGTTCCTTTTCCGTCCTTGACACAGCAGGGGAGGACAATTGAGAATGAGGTATCATATCAAATTCCTCTAAGCTCTGTGCCAAACTCTGTAACATTCTCCAAGTGTAACTCTAACCTCTATGTCTTTGGTAAATATGTGTTTCATTTTAATAGTTTAAAAATTATATTGTATCTCACTGAAATATTAGGCCTAAATTCCTGCCCCTACATTTTGTTAAACATTTAAAAAATTTAATATTTATGTAGCCTCAATTTTCAAGTGGGTAATATAATTTTAATTATAAAATAAAAAAAAAAAAGTGAAAATCAAGACATTAGCATATAATAAAAATGTCTTAAGATATTCAGATTTTGATAAACAAATGGTTCTTTCCTCAGCTGTCTCCCTGGTGTTGTAAATGTTGAATAGTCTGCTAAGCAGACTATTCAGTATTTCTGGGGTAAGATTGTGCCTCGAGTTAATGAAAATTTGACTGTATCTCTGAGCAGTGGAAATAGATCCATCTCTATTGTTCAGAAAGTAGGCTTTCATCTGTACATCAGTGTTTCTCACTGTGGTTGTAATAGCAATCCAAAAGTACTTTAAACTTTTATTACAAACTTCGCTACTTTGGGACCTATTCAAGCAGCAGATTTATGATGAGACATAGGACAGCTTTTCAAAACAAGTCTGCTTTTATTACTCAACTGGAATGTAAAGTTTTATGGGTTGGAATTGAAAAACAAAAGATTTGATGTCCATATTGGCAATACTGTGTTCTGATGACTGTGAAGCTTCATCTCTGTCTCAATTCTAAGCAGCAGATTTTTTATCACTGATATCCTATTGAGACAATTCTATGTTCTAAATTCTGCTCATGCTGTTTTTGTGTGCTTCCTCAGTCAGGTATTCATTAAAACTTGATATACAGTCATTCATCTTTCATTGTATTGTTATAGCAACTCCAATCTAATGTTCAGATTCTTTTAGTTCTTTCTATCAGTACAGACATACTCATCTGAATAATGCTAACCTCTTATTTCCTTTTTTAGGTATATCTCCTCAGCCATGAAAAACAATAATAAAATAACATTTGAAAAAAATATATAGATATAGAAAAATGAGACCTCATTACCTCTTAATGAAAATGACATGGAAGGTTTTAATACTCTGCACACTACACATGGAAAGTAGCACATTATGAGATCTTTCAGGCTTTGTGCTTCAATACATCCAAACTTCAGGTGGATTGGGAACCCCCCAAAAAGTCCTTCTTTCTCTGTCCATCTTGATTGTCTTGCCTGAACTACCTTATCTTCTTGTGTTTGTTCCTACTGATAGAAAACCTAAGTGTATCTTTCAATTATGACCTTTAACATGAAAAGATAAGATGACTAGAATCTTGGGATGTCCTGCCATATGAACCGAAAGTTAGACTGTACAGTCAAACACTGTAAGAATGACTTCAGTACAAGTGATTTTCTTTAGTGTTTCAGGAACCAGCTTGTACTATGACATTTGTAGTGCTTTAAATGCCCTAAAAACACTATCGTTGAAATGGATTCACAACACTATCAATGATTCCCCTTCCTCCTGTACCATTTAATCCCTCTCTTTTGTAATAAGGATTATTTTGTTTCTTAAGAAATTATATTTCAGTAATAATTTAATTTTGTAAATATATTACACCTAATTATGGTGAAGTTAGGCAATTACAAAGTAATGAGTTGTCATGTATACCTAACCAAGGCACATCTGATTTCTTTCTGTCAGTCTAGCTTGCCTGCCTGTTTACGAAGTCAACAGTAGATACTGGAGATTTTAGTTAGATCTGATGCTTTTTTTAGCATTCACCCCTAAGTGAATGCTTTTCATAGAATCACAGGATGGTTGAGGTTGGAAAGGAGCCTCTGCAGGCCATCTGGTCCAGCTCTCCTGCTCAAACTGGTCCACTAAGAGCCAGATGTCCAAGATAGTGCCTAGATGTTGGTTTTCCGTTTTTAATGTCTTCAAGGAGGGAGACTCCACAACCTCCCTGGGATACTTACTGTAGTGCTCAATCACCCTCACAGTAAAAAAAAGTGTTTTCTCATGTTCTGGTGTTCAGAGGGAAGCTCCTGTGCTTCACTTTGTTGCCATTGTCTCTTATTCTGGCTCCGTCTGCTTTGCACCCTCCCTACAGGTATTTATGTATGTTGACAAGATCCCCCAAACCTTCTCTTCTCCAAGCGGGGTAGTCACAGCTCTCAGCTTTTCCTCATAAGAGAGATATTCCAGTCTCTTTATCATCTTCAGGGCCATTTGTTGGATTCTCTCCATTATGTCCATACCTCTGAAGAGCCCAGAACTGAGCATAACATTCCAGATGTATTCATATCAGTACTAAATATAGAGGAACTTGTATAACTGTATAACTTATTTTTGTATAAACAATAAAGTAATACTAATTTGAGGTTTTCTGCTCAATAGCTTACTTTCCTATGAAGGCATGAATAAGCTCAAAAACATATACATGTTCACAGACACACAGGAGATCATAAAGAGTGGAACTGAAAATGAAATGAATTCAAAGTTATCAGGAAAAAGAAATAAATCCGCATTCCAAACAATGACTGCTTTCACAGGCTTCACGGAAAAATCAGTAAAGAACATCAAAGTATAGATTTATAACAGAGAAATGTGATGCTTGCTTTACATAATGGCCAAAATCACATTCCTATCACCTTCAAAGTATTGTCTTTAGTATCCTCAAATTTTAGAGAATATGATTCCTGGCAGTGGAAATCTTGTGTTTGTGAAAAACTGTCTAACATCTATCAACGCACAAACATCACTCTTCTTTCATCATAGTAGGGAACATACCTGTTTACTTCTACGACAGCTATTCATTTCTGCATTTTCCTAAAAGATCCAAGTTTGGGAATTAAATACACTGTATCTGAGTCCCAGCAAATTAAAAAGATTTGTAAATAGTTTGAACAAGCTTTAATCAAATGTACATCAGGGAGACAGACAGAGATATATCATAAAAAGCCATGAAAGTAACACTCCTTATTTCCCCCCCACCTCAAAAATAAAATGCAAGTGCACAGGGTAATCAGTGTATATGTAAATTCTCTTACTAAAATATTCAGTTTAATCAGTAAAGTAGGCACAAACTCAACAGTTAGAGTATGCAGCTGAATCCATGATAAATATCAAGGCATGAAGCATGAGTCATAAAGAACAGAAATGCAGTGTATCAAAATATTTCTGACTAGTATATATAAGCTTCAACCAATTATGTAAATAGCAATATGACCTGAAGAGCGAATAGTCATTTGAATGAGTTTGAGTTGACAAGGAAAATACACTTTGATCACATTTTGAAACTTAATTTCTAGGGTGTCTATGACTTGCTGTCCTTCAGAATGACATTGACTGAAGTCTGTATTTTTAGAATCTTCCACAGTGGAGAAAACTAGGCTCAGGATTGAGGCTTCTTCCTATATATACAGAGGTCTCTGATAACTGGTTATTGAGGTTCTCTTGTCTTATCTTCTAATCCCTTCACTTGTTCAACTGCACACACACACACACCCCCATCACCTCATTTGCTTTCTTAATCAGCGACATATGTTTCTTTGAGGGGTTCTGTGGAATTAAAGAGTAAAAAATTCTCTTATTTTAATTTATGAAGAGGTTACTTTCAGAATATAACACAAAATCATTCATTTTTTTCCTGAATAGGTATATATTCTGCTTGGTTTTAAGCTCAGGGAAATTTCTTAGATCTAGTAAAATTAATTCCTGCCAGTTTCTCAGTCTTAACTGAAACTTCTTATGAAAAGTTTATGTAGATTTTTCAGTGACAGATTAAATGAAGAAGACGAATAACAGT
Organism: Tringa tobata; assembly: GCA_033628505.1. NCBI lineage: Eukaryota > Metazoa > Chordata > Aves > Charadriiformes > Scolopacidae > Tringa > Tringa tobata. Next base: position 19,505,343 of record JAHREE010000279.1, on the reverse strand, counting down.
CTCAAACCTGACATTCTTAACCATACCACCACATTTTGTGGCCAACTTGATAATCCATACCTTGCACAACTACAATCTTCTGCTAGGTGAATTTGATCTTAGAGAAAAAACAGTTCAAACTGTCAAGCATTTCAATCTGGTAAATAGGCATGTGCGTCCTTCTGGAAACTATATGAGCCTTTGAAGGACATGAGATCATTTTCTTGATATTCTTTAAAACACTTGAGATCTAAAAAGATAGTAACTCAGTTTTAACTAGCTTGATTTATTGGGCATATACCTATCAAAGCTGTTATTAGACATGACCTTTTACCATTAAAATACATCAACACCTATCTATTAAAGTTGATATGAATTGGAAAGTACCTTTAGGAAATAATTTTCAAAAATATTTATCTTCCTAAGGAAGCAGGTAAGTCACACTTAGCACTTTTAAAAAATTTTGGAAAAAAATATTAAAAAATAATATAACAAGCACAACAAAATAACTCACATTAACCTATTTAATTTTTGACTAAATCAATACAAAATAGAAAATCTTACATTCTAAACTGTTAGGAAAATGTATTTTTATATGGTAGATAAAGTAACTTCAGAAGATTTGTTAAATTCATGAAATTATTTTTTTGTGTGTGTTTTAAAGTTCTGGTTTATTTTTGTTTGTTTTTCAGAAAGTGTAAATTAAAATTTTGAGCAGACTTAGTTAAGTGTGATAATAAATAATCAATATCAGGAACATATTTAAAATTAATTTCCAGGAATGCAGAAGTGTCATGGTTTTTACTCCGTTTTAAGCTTAATTTTTCACCATGTACTTTCCTTGACATGTACTTTTTCAATTGGTGGGGTGACATAAAAATACTGATTTACATAAAGAAAGAGAGGAATCCATCCTTTCTTTTTACCATTTCATACGATTTGATTCCAACTATATCTCATTTTGTCTGCAGTTGAAAAGAGTTTTCATTGAGGAAAGGTAGAATGGAGAATTAATCAAAATTTAATACATTAAATAAGTCAATGAAGGAATGTAGAAGTAGAATCCAGACTTTTTACTCCTACATACTAGAGTGAATAGAAAAGGTTGCACTAATACTGTCTTGTGATTTTGAACATATTGCTTTATCTGATTTTTGACATAGTTATTATGACATTGAGTGGCACCAAATGAAGTTTTCCCCTCTTTTTTTTTGTAGCAATGAATACATTTTTTCCGGTCCATCCAAATTTATTTGCTGCTCAGTCCTGCAAGTACTAACTTCTTTACTAAGTATGATTTCTTAACTCATCATGTGATTAGACAACACCAAAGAGAACCTAACAATTGCCTGTCTGTGCAGTTTTATTTGTCTTTCCATATACCAATGTGTAGATAGCTGGAAAAAAACAGAGTACCTATGAAAAATATCTCTATATTTAAATACATACAGATGATACACGGTATGCAAGATATATTCAAGTAGTTAAGAATTTGTGTAACAAGTGAAAAACAGCCTAAGGTGATACAGAATAATACATATTGTCTTTGCATGTCCTAGCAGTGAAAGTTTTAGATAGTCCGTACACCCATAAATAGTCCCACTGCCCTTAGATTTATACAGAAGTGGTAAATAAGGGACAAACTTAAAGCCACAGGTTCTAAGAAGAAAAAAGCCCAAACATCAGTCAAACAAAAAGCTCAAAACTACTGCAGCTAGGGTTTGGGGAAGGGACTTTTTGAATCTTGAATCAGGCTCCTGGACACCTTGGAATCATATCTGAGACCTTATTTGAGTAAAGAATATTCTTATTAGCTCTGCATGCCTGGGTTTTACCTTCATAGAAACTGAAACAAAGAGACAAGATCTTGTATAAGCATAGCTTTTTCTAGATGTTGATTCCAGCTGGGGATGGGAAAGTTGTCTAGACCTAGCAACTTTGAAGCCCTTCTGGGACAAGTGTTCCAAGACGCGCAGAAAAACCTCAAATAAAATGTTTCAAGGATTAAATGTGTTAGCAAAATACAGTATTTAATTTGTTGACTAGGAAATAAGGTACTTTGATTTCAATAGAGATTATCATAGAATCATAAAATTGTCTAGGCTGGAAGGGACCTTTAAGATGATCTAGTCCAACCATCAACCTAACTCTGATAAAAAAACATCTCTAAGCCATGTCACTAGGAACTATATCTACTTGTCTTTTTAATACTTCCAGGGATGTTGCCTCAACCACTTCACTGGGCAGCCCATTCCAATGCTTAATAACCCTTTCAGTGTAAAGATTTTCCCTAATATCCAATCTAAACTTCCCCTGGGACAACTTGAGGCCATTTCCCCTTGTTCTATAGCCTGTGATTCGGGAGAAGAGACCAAGCCCCCCACCTCTCTACAACCTCCTTTCAGGTAGTTGTAGAGAGCAATAAGGTCTCACCTCAGCTTCCTTTTCTCTAGGCTGAACAGCCACAGCTCCCTCAGCCTCATAAACTTGTTCTCCAGACCCCTCATCAGCTTCACTGCCCTTCTCTGGACCCGCTCCAGCACTTCAATGTCTTTTTTGTGATAAGGGGCCCAAAACTACTATCTACTTCGTGCTTCTTGATGAAAAAATATTACACAGACAATTGTTAATGTTATAATCAAAATATATCTACCTTCAGTAATTGAAAGTATTTGAAAAAAATGAAATGTCTTCTTACAGAGTTTTGAGACCAAATTGTAACAGAAAGGGTTCCCTGATAGAAAGGGGAGGGAAGAAACAAAGAAAATCCTTTCAGTGATTTAATACCTTAAAAAATTAAGAATGAAAACAAAAAAAGAGCATGAGCATGAAGATTAAGAATTAGTCAATATACCTGGTATCTGATGGAGTTGTTTTGCAGACAAGGCAAGGGAACCCCTGAGGATTACACAGATAAGAGGAAAATTTTGGATTCTTATTTACCCATCTAACTGATAACGTTCCCTTCACGGCTCAACGAAGCCCTGGGCAACCTGGTCTAGTTGGGGGTGTCCCTGCTGACTGCGGGGAGGTCGGATTAGATGACCTTTGGAGGTCCCTTCCGGCCTGGACAACACTATGACACTATGACATATTTTTAGAAAAAAAATATTTACATCTAGATAAATAGTGATGCACATCAAATCTATTTTTGAAATATTGCTACACCTCTAGTACCACAGTGATGTGGTGAGGTGAAGTTGATGCATGTGTGATACTTTCATCATTTACAAGTTGATCAACCATCTTTTTCTTTGACAATAAATAAACATTTCCTGAGAAAGATTAATTTCATTCTTATATAACCATCTATAATAAATCAGAATAAACACATTAGGGGCTCAAATGTCTACTTGTAGAGGTTTAAACTGAGGTGTTCCTAATTTCTAGTCCCATTACTGCAATCCAAAGCACCCCATACCCTGAGAAACTAGCGTGAAACTGTTACAACACATTTTGAAAAAGACTACGGATTCTGATTCATACTAAGTTATCAAATTGCAGGATGTCACCAATGAAGTAGCCTGCTTGTAATAGCAAACGGAAAGGTTGAAAGGATGTGGTAAAGCATAATGAGACAGATCTAAACCAACTGATGAAACAAATCAATAAGCACTGCAGAGGAGTCATGAGAACTTTATTCTATATGCCAGTGATAACAACCAGTGGTTCTATACAGTACAGTGCTGATGTCAAGTGAGATTGCCTTAGCTGTCACGTAAAATTGTCTTTTTCGCAATCTCTTCTCCTCTCCAATGACCATAAATTTCAGATTAGAAGATAATTCCTTTACTTGAAAAACAAAGAGAGATTGGAGGAAATACTCTTCCACTTTGCCTGAGAACATGCCATGTAACAGTTCTAAATTGCTGCTGCAGTGAAAGAACTTACAACAACAGTACTGTATTTTGTTGAACATCTGTAAGTCTAAGAAAGAAGGGTTTTGAAGAAAGGTTTTACTTCAACAGTGTACGTTCAGTAAAGTTCATAGATTTTAACCTTTGGAGTTTTGTCACACAGTCACACACATGCATACCTAGATACCAATATGTGTATGGGCCATTTGTTTAAAAAAAAAAAAAGTGATTGGGTTGTGAAAATACAAAATACTGTGACTCATACATTTGAGGGGATGTTTTCTGAAGGCATATATAAGCTAGTCATATGCACTAATCTCTCCAGCAACCACTTAAAAGAAACTGCTGCAGTACTTGCCAATGCTAGCAAGTCCTTCTCTATGGTGGAGTTTAAACACTATGCCATACAGAAATAGCAGCATATCTTCCAGTTATCTCAGAGTGAAAGCACAGTAGGCTTTTATTGCATGTGGGGTATTACATAGACCTTCTGGTCTCCCACACAGAAAGGCTGGGAAAAGGGATGAGCATCTTTCTTTTATGATAAAGACTTCAGGAAATTGTGTCACTGAACAGGCCAACTAATTGTCATGTACTTTATGTGGTTATCAAAAGCTAAAATCTGTGTTATTAGATATTTAGTCCTAAATGACTAGAAAATTTACACCGGGTAACAGAGAGAACCCATAGCACAGCAAAGAATTAAACTAAGATTATCTGATCAGCAACTTATGGGCTAAGCCACTCTTTGTCTTTTTGCTGGCTTAAAATTAATGAAGAACATTTCCGTTGTTACTGCTTGCGGCTCTTCAAGAAAAAAAAGCTGAAGAAATACATGCAATTGTAATGGTCACTTAGTTTAGGAGTAGAACTTTCTTGTGCTATAAACAAGTATATTTCTACTTACTTGAAAAATTTGATTAAAATGCATGAAATTTCTTTTTTCCCTAACCCCTTCCCTGCCCCTGCTCCCAACAAAACAGTCATAATAAGATGTGTAACATATTTTCATCTGTTATATCACACTAGAAAAAAGTATCAGAAAGAAAATGTGGAAGGCTAGTCATTCCAGGCATGCACAGCCCATTAATTAGACAAAAGAGTAAGTCTGCAAAAGTTGCTTGTTTTATTTATGAAAGCCTTATGAGCTTGTACGGCACCATGGTTTTTGGATGTCATTTCTGTTCATTATACCTTTGTGTCCCAGAGTTGTCTAAATTAACTAAGAGCTACTTAAAGCCAAGAACGAGAATATCATTACAATTAACCTTCTCTTCTGTCATGTATATAAGTTCAGGCACCTAGAAACTCCTACAGAACAAAATACCAAGAATTAAAGAACTATTTTAAAATTCAAGGAACATTTTCTTTATGAACTGGGACCTAAATTAATCAATTTGAGAAATAATTAAAAAATAACCTGTAGCTTCATATAATATTGAAGCATAAGGAAAGAAATGTTGAGCCTGAAAAAAAAAAAAAAAACCAACAATAAGTATTCAGGTCAGATAAACTTTTTCCACTGTGACTCACTGAGTGACTGTTTTTAGTGCTATCAGTCAAAGGCTTTTTGATATGACAATTAGAATTATGAAAGACAGTACATCCTTATTTCCAATCATTGCTTGTTGCATTATTTTATCCGGAAATACTACATGTGCTAGAAAATACTGTGGCTTTTTTTATTTATCATCTTAATTTTTATGGGCGTCATTCATGTTAGTTTTAATACTGTTTTTTACCCCCTGTAGTCCCTATGAAATGCTATTTTAGACTCTAATTTCTAATCTAACAGTTAGAAATCTTTTTCAAGCTTCTAGCCTGGCTTCTGAGTCAAGAATGACCTTTAGTATTAGTAGCCTTTTTCTTCCTAATATTTACTTCAAACCAGTGAAATACTAAGAGGTCAATTTTGTGCCAATACAATGACAAGGACATTATGTTTGATAAAGCTGTTTTAGCCATTGAAATCAGAAGCTAGATAAACAAGAAAGTTCAATGATGAGTTTATTAGATGATGTGGATTTTTAGTCTTTTTTTTTCCCCATAAAAATAGCATTGCTGTTGTTTGAGAAAATACTTCTAGTGTTTTGGAACTCAACCTAATTAACTGTTATAGGGATACAAATTTGTAAATTATAGTCAGCACCGACATTTTACCTCTTTGAGAAACAACCCCTAGTGACCTCATGATAATTTGTTATACACTTTGTCATTTGATTGCTTCCCTAGGCATAATATAAAATAAATATATAACAAGAATAGTAATTAGTAAAGTCTCCAGCTTACCATGACTATATATCTCTGATGTCACCAATCAGCTTAGAATCATTTTCCAATCAGAACAAATTCAGAAAGACAAAAGACATTGCGTATGACTGAAAGCAATAATGAAAGCTCATCAAAATGTCAATGTGAAGAATAGGAAGGCTCAGTGAAGAATCATAACATTTCAGAGCTACTATATCACCTCAATAACTGAAGAAGGCAAAGAAAATTAGAATAATTTAAGTCTCATGTCTTCTTTGAGTTTTCTGAAAAACTGAGAAGAAGAAGAGAATCCTGAGGGGGAATCTGACCAACACCTATAAATACTTAAAGGGTGGGTGTCAAGAAGGTGGGGCCAGTTTTTTTTTCAGTGGTGCCCAGTGACAGGGTAAGAGGCAATGGACACAAACTTTAATGTAAGAAGGTCCATCTAAACATGAGGAGGAACTTCTTCACTTGAGGGTGGCAGAACACTGGAACAGTCTGGCCAGAGAGGTGTCGGAGTCTCCAGCTATGGAGACATTCCAAACCCGCCTGGACAAGTTCCTGTGCAACCTGCTCTATGAGGACCTGCTTTGGCAGGGGAATTGGACTAGATGATGTCCAGAGGTCCCTTCCAACCTCATATCATTCTGTGATTCTGTGACTATGACTAAAGAACTGTAACTAGGTGAGATAGTGAGTTTCAATACTGGTAGGTAAAAACCATACACCGCAGCCTCAGCACTTCTACATAGCAGAATTTACTACTTAACATTGTGCTGTTTCATCTAGGGTGTCCTTAGCAGCAGCAGGGTTAATACATTTCCCTCAGATGCACAGGTGAGTCTGTGATCAAAAAAAAAAGACTTTTCCTGTTTTTATTTCTCTACACTAATATGTCACTGATTACTTATATACCACATGACAGGAGAACCTCCTTCTGGCGGTTGCACTATACCAGAAATGAACCTCCCCAACAGTCATGTCTCAGGGAACACCTGGAAAAAGGGTGAGAAAGAGTAGTTCTCAGTGAACTGGTTTGGCTAGCCCGTGAACAGTAAGGTGAGACCTCCTTCACAGCTGTGACATTCACTGTAATGACTTACCTGCCCCATTAGAAAAATCCTGTTAGTGTAGTCATTTGCCTCTGAAAGTAGCATCAGTTTCTCTCTGGCTTTAATAGAAGCATCATTGAATCAGCTAGTAACAAGCAGGATACACACCCAAAGGCACCTCAGGAAATTAAGTTCCCAATTCCTTTCTGCTAAACAGCTTCAAGTGCTCAAACTAGGACTTTTGCTGCCAACTCATACTTTTCTGCACTGCAGCACAAATTGCAATGTCAGCAAATGTTTGGAGCTGACCTCATTTAAGTCCTAGACAAATAACACATGTAAGAGTACCAGGTGCTCGGGGCTAGGACACTAAAGAGGTCATGAGCACTTAAAGCTTCCATTGACTTCAGGGGCAGCTGAGGATCCTTAGCAACTCTTAGGAAGGGCTCAGCAATTCACAGGAGATTACAACTATGTTTTTAAAAAAATCCCCTCTTTCCCTTTTTTTTCTTAGTATGGCATATTATTTATAAGATATTTATTGCCTTAATATGATATCTACTAACAGCTTTAAATAGTAATGAGCAAAACTATTCTGCAAAGTAAACAAATAAAAGCTAGACTTTTTAGTAAATAACAGAAGGAAAGCTGTACATAAGGATTTAATTGTAAGAAAAAAGTTATACTTGGCAAAAGACATCTGTAATTTGTGATTCTATCGTTTAAATAGCTTCTTTTAATGGACTAAAATCACTTCTGGCAGCTTTTTCCCATATGCTGCCATAAATCCCAACTAAACCTAAATCTCTACTTTAAGGAAGATAGCTGCTAGAAATGCAAACAGAAAGCTCTAAATAGGAATAAGTAAAAGTAATACCATGATTGCTTCAATTTTTAATAGCCAAAGTATTTCATAAGATGTTTTACATTGCTGTAAAACAAGCTTTTCACATCTTTTAAGCTATTTCATGTGTACCTCAAGGAATAAGAATATATTCTATCCAGCTAGTCTTACAAAGTATTAATTGTCATACCTCCTTAATGAATGGAAAAAATACGTATTTTATTTTTTTAAATATAATAAAACTTTTGATCAAGCCTGGGAATTTGAAAACCAGACAGCTATATGTACTTTTCCCAGACATATATAATGCAGCATTGTAGGAACCAGCTTCAGGAAGAAAAAAAGAAAAAGAACAGTAAATGGAAGGTTCTTTGGTATAATTATTCTACTCTTTGTAAAATGTGGGGGTTTTTTCTATTAGTTAAAGTTAGAGTCAATATTCATATTGATATATTAATATAATACAATCAAAGAAATTGGATATTAATTACATATTAATAATATTAATAATGCAAGAGAAATGTGCACTGTAGAGAATTTCTACCACACATATTGGTGTCTTAATATGCCAAACCAGCACTGTGTTCAAAATATGACAGCTCTTGTTAAACACTAACAGAAATATACAACATTTCACTGGGGGGAGCATGAATCTAATCTTTCCAGAAATATAGTTGGTATAATGCCAGAGCATATCTCTTTTCTATAGATTAGGACTGAGCTCCAAAATATTGGACATTTATAGCTAGATGGTGTGAACTCAAAGACCTATTTTTAGAAAGAATAGTTTGTATATAAATGCAGTGAAGAAGTATCAGAAAGTTTTGAAAAAAAATTTTAGGTACAGCAAACATAAATAGTGTCTATAAATATCTATAAATTGACAAAATCTCATTCAATATCCTTTTATTTTGTTTTCTAGGGCTATAATACATCATGGAATATACAAAATGTATAGTAGTTCAGCTATTTCAGTAATGAAAACTCCTCAGGGAAATATTTTGCCAGATTCTCAAATATAGTTATGATCCCACAGTGCCACTCAGCTGCTACAAATGAACAATAACCTCATTGTAAATCACTTGCAGAGGATTTCCTGTCTTTGGTGAATTCTCTTCTGACATATATATATCATTCCCAGGCACTACAGTTTTATGTCTTCACTGGGAGTTAGAAAATTCATGGTACAGTGTTCTTATAGTCTTTTTCCATTGGTATAAAAACCTACCAAGGTTCAGAAGCACCAGAAGAATAGGACCAAGGGACTCAAAAGAATCGAGACAAGCTCTAATCCTTGATACCTTTTATCCCTTTCCTTAAATCAATCAGAGGTAAAAAAGTTGTTCTCTAAGGAATTTTCCTTCCTATACTTCCTTTTTTTATTCTTTTAAAATTAAAACTACTTTTCTAAATAGATTTAAAAATTTAATTATATAAAACTATTCTGCTTACTAGGATAGTTAACAGAGTGAATCGCATGCATATTCTGCTTTGGTTTTGAGCACTTGAATACTGGGGACATACTTTTTTTTTTAATCTGGGGATTTTCCCTAAGAAGAGATGTATTTTATCTAGCATTAAAAAAACAAGTGGGGTTTATGTTATGAAAACAGGTATGCTCTGTTTAGTTTTGTATCTTTTCTTAGAAAATTTACCCTAATGGACTTTGTCATACACCTTGTTTTATCTTTTCTGCCTCTTTTGAGATCTCTCTCTTGTTCCCTTAATGTACATCATGAAAACAAACAAAAGCCCAAAGGTCATGCTTTTTTGAGTATCATAAGTTCTAAAGGATGCAACAAAACTGTCCGTCTCAGACTCAGTGGCAGTAGAACTGCTCTTTAATTAGACAGAAAAATGGATTGTTCGTCCCCTCCCCCCCCAAAAAAAAATAAGGGAAAACAATTCTGAATAATGCAATTCTCCTTGACGTTCAATTTCAGCATGAATGAATTGAACTGTTATCCACCCATTAGGAAATAATAGGTGTTTACAGTAAATATAAAATCTATAATCATATGGAACCTAGACTTGTCCGTGATTATGTCTCTATATTTGTGGTAAAACCTTGTAAAAATGAGCTTTTGCTCAAACACAAGACAGCACAATAGAACATATTTTCAATTATTAAATTCAAGGAAAATGTAAATGGCCATGACATTTAGCATTGATGAGCAATAACAATTATTAAGGTAGGCCAGGATGAAGGCAATTATATTACTATGTAGTCCTGTTTGGTAAAGGAAACAAGGAAATAACTGTGGAGGCTTGAAGTCTATTTAAAATACTCACATGTGACTGTATGACCACTGAAGGGCAATGAACAATTTCTAGATAAAATGTGTGTCACTATTCTCATATTGCAAGAAGAGAATATTGGGCCAAAAGAAAGACAGTAAACAGAGCAGTCACTCAAATATGAATAGTCAGAGCTAAAACCAGAACCTGAACCACTTCCAATTTGGGGATGGCAAAAAAGAGAACTAAAACCTTACTCATAAATTTAATTCCATAAGAAGTAAGAAGTGGAGAGCACTAGAGCCTTTTCAACTGTGTTTGAAATGGTAAAATTCAAGAAATTGTCTTTGCAAAGAACTGTTCATGACACTTTACTATGTAGGTAAATATTTAATAGTACTCTCTGGAGGAATAAAAAAATTGAAATAGGTCAGAATCCCAAAGAACAGAAGAGAGATGAAGATTGAAAAGGAAAAGGAAGACTGCAAAATACCAGATACAAAACCAAAGGCTGCAGTACTTTGCTCCATGAACAAACAAGTGAATCCAAAGTACAAGACATCTTGTGTTAGAGGATTATGAGCATTACGGTGCAATGGTGATGACTCAAGTCAGCATTTTACCCACAGAAGTACAAGCAATTTTGTCACACCTCAGAAGATCTGCATGGCTTGGTGCCTCTTTAATTGTGTCATAAGCTGTTGGGTCAAATGCAAATCCCCCGAAGAATTAAAAAATCAAACCAAATAAATCCAAAGGCCTGTAAAATCAGTTTGGTTGTATTACTAATTCATATAACTACTGTGAAATGTCTTAATCTTCAGAGATAAATGAGAAGTCTACCTTCAAGAAGTAAATGAAACAGAAAATAGTGAACTTATGTGTGCCTGGAGAGAACAGGTGGAGAAAACTCCACCCAAACCAAACCAAAAGAACTCTAAATATTGTATGAGTTAAAAATGCATTGCAGGCAAAGAGAGATTTTGCAAAATTTAGTTGGAAAGAACCTTTATTTTTGAGTTTATATCACTTATATCATATTTTTGAGTTAATATCTTGAAACACCAAGATATTAAATAAAAGCTAAATATACTTTACAAGCTAGTATCATCAAAGACCACCTGTAAGATAACTGGTATATATGAAATAACTGCTTGATGTAGCAGTTACAGTAAAGCTTTCTATTAAGATTATAAATTGTGCTTTTTAAAAAAGAAACACATTTGCTAAGATAAACAGATTTTTAAAAAAAGGGCAGTGAGGGACTGACTGCACTGCTTTCTAGAGCAATGCAGTTTGCAAACTGTTTTGGAAATAGAAAGCTATGCTCCCAACTTAGACATCCTGAGTTACCTGGCTGCATCAGAACTACAGATAATGAGGACATGGAAACTCGTTTAGCAAACTTTCAAAATAGAGCAATTAGATTACACTAAATTATTGTTTTGGGAAAAAATCCCATGAAAAATTAATGTTGGATTTTTTTCTAATTTAAGTCTTTTAAAATGGCACAGACCTTTCTTTGTCTTCTTGATAGAGGGATGGTTCCATTTCTTAATAGAGTGCTGTTGGAAATTATACTTTTACATCTAAAACCAGCATGATGTTATATATTGATAAGTTACATACTTGAAAGAAGAAGATATGTCCCAGGATTTATTCGTTTGTTAATCTACTTGTCTTCTTTAAGCCAATGGTTTGCATTTGGTTTTTGTAACATTTAAACTTGAGAAGACAAATTATAAATGATCATGCAGACATTATAGCATCAGAATCCTCAACCGCATTGTAAGAATTAAAAATATTGACAGTCACACTTGAGCTATATCCCCACTGATTTGTTGGGTTATATAGAAATAACACAAGCGACATGTTTTTTATTCATGCCTCTCAGTTAAAAAAAAAAAAAAAACAACTAAGTGTTTCTGCTACATAATTTGGATATTATGCTTGTGTGTAATAAAAATGTTTAAAACAATTTCACCATCTACAGAAAAACAGGCCTGGGGATGTAGAGGATTCTCTGCATAAGTCCTTAATGGGGTGTAGAGTGTCTCCAGAGAATATAGCTACATCTAAATTCATGTGTTAAAGTTGTGGTCTTTAGTATTATATTTACAGCACTTTCGAATTTATTCAAGTTTTGAGATCAGTTCTGTGAGATACAAAGCAGTATATAAGCCTTAGGAGAAAGAAGTCCAGCTGTTACAAATCACAGGCAGACAAAGAGTGGCAACTGACTGATTAGACTTTCTGGAGCAGCAAAGTTTACAGCTACATTCTCCCAAAGGGTACATCCCAGGAGGAGAATTGCAGTGCTTTACCACAGTATTTATAATGTCATGGATTAAAACACTGCAAGTCTTACATAGGATAGTGAAAAACTCATCACCTGGTTGGTTCTTGGGAGATTAATCAGAGTTGTGTCATTGGTGTAAACGTGGAGAAGGTTGAGCCCATTTTTTCTTTCTTCCAGTTGACTTGCCTGGTTAGCTGGTCACTTCTCCCTGTCGTTCTCTCTGTTTTCACAAACTCTAGTGAGCCAAGTATCCTCAGCACATTTATCTCCAAAATACTACCTTCTTTGACATGAAACAAAAATAAATTTTCTTCCCCTGAAGTAATTGTAAATCTGGGCAAAGAAAGGCTGTCTTTCCCCTAGAATCCCCACTCACCATGGGAAAGTTTCTAATAACTTTTTTCTGAGCTGCTTTACTGTATAAAATCTATAAAGAATGTAATAGAAAATTTTGGTTTATGTACCAGGCTTAAAAAATTCAAATAAAACACCTTTAGAAATGTTATTTTTTAATATTTGTTTCTTACGTGATAGTTCAAGAATTTTAGTAATTGAAAAAAAAATCAGGAAACAAAAAGATGTTCACCTCATCTACTCGATATTATTAGTATCTTTAAAACCTAGAAAGTCTTTGATTTTTCCTTAAAATTGTTTTGCTGTGTAATTATCTCAGAGTAAATCAGCTTTAAAAACAATAGTAACTAAAAAAAAAAAAAAAAGAATAAACAGCTCTCCATTTTGCTTCATAATTAGAATGAAGAGTGAAATACTAAAATATCACCTCTGTACCTTGGAATTATTCATCGCACACAGGATCTCACAGTATGATCACTATGTTGCCAACAATTCATATCGTCAGGCAAATAAGGCTTAATGCAGTTTTAGGAACATAAACCTGATGAAGTATCTTTTTTGTCTTTGCTTGCAATTGCCAGCAGTTGAAGTATTATTGGTATATTAAAAGCTCTAACAGGAAAAACAAAATAATAATCAAAAGTAAAAATATAATTTACTATACATTTCATCATTTCAGTATATAATCCACAGTGGAAAAATATGTGTTTTTTCTAGAAGATATGTAAGATATAGATGTTTTATTGAAACGTCTTCATAGAAACTGAAGTATTCTATTCTGTTGAGAGGACAGAAATTAAATAAATTTGAAACTGTAAGATTTATAATTAACATTAGGGAAGAGTTACATATCCTTAGGCACCAGTATTGTAGACAATCTAGTCTTCTTAATTTTATTTCAGATTAAGAAGGGAGAAATGGACACATATTTGGCAAAACTAATCTGAACTATTTTAGATGTCTACATTGAGGCAAGATTAATTATGTCCTGGAAATATAACCTCTCATTTATTCTGTTAACTATTAAGGCAGCAGGGGGAAATTAGCTCGGATGTATTTTATTGATTAATTTCTCCTCCTTTGCATCAATATAACATTTTGTCTTGCCTGTGATTGGTTTAGCAACAGCACAGCCAACTACTTCACAGCTAAAGGTGGTAACTTTTATTGCTTGTGTTTCCAAAGAAACTAAGTAGCAATAGATCAGTTATCTCATTATGATCTTCATCAATGTCCCGGTTTGAGGTAAAACCGAACCAATTTTGTGTTCTGTAGTTTTACATTTTAGCTAGGCCTCCTCTCCCTCTGTGAAATTAACGGCATATTGTGGAGAAAAACTGCTCGTTCCCAGAATGATAAGGCCAAGGTTTGTGCTAACTGCCAAGGAATGGTATGCAGAGAAGCCATTGCTTATACTTATTGCTATAACGACCAAGGTCAGCCAATTTTCGTTATTTGCCCCTTAGAGGGTCGGAAACGGAAAAAGGTAGAGGGGTCACATCTAGGGGGAGGAGTGGACAGAACAGGTGAGCCAAACCTGACCAACTGGGGTATTCCATCCCATCTGCCCCATGCTAAGTATAAAAGCTGAGGGATCAAAGGGTCAAGCTCTCTTCCTGCGATGGCCGACGTCCAGAGAGGACCCTGTCTGTTCATCTGCCTTTGATCCCGATCCGAGTGTTCCTGACTCAAGAGCTTGAATCCAGTTCCTATCTGTCGCTGAGTCCAGTCTGGGACTTCCCCAGTGCCCGCTGGTGACGGGACTGTCATCCTGGGAGCTTGATACGGTTTTGTATATACTGTATCTATTTCATTATTTTCTTCTTTTTTTATTATTATTATTTTTATGTTAATCCTTCATTAAAGCAGTTTAGTGCATTCTAAACTTCTGAATCTCCTTATCTCTTCCTCTCCTCTTTCTTTTTTTTTGGGGGGGGAAGGGCTATCTGTCTGTCCGGTTGCGGTGATTTCGGCTGAAACCACGACAATCAACTTCTAGTAGAGAAACTGATGATTCAGCCAGCTGAGTGAATTCCTTGAATCTTAATTATTCATGAATTAGCTAAATGAAAAATGCTTAATAAGCCAGGATGCTAATTCGCTGCTAAATTTTCTGGACTCATTTCCCACGTGTGCACACTTTGAGTTCACTAAGACAGATGTAGCTTATTTTACTTTCAAAGTAGTGAAAGCCACCTTGAATGTAGGTGTCTTTTGAAATTGTCCACGTTCAGCTCACAATTTAATCATGGGTATTCTAGATACATTCTGACAAATAATGGCACTGCCTTTATCTTCACATTGTCTTGCAAAAATCGTTGAGATGCAACAAAAACATCTGCTGGTTTCTGATGGTCATAGCAAGCGTCATTACACAGATAGGTAGGCAATAATGATTTGAGGACTGAAATGGTGTCTTGCTGAGGTTGCATTTCCAGAGATATTGTAACATACTACTACCTCGGAGTTAATGGATTTCTCCTTTAACTTAAATCTAATAGTTTTGCTTAATGCTAATTCACACAAATTCACTTGTTGTTGGGAGTATAATTGCTGGTTTCTCTCTGGACTGGGATATCGCTGTGATGAACCCTCTAGAGGGATTTTTTGCAAGGAGTTGATATCTTAATCATAAACATTGTGAAATAAGTCACTGATACACAAAAATTACTTTCAGTTGTGCTTTTCTTAATTTAAGTAGAAGCAAATCCCCAAGTTTTAAAACTTATTTCTAAGCTGGTCCTTAGAGAATGACACTGTGCACAGGCTGCTATGAGAAAAGGCATGGGGCAGGGGGTGGGGAACATAAATTGATTGCTCTCAAAGGAGTGATGCTATTTCTCTTTATTAATTTCTGAATAGTTAAAAAACTGCTTGTTTTAAGTTAATTGATCATCATATTAAAAGGCTTGTCAAGGCAACAGTCAGAGCAGCAAGAGAAATGCCTTGGCATACTTCATTATCTTCTGTCCTCCTTCTAATTATCAGTTTGCCAGGGAGCCAGAATAGCTGGACAAGAACAAGTGTACTGCCCTCCAGAATTGTCTTTGGAGCTGTCAGACCAAACAAACACATGCTTTTGTGCAGAGACATGTAGAGCAATCTTAGGGTGCATGATTAGTAAGAAGCAGTTAGAAAGCTAAAACCTTAACATCAGAATCACTGTGGCAAAATAAGTTTAATATTAAAGTCCTTTGCATTCATGAACAGACTGGGGTTTTTTTGGTCTCTGTAATATATGTAATCCAATAATTGTGTCATCAATTTCATATTAATTTTAGATATTGATCATGCAAATGTTTATGTATTAGCGAGTGATTAGATTGTACACAGGAGGGACAGAAGTAAGCACTTGTCATTTATACATTATCTGAAATTTAAGACATTTTACTTCATATTGTGGCCAATGGTGTATGTCTGTTTCTTTAATTGACTATATGGGGAAACTCTGTTGTCTAGCTTAGATGCAGATCTTTACATTTCATCAACTAAATATAAGCTTTAAACTGCATCATATTTTCATAATGCAAATTAAAGGAACAGATATTACTGTATTGTTAGTTTATAAAACTTATGATTGTTTTGAACTAATACCAGGTTATTTTGATATTTTTATTAATTTTCAATTACTTAATTATTTTTATTAGTCTCCTCAATTTTATCTTAAATGACATCTTATTAAGCTCAACAAATAAACAACCAAGGAGTGGAATATCAAATACAGGCCAGATAAAAATCTAATCAAAAGGATAAGTAAGGCTTTTCAGAAATGCTGACAAAATATGTAAAACAAACAATGCAGAAATTCAGCCCAATATTCAGAAAAAGATGCATTAATATGTAGAATTAGAAATTAAATATAGCAGCAGAAAAGGCTAAACAATAAGAAAATAAAGTGCTTTCATCAATAATTATTCCATTTTGTCATTACTATAATTAAAATAAAATGCAAAGGTGAATTTAATAAAAAAATTTTGATTACAATTGTGTAATGAGTCTTCCATAGTCAGTCTTATATCTTCCAAAAGTAAAATATCCTCTTCAATATACGACATGAGTGCTGCATGCTGAGTATCAGTGGGGATCACATAGGACCAGGAAGGACTAAAACTGGATCTTTAAACTTTATATATGGTAAAACCTTTTATGAATGCAGGCTTTTAGTTCTATTTATAGACCTTTGCCTAAACCACGGTTCTTACTTTTGAATGTTTGCTAGTATTGCAATTTATTCTTAGAAATAAATGAAACTATAAGATGTTTTATGAAATATGTAATCACCTTTTCTCAGATATCTGTGTTCTGTGTTAATTACAGGACTGATCCAATGTTTTTAGAAGTCATTAGCAAAACTCCCACTAACTGCAAAATGGAAATCAGAGGAGGATTAGTAAACGGACATAATCTGATGTTCTCTTGTGAATGTGGTAATTACACTTTATTTTCACAGTACCATTTCTCATCATTCAGTATGGTATGGCCTCCTTGCCTTTGTTTAGTTATTTAATGTATTTGCAAAACTCACAGAATAATTCTAAGTGCAAACATATTTGCTAGCAATGAGTAAAATTCCTTAGAATCTGTAAGGTCTCATGTTGTGGAAAAAATCTGTTCAGCTATCAACTTCATATATGATGGTACAAAGTGTAGACAGCTACAATTAATTTCATTAAAATATTAAGTAGAACACAGAGAGAGAGAAAGAGACAGGTAGACAAAGAACAGTGATATAATAAACTGTTGAGTTACTTGTTATCCTGAGCTACTCCCACAAAGCTGTTTGTTACTGGACTATATCTTATTTTGACACATAATCCTCTTAAGAATTGAACCCCTTGTAAATGCTGCTCACTGCAGAATGTAAGCAAATTGGTTTGCAAAGATTGATTGATAAAGGGAAGTAATGCATTCACCATGCATGGTGTACAGCATAGTTGCCTGTAATAGGAGTCTGAAAAGACATTTTTTTCTTTCTGTCACCTCCTAGTGATGGTCAAATATTGGTCTAGTTTAGAAAGAGCAAATTGTATTACTGTTGCACACACACACATATAAAAAGGCATCATAAAATTAAAGTTAAATAAAAATAGATTAATATTAAAGCTGGTCCAAAATAAGCGCTGTGTATTACTAACTATTGCTCAGGTAAACCTTAAATAACAGCTGATTTTTCTTCTTTTCCCTAAACAAAACTAATGAAGCCTCCCTGTCTTTCAGACTAAATAATACATTTTCTAATGAGTAGTCTGTGGAAGTTCCACTTCATCAGAGAATTCTATATTTTATAGCAGTTCCCTGACGCTATTGTACTTGACTCTCCAGAAAGTAAACATGGAATTAAGCTGCAGGTTCAGGCTGATGGTTACTATTTGTAATATTCTCATACATTATAAAACCCTGAAACAATGTGACACTTTTATTCTCTTGCCTGGTCATATCCTGCAAGTATATGGACTAATTGAGCCTGGAGAAAAAAAATAAATTAAAATAATAAATATTTTCTATTATAATATTTATTTCCATAAGACATACTACTTCACATTCCTCCCCGACGTGATTGCTTATAGAGTGAGCTGGACAAGAACAGCACATCTGTGCATCCTTAGCATGTGAAGGTGAGCTGCTACAGAGATCAGCATGATCTGGGAGCTGGGGACAGCTGCTTTCTGCTGACAATAATCTGCTTTTTGTGAGATAAGGATCCTTCTGAGAACAAGTAAAAGAGGAAGGATTTATGACAGCTTTTTGTACGTGTAAGTCCCTCTGTGGCAGAAGCTCATACTGAATGCTGAGTTCAGTAGGAAAAGGGAATTAAAAGCAAGATCATTTGCAGAAGGAAGATCTTCTTACACTGTAAAGTAGGAGCTTTGGGCTGCCATTGAGCTGTGGAATCAGTGTGAGAGAGTGTGAATTTATCAATCATGGTCCCTTGCAGAAAGTTGTGGATCACAGATTCCAGTAAATTTTGGCATGAAAGGAGGTTGAGGAGTCCTGTGGACCCTGGAGGACTCCAAGGATCTCATGCCTCTGGGCTCATTCACCCAAACTCTTTATAAAATTAAGACCCAAGCACACATCAATATTCTCTCATTTCTGTTATACAGTGTCTTGGAAAGGAGTTGTGTTGCAGACTATGTTAAAAAAAAGTAATATATCTGTCTGAAGAGTTAGAAGATCCAGTTAGTGAACTCAGTTTAGACATAGCTTTTGCTGCTTACAGAAACCAGATCTTGCTAGAATAAGAAGTATTTCACACATGCGAGATGTCACTAATTAGATGATTGGCAGGTTTTTTAAGCCCTGTATAGTGAGGACTCCTACTCCTGTTGACTCTTGCAGGTTTGTTTACACAAAATTAACATAATCCCGTTAGTAATTCTGGATAAAATCTTTTCTTTAACAAAGGAGTTGAGTACTCTTTTTAACCAGAAAAAAAGCACTGTAATAAAAATTTTAATGGGTTGAAACAGGGGTTCTGGTGGGTCTATCCATCATTTACATGGTGTACAAAAAGAGAGAAAAAAACACTAAAAAAGTATACTTTAAGTTTGCCCTTATCACTTGTTCAAACGTGACATTTAAGATCCTTGTTCAAATGTATCCTACCAACTGCTAGTAGAATCATGCCTCAGAAAGTCGATAAAAATGGAACACGCAAACCCATGATCTATACAAATAGAACAAATAATATAGATATTTTTTAAAAATTCAGGGGATTACAGGGGATTAAAAACACATACGGAAATACTAACCATACTAAAGAGAAGGTTTTTATCACTATCAGGTTCACTAAATAATGCACTTTTTAATGCAGAGTAAATGGGAGATAAAGTTACCACATACCACCTCATCTTCACTGAAATATCTCTTTGACTATATGAATCCCAGTCCTTTGCATTTTTTACATTTGCTTTGACTAAATATGTGGGATGCAGCATGAAGGTTACAATGGAAGCAATTGCCCATTTATAAATACAGACCTTGAATCTAACCTAAATAAGGGACATGTTACAAGCTGTATCTGTGGGTTACTGACTGACTCTAGCATGGTACATTGGGTACTGAGCTCTTTTTAAAGCACTGAGTCGAAACTGCCTTGACCTATTGTATCATTTATATCCCTCTATTCGGACTGCATGTAAAAGGAGTGCTTTTGTTATTATAGAAATCCATCAACTTTGCACAGGTGTAAATGGAGAATCAGACCCTTTTCCTGAAAAGAAAGGGTTCCCGGAATGGATTGATGGATGGATAAAACTCGTCAAGGAAGTCCTTAACATGGAACAAACCTTTCCTTGCCTGAAGTCATAGTCATATCACAGTTGTGCATGCTATCCTGCCCAACCCCTGTGATTCTGGTAGTTTTGACAGTTTTGTAGCTCTCCACCTGGACTTGCAATTCCTCCTGTCTGTTAGTTGTGCTTTGCACATGAATGTACAGAAGTCTAAGGGAACCTTTTAAATCTTGCCCGCTCTGAGCAGTGGCCTGAAAGCCTTTCTGGCCTTCCTTTTCATGCATCTTCTCCATTTGCAGCTCCACCTCTTACTTCTAGGCTTCAGTTCCTGTTTTCCAAAACTCCCAACTGGGTTAGTGAGCCTGGTTGCAACAGCATATGCCCTCACTTCCATTTTGTAAGAACTGCAACTTCTTGCAACTGAAGAAACACATTAATGATTATAATACATTTATAAAATTATTGTAAAAGCCATAAAAGTGGAACTCGAGGCAACTGCCTCATCTACTGTTGACTCAATGTGGACTCAGAAATTTGTCTGCAAAAAGGACTAGCTCTACATAGTGTGGAGTCAGGGTAGTCTGAGGGAAAGTCATTCCAACCTGCTGGCCTCAGTGCCAGGTGACTCTCCTTGACCTTCATTCTTTTAGTAATATTGACACTCCTTTCTGATCTGGGCCTTAGCTACCTGTCAAGACTAAAAGAAGCTTGTCTGTGCCATGCAGTGTCACATGATGCAATACCAGCCATAAGTGACTTGGCGCTTATGTTTACCTGTTATTCATAAATTGCAGGATCCTGACAAGAGCTAACCAAGGTGTCTCAGATGGACTCAAACTTCGAGTACAGTTTATTAACTCATGTTAACATCACACTAGTACTATGTTTTTTAGATTATTCAGATGAAGTGAAACAACTCAAGCCTGTTTGAAGCATGGACATAGTGAGCTTATCTCTGCATGTGTCTTTTTAAAAATACCCAAAATCTCTATTACCTTGTATGAAACAAGGTTGAAAAAACCTGAAGTATGCAGCTGGGCCTTGTTAAATATTTAAATTGATATCTGACTAGGGAAAAAATGAAGAAGACAAAGTGGGAGAAACAACGTGGTTATCAAAGTTCTTCTCTATTTCTCTTCCCAGTTTCACTGATCCTCTGAATACCACATGTTGCCTTTATAGGATGCTAGATGGTGAAGTAATTTCTTGGTATGAGACACAAAATTCAAGGAGTAGTACCTCCTCATTCAAAGATAAATTAAAAGAAAACAAACAAACCAACCAACCCTAAGATAAAACAAACAAAAAGCTGATTCAAACAATTAAAAATCTATAGTTTTAAAATACAAAATCATGAAATCACTAACTGATTGTGCTAGAGAATTACTATGACAGTATTACTAGGAAAAAATTACTAGGATTGGGTTTTTTCCAAAGAAAATTAAAACAAAACAATAGTTCAGTAGTCCTTCATATCCTTAATATCAGTTACTGAAGAGAACTTAGGTTTGAAATACACCTACGACCAGTAGAGTGAGACATTAGTTTGCAGTCAAATTTTGTAAGAAAGGATGGTCCTGAAGAACTGTAAAATGTAAAGTGCAAATATTATGCAACACCTTTTTTATTGAAACATTTATTTTTATCATGCAATTTGATCATTTTCTTTGCAAGTTTACTGAAAGAGAGAGAGAGCTTTAAAAATACATGCAGTTTTGAAAAATCTGATCCTTACAAGCATAATACATAAGAAATGGCAGACAGGATTTATTGTCAGAGTAAGCCTATACATATACGTTACACTTTGTTGTTGCAGTAAAATGTATCTAGTAAACCATATTTGCTTATTGACAGCATTCTGTATTTTGTATCAGACAATAATGTCTCTAATTTACAGTAAGGAACAGCACTATCTTCCTTTTGCAGATGGTGAACTAAGGGAGAACTTCAGACAAGGGAGAAACTTGAGACAAGCCTTCTAGCTGTGAAAGGCTATTACTCCGATGTTACATCTTCATTAAAAAAAACACAACCAAACAACCCATCCTTTTTTTAAAGTGCCATTTCCTTTAAAGTTTGTCAGAGATATTGTATTTGTTAAACCTGGAAAAGTGCCAAAAGAGATACTCATCTTGATATTCAAGAAAACACCTATGCTAAGACGTCTGATTCTTGAGATGGATGCTACTCATAGTCTCAGTACAGCTTTATACCCAGATTATTAGAGCATCTGAAAGCCGTCACAGAAACTGAATGTGTACTCTTGTCGTGTTGTTACTGAACAAAATTTCTCTTTTACATATATTCATGGTTTTAACATAGATATGTGCTTCTGCTTCATCTGTTTTCATCAGGAACTGCTTTAAAAACTTCATCAGAACTACAAAAAAGAGCAGAAAACAGGCATGAGATAACACCACTGAATGTTAAATATAGTTTTCATATTAAAGTACACCTTTTTTCCTTCAGTTGTGTACATGTATATAATATTTAGATATAAAGTATGATACATTGCCTGGGTTTACTTTAAAGTGTATTAAAAATGCCAAAATTTCCTACTTTTTAGGGAAAAGAGAAGGCAGGCAACAATAGCTTGGAGCCATCATTGCTATTGTTAGTTGAAGTCCAGATTTCTCAAAGAAAAAAAGAAGATAAAAGGAAAAAGAAAGCAGAAAGATTAAGCTGTAGTACTTCTTGCTAGTGATGACATTTAACTTGCAAATTTTTTGTTAGAGATGCACACACGCACACTGTCTCTCTTATCAGCCTAGCAAAGACCTAGCAAACTCATAGAAGCATCAAGCTGTGTAATATATTGTTTTTAGCTGCTTCTCTCCTCAGCAGTTCTCAGCAGTGTGTCAGAGAATACTCTTGTTAGCTAAGCTGGAGAGTTATTAAACCCAAATTAAAAAGAAAGAAGAGAAAATAGGCAACAGAGAAACAAAATACACATAAAAGAGGGAACCCAGCTTCCTTCCTGTATCCTTCAGAAATTTACCTGAGTACACAGTGGGTGATTAGGTAATTTGTATTTTAAATGTTGTATATACACTTGATGTTAGATACTTTGAATCTGGGGTAGGGCACAGAGGCTACATATTCCATGTGAAACTAAGGATTTAGCTGACATCTCTGGATGTCATCTGGATTTGCATCTCTGCTTCATTTTGGTCAGGTTATTGCTCAGACTCTTGCTCGTTGACTTAATAGTGTTATGTTGTATGTACGTACATTCTAGGAGATTCAAAGGGATAGAAGGTACTAAGTTAAAGAAGTCCAGTTCAGTTTTTAGCTTTCAAGCTAAATTACAGTTTCTGGAAAACTACGATCATTAGAATACCTTACTTAAACATGCAGTTACACTTAATTTTCAGTGTATTGTTTTGCACTAATTAATGTTAGTTTCACAATCTGTTTATCAAATATGATCTCTCCGTGGATTAAAAGCATACAGTGACCATGATGTCTAGCATTAACATTAAGCCTTGGCATCATGAATTAACAATGTTTACTTAGTTGATAGTTTCATAGCAAGTAAAACTGGCAACAACAAGTTTAATTTTGTGACATTTCCCAACATTAAGCAATGGAAAGCCATATAATTGCTTTCTGTCACAAGAACAGTCCTTGAGAGGCACTGAGATGGAATGAGAACAGAGGCTGATTCACAGTAGCTGACAATATGCTCCTAAGCAGGCTTGAAATATCAATATTATCGACCTTGGTGTGTGAAACATTTCCTTCTTGTAGGAGATCTGCCTATCCATCAGTCAGAAAGTAAGAAGTGACTCATCAGATGGTGGATTACTGGAAGAAGAATAATCATTTTGTCCGGAATTATACATCAGGATTAGCTGCTGTTCATTCTGTGATTGCAACAGAGATAGAAAGAATTACCTCTTATTTTAGGAAAAAGACCTGACAGGATTTACTGATTACTACTTTCCTTGCATAAAACTGTCAGTCATCCTCAATGGCATTACTATGGCTTCAGTCGGAGCACTCCTGGCTGTATATTTGTCAGTTTTCACAAGGCAAATGGTGTCAGGATGAGGCACCTTTGAAGGAAATCTCTAATTACACAGACATTAGCTTTAGTGATAAAGAAAAATACACTTTCTCTAATTTCTTATTATACAAATATCCTTCCATAAGGGAAGAGGGAGAGGAAGAAATGAAAACTTAAAGATCTGGCATTTCAAAACAGAATAAAGAACAACTTCCACAGTAATCAAAATATTTAAAGATTTAGTGATTTTTCACAAAGGAAAAATTAACCTTGACTATTTACATATGCATTTCAATCCATCTTTTAGTCAAGATTCTAGCTTCTGTGGATTGGATATGTTATTCTCCATCTCTTTATCAGTGCTATA
Source organism: Tringa tobata (assembly GCA_033628505.1). Taxonomy (NCBI): domain Eukaryota; kingdom Metazoa; phylum Chordata; class Aves; order Charadriiformes; family Scolopacidae; genus Tringa; species Tringa tobata. The sequence goes on along the minus strand of JAHREE010000279.1, from coordinate 19,480,856 downwards.
TACATTTAAACAGCATTGTTGTTCTGTTCAGAAATTATTGTTTCTATGAAGGTAATTTCTCTGTGTAATGCACACAGACTAAGTTGGTTTTTTTCAAAAATGTAAGATACACTGGAAACTTGCAAATGAAAAGTACTGTAAAACCATCATGTCTTAAACAATACACATAATGGATATGCATAATATAATATGAGGAATTATTGTTATGTGAACTATTTGCAAAGTGAAATTTGAGGAAGCGGTAAGACTATGACTTCACAAAAATCAACAAAAAATTGAAGCTTTTATATTTGCATAAATTTGCCACTTCTCATTCTTCCAATTAATATGTTCTAGTCTAAATTCAAGGGGTTTTTTAATCAGAAACAAAACCTAAAGAGTGCATTTTTACACTGAACCTTCTTCAATTGAAACATGTTTCAATCTTTTTAGTCTAGATAATATTCTCTCTTCCTCTTTGGGGCTTCAGCAGCCTTCAACTCACTTTGGCAAATCAGAAGCTCGAGGTCATCTTTATGACAGGACAAACAGATTTGATTAATAAATAAATGATAAGATTATTTAATGTTATGTATCTGGAACAATTACATGTGTACAATTTACAGCACACAATTTTACAGTTTACTTATTTTTTAAAAAAATGGTTGTTCTATAGTAAATAGCAATTTGTGTACTGAAACCTTTCATAGCCTTTGGAAATGATGCTTTTTTATACTGGAATAGCACGAAAACCAATTTTTTGAATGCTTCTGCCATATTGTTTACATGATAAATGAGATGATGTAGGAAACCAAAAGAATATTGTATTGCTATCATGCTGCATTTTAAGAACCTCAGTTTGATTTACAAAAGTTATCTGCAACAAGTAGATATTGTGTATCCATTGCTATTATTTGAAGCAGCACTCCTCTATTTAATTATAATTATTTTTTATTTGATGCAATTGCTAAAAATAATAATCCTTTAAATTTATCAAATATTTTCCAATAATCCCAGTATTAAACAGTGTTCACAAAGGGATTAATTTAATGCTGTTAAAAATATTTGCTTCATTTACTTCACACTGTTTTGACTGTGCTTTTTCTTCTTTTTCTACAGCACTAATCTCAAATATAGGTTTTGCCCAGAGTCTTTTCAGATACTTAAGTATAGCTTAGAAATATACGTGCATTTTGTGTTAATTGTATTATTTTGATATTTTAATGATTTCCATAAGTGAATTGCCATTAACATCACATATTAATAGTCCATTATGAATAATTGCTACCAAGGGCAAATACATTTGCTTTGCAGAGACAAGAAGAATGGAAAGAATTATATACAGCAAATTTCAACAATTTGAGATAGTACAAAATAAAATGTTAAGAGAACCATCTCAGCAAAAAATCTAAGAGCAAAGTCAGACTTAATACAGAATCAGATCTTTTTGGTCACTTTAGTCCAGTGTTTTGGAATGGATGCATTTTGACATTTGGTATTTATGTAAATAAATACACAGTTCAGACACAAAACCCGTAAGGATTAATAAAACATTTAAAAAAAAAAATCCAAAAGACAAATTTCCTATCTTTTATTGCTTCCTTAAAGAGAGTTTCAAATTATTTCTATCATCACAAAAAAATTAAAATTTTGGCTTCTGATACAATCATGCCAGAGAATATCTGGAACTAGAGTATCATTACTGCTAACTGGAACACCAACTGATTTAATTGGTTTCCATTGTATGTATTTCCTCTATTAACTTTTTAATTAATTGTCCACTTAATTTGAGAATAATCTTGGGTTAAGTAGTTGGGGAACTTAATAAAAATTAACCTTATAAAAGATAACTTCAGCTTGATAACACTCCAATCAAGATTGATATCATACCCATAAATATCATATCTCAAAGAAAAGCCAAAATTTAGACTTCTGAGTAAAGTTGAGATTTTCTTGGTTTTACCGTACTTTTTATAAGTTTTTCTTGTTTACTGAGGAGGAAAGGGGGTAAAATAGCATGGTTTAGTGATCTATTTCTCACTGGTATCACCTATCAATGCAAAAAGTGGGCAAACTGTTCAATAGGTGCCATTATTTCAGCTGGAATGGAGTTATCTTTCTTTCTGGCAGCTGGTGTAGTGCTATGTTTTGGATTTGGGATGAGAAATAGTCTTGAAGGGCACATTGGTCATTTTGGTTGTCGCTAAGCCTTTTCTGCTCCTTGCACCACCGAGCCAGTGAGCAGGCTGGGAATGACAAAAAATTGGGAGGAGAAACAGCCAGGACAGCTGACCACAGCTGACCAAAGGGATATTCCAGACCATATGATGTCATGGCTAGCCTATAATGCTAGGGGAAGAAGACGGAAGCAGGGAACATTTGGATTTATGACATTTTGTCTTCCCAAGTAACTGTTACACAGGATGGAGCCCTGCTTTCCTGGAGATGGCTGAACACTTCCCTGATAATGGGAAGCAGTGAATGAATTCCTTCTTTTGCTTTTCTTGCATGCATGGCTTTTGCTCTGCCTATTAAACTGTCTTTATGTCAACCCATGAGCTTTGTGTCACTTTTATTCTTCTGATTCTATTTCCCATCACAACTGAGGGAAGTAAGAGAGCAGCTGTGTTGTCCTAGCTGCTGGCTGGGATGAAACCAAGACAACAGGTCAATCTAGAGTATAGAATTTACATTTTGCAGAATCACAGAATTGGAGAATCACAGAATCGGTAGGGGCTGGAAAAGACCTCTAGAAATCATTTAAGTCAAATCTCCCTGCTAAAGCAGGTTCACCTAGAGCATGTTGCCCAGGATTGTGTCCAGGTGAATTTTGAATATCTCCAGAGAAGAAGACTCCACAACATTTCTGGGCAGCCTGCTCCAGTGCTCTGTCACTTCAAAGTAAAGAAGTTTTTCCTTATGTTCAGCTAGAAGTTCTTGTGTTCCGGTTTGTGCTCATTGCCCTTTGTTCTGTTGCTGGGCACCATTGGAAAGATTGTGTCCCCATCCTCTTGATACCACCCTTTAGATATGGATAAACATTGATCAGGTTCCCTCTCAGTATTCTCTTCTCCATGTCTCCAGGTCTCTCAGCCTTTCCTTATAAGAGAGGTGCTCCATTCCCTTGATCATCTTTCTAGCTCTCCACTGGACTCTCTCCAGCAGTTCCTTGTCTTTCTTGAACTGAGAGCCCAGAGCTGGACACAGTACTCCGGATGTGGCATTAACAGGGCCCTTGTTAAATTTCATTAGATTCTTCTCCTCCCAACATTCTAGCCTGTCCAGGTGCTGCTGAATGACAGCCAGTTGCCTCAGTTTTGTGTGATCAGCAAGCTTGCTGAGGATGCATTCTGTCCCTTCATCTAGGTTATTAATGAATAAGTTGAACAAGACCGGACCCAGTACTGACAGCTGAGGAACACCACTAGAAACAGCCTTTCAGCTGGGCTCTGTGCCACTGATCACAACCCTCTGAGTTCTGCCATTCAGCCAGTTCTCAATCCACCTCACTGTCTACTCATCTAACCCAAACTTCCTAAGCTTACCTATGAAAATATTATGGGAGACAGACTCAAAAGCCTTGTTAGAGTCAAGGTAGACAACATCCAGTGCTCTCTGCTCATCCACCCAGCCAGTCATGCCACCATAGAAGGCTATCAGATTGGTCAAGCATGATCTCCCCCTGGTAAATCCATGATGACCACTGCTGATAACCTCTGTGTGCTTAGAGATGACATCCAGAATGAGGTGTTCAATCACCTTTCCAGGGATGGAGGTGAGGATGACCAGCCTGTAGTTTCCTGGGTCCTCTTTCTTGCCCTATTTGAAGACTAGAGTGACATTGGCTTTCCTCCAGTCCTCAGGCACTCTCCTGTTCTCCAGGACCTTTAAAGAGGATGGATAGTAGCCTATCAATAACACCTGCCAGCTCTCAGCACTCATGGGTGCATCCTATCAGGTCCCATGATTTGTGGGTGTTGAGGTTTCCTAAACAATCTCTAACCTGATCGTCATCCAGCAAGGGAAAGTCTTCTTTTATCTTTTACCCAGACTTTTTCTCTTACCACCAGGGTCTGGGATTCCTGCAGGCCAGCCTTAGCAGTGAAGACTGAAGTAAAGAAGGCATTCAGTAGCTCCACCTTCTCTGTATCCTCTGTCAACAGGGCACCCAATGGGACCTCATTCAGCAGTGGTCCCATGTTTTCCTTAGTCTTCCTTTTGCTACCAGTGTACTTGGAGGAGCCCTTCCTGCTGTCCTCGACATTCCCTGCCAGATTTATTTCCAAGTGGTCCTTAGCCCTCATTGTTGCATCGTTGCATGGTCTGACAACATTCCTATATTCCTCCCATGTGGCCAGTCCCTTTTTCCACATTCTGTAAATTTTCTTCTTCCGTTTGAGTTTTTTCCATAAGCTCCTTGCTCATCAATGCATGTTTTCTGACTCCTTTTCTTGATTTCTTACTCATAGGGATGCACTGATTTTGAGCTTGGAGGAAGTAGTCCTTGAATATTAACTCTCTTGGAATCCCACTACCTTCTAGAGCGGTAATCCATGGGATTCCTCCAAGTAGGTCTTTGAAGAGGCCAAGGTTAACTCTTCTGAAGTACAGGGTTGTAATCCTACTTATGTAATTTTTGCCATGTTAGTCCCTTCACAGTGATACACAGTGATCTTGGTAAGCAGATCTGACTTCAGAGCTACCCTTGCAACAAGTTGGACTATAGACTTCACTAGATCCTTTCCCACCTGACTATCCTATGGTCATATGACTCTATCCAAAATACAGGTCAGAGTCATAATGATAACAGCAAAGAAAACAAGGAAATCTTGCTAAAAAAGAAAAGGCATTTTTAGATTAAACTATCTCTTGAAGTATAATCTACTTATTTAAGAACCTCTCTGTAAGATTTTTCTAACACTTTCTTGCAGCTATATAGCTAGAATTATTGACAGGGAAAGAATGAAATAAGCATATATATATCAACTTGGTGAAACAACAAATACATCTTTGTGCAAATGCAGTGACAAAAGATTAAGTTAAGAGTGTGACTACCAACCTTCAGACATTTTTTGGCCTTTCCATGGCCCTTGCTTAACTGTTTTCCTTTAAAAAACCTCACAAATTCAACTGTTTCTTTTTTGTTTATTTTTTTCCCAGGTTACTAGTACTCTTTGTCTGTGTAATGGCAATTCTGATCCCTCATAGCTTCCTGGAAAGGAGACTGATTAGGGGGGTTTGTTTGTTTGTGTTGGCTTTTTATTTATTTTTAATTAAAGCAAATTGAATTACATGCATCAAACTTGAAATGATGTATTAATCATATTCTAACCACAACTGACTTGCTGTAGCTAAGGAAACATAGAATTATCCTGTTCAGTGTTTCATAAATGGTACTGTGAATCTGCAGAGAATCATTGTTTAAAATTTGCATATATGTTCCACATTTACAAAATTACTGAGAAAATTTCTTGTAACGAAATTGTGCCATTTCCTCTTTTCCATTATAACACTAATGTACATACTCTATTCATCACAGGTTTTTCTTTCAATATCATTATATTTAGAACCAGCAATCGACTTCTGTATATAATTCATTTTTTCTAATGGCTCTGTAAAAAGAGACAGTCTTTGTTTTCCCCTCAGCTAGAGGTATGTATAAATGACAGTGAATACTCCCTTCTATCTAACATGCTTTTGTTTTGTGAGGAAAAAGCCATTAGAATTCCCACTTTCAATCTGTCACATATATATTTTGAAATGCTAAGAAATGATGGAATGTCTAACTAGAATTTACTTGTTTATTTTTAGTGAGACGGGCCAAGTGCAAATGTTTGCAATGCTGTGTTTCTGATGGTTGCAAGTGCCAAACATCTTCTTTAAAACAGTTGATTAATTTTTTTAGACTCAAAGACATTTTTTGTTTTACTTAGCATTACATATTTTGTTTCAAAATTAAATTTAGGCATGTTAACATCACTACTGCATGATAGTTTTGATTGTACTAAGATAATTTCTCTCATTACAGTGTGACAATCATGAACCTTTTTTTGTTCATGTCTATTCCTACTTAAACATTACACCTGGAGATGGGAAGGCAGCCTTCTGTTTGTTACCTTCTTTATGGTCAAATGCGACTGAACTGAAAGAACTATGCAGGAATATTCTCATTTCTTAATTTTGTAAACACTGAGGTATGCAAAAAGTATGTTTGGTCATAAACAGGAAATAATGAACACGTGTTTGTTTTTGTTGGGTTTTTTTTCCTGTTATGGTAGTTGGTTTTTTAAAGAACTAGTTTAGATAAGAATTGCTAAAAAGCCCTCTCTTCTGAATTGCCTGGGACAGTAACGCATGGCTGGTTTTTAGCTTACTTTTTGTAAACTGACAACTCATGATAACTACAAACACAGGAATTTCTGCATGAGACTATTATTTCTCAGTTTTTCTTAATCTTGTATATTTCGGAGTGTTACAGGGAGCTCCCTCTTTCTTCCTTGCACTCCTGCAACTCAATTCATTGTCCTCAAACAGGCTGTGCTATAAAAGATTACAGCCTATTTTATTGATCCTAACTGGGAAATGTACTTTGCATGAATTGTGGTACTCAGATGAAAAAAGTTAGAGTGCAGGTGGATTAGTTTGTTACAGAAATAAAGTATGACGGCCATAGCAAGTTCACAGGACGCTGATGAGGACTACAAAGGCACAGTCTTCTTCAATTCTGAAGAGAGACTGTAACATAGAGATGTATCCAGATTTGCCCAGTCAAGTAAACCTTAGCTCATTGCTGTAGGAATAAATGAGATTCTAGCTCTAATCATGGCCATGGATATTGAAAATTTATCACTGGATTCTTCTGTGACATGTGGGGTATACTTTCTGTCAGACAACATAATCTTGGTGTATCAGCATGGACAGCCAGGTAAATGAGACGGTCTTCTCCCTATGCTATGGTGCTTTTGAAGAGACAACAGGCGAATGAAGACATCTGACCAGACATAGTAACGTATTGTTGTATTTTCTCTGCTACATCTTTTTGAGTGATGTGTTGATTTTCTGTGCTGCTAGCACTCTTAGTTATGGAGTCACCTAGATACCAGAGGAAGAATAGTAGATAATGCTGTAAATGTTTCCTCAAAATTATTTCAGTCACCTCTTTTAGTATGCACTGTGGCCACAATGATGTGGACAGAAACAAAACTTGCCTTTAACCGCACTAATAATACAACAACTGTGAGTATTTAATGTATATACTTATATGTTTTGTTGGGAAAAAAGGACTTTTTAAAGATTGAAACATTCCAATTCAGTTTCTGCAGTATGACAGAAATGGGATACTGAGGTCCATCTTCATTTTTCTTTGCCAATGTACCCTCTGTTTTGTTGAATTCATCTTCATTATAAAATAAGGTGCAAAAGTTTCCACAAGCACCTTTAGAAGTACACTATCCATTCATCTTAACATCAGTTCTTGCTACATCTCTCATCTCACAATTAAAACACTTTGAGAATTGCAGTCTAGAAGTTTTAAATGAAGAGTCATAAAAACACATAGCTTATTCCCTGGTAGAAAAAGTCCCGCAGTCACATAAAATATCTGCTTTCTTCCCACAGACAAAATCAGAATTATCTTTAAAAAAGATCAGCTGAAGGAACTATTTTGTCATGCTTGGGATTTTTGTTCTCTTGATACAAAGGAAAAAAAGTTTCACAAAGTATGTTAAGACAAAAATCGCAAAAAGAAAGATGAGATGGCTCAATAACATGGTATAAATCCACTCTAGTGGTGAAAGTCACCTATGTGGAATTTTTAAAACAGAAGATGGAGCAGTAGAGAGAGAGTGAGAAAGGGAGTAAGAGGAAGAGTGAAGAGAAGGAGAGAGAAAGAGAAAAGGAAAACTCTCCCCATTGGTCACCTTGGAACAGAAGTGATGGGGTTCCGCGATGAGCATCCTCCCCTGAGCATCTTCTCCACTGCAGCAGAACATCCTCCATAACATTTTTTCCCATAGCAACTATAACATTTTCATCAGGACCTAGTCAAATGCTCTATGGTTGTTTCTTTCTGTGACGTGCTAGTGCTAGTTAGAGCATGTTGCTGTGGCTAAACCCCAGTGGCAACTAAGCCCCCTACCGCTGCTGACTCGCTCTTCTCCCCAGGTGGGATGATGCAAAAAATTGGAAGCGTAAAAGTGAGAAAACTTGTGAGTTGAGATAAAGACAGTTTAATAAGTAAAGCAAAAGCTGTACACACAAGCACAGCAAAACAAGGAATTCATTCGCTACTTTCCATCAGCAGGCAGGTGTTCAGCAATCTCCAGGAAAGCAGGGAAACACAAGCTGTAATGGTTACGTGGGAAGACAAAATGCCATAACTCCTAATGTCATCCCTTCCTTCTTCTTCCCTCAGCTTTATATTGCTGAGCTTGATGTCATATGGTATAGAATATCCCTTTGGTTACATAGGGCCAGCTGTCCCAGCTATGTCCCCTCCCAAGTCCTTGCACGCTCCCAGTCTATTTGCTGGCTGGGAGTGCACAGCACTCTCTGGTGTGGGAAGTAAAAAATTACTTGACTTGGTATAAGCCCTGCTCAGCAATAATAAAAACATCCCTATTATCAATACTGTTTTCATCACAAACCCAAAACACAGGAGAAAATTAACTCTATCCCAGTGAAAAACAGCACATGCTTCTTGAACAGGGCATATTCTACATGCTGCTGGTTGTTAAACTCTGTTCATTCATATTACTTGGTCCCTTAATATTAACAAAAAATTAGTATCAAAGGGTGGGAAAAGGGCAGAAATGCTGCCAAGCTACATCACAGAAAATTATCAGTACACTATACAAAGTGATTTTCCTCAAGGAAGTTTTTTTGGCATATAAAGTGAATGCTGTTGAGATAATTTTGATTTTAAACAAAAACTGCAAAATATAAATTTGAAGAATGACCCTTCCTTTCTTGGAACTGCTTCTTAATACTGTGTTCAGCACCAAATAGGCAGAAAAGAAAACCCCAGTTTATGGCTGCAAAAATCATGTGAAAGAGAATGCACAGCTATAGTTGAGTGAGACCACTATTCTTAGTAAAAGTAAAACCCTAATCTCCTTTTTACCTCAAGAAAAATAAAAATTAGCTCTCAGTGCGTATATCTTGAACGTGTATACATTTCGGATAGGTGAAATTTGAGGTTACTCTGGTTTTTGCAAAGAAGACAGAAACAACAAAAAATGTATTTTTATTTCTTTGGTTTTGTTTGTTCATTTGTTTTCTTTAAAATATTTTTGTTAGAAAATGTCAAGTCAACAAGACTGGAACTTTTCATGGGCTACTACCTCGCAAAAGAAATAAATATGTTCAGATACTAGCATTTACCCAAGAAATTAGTGACTGCTTCATGCGGCTAAATTCGTCGGTATCTGTCTACTGTGCAAATTATGTAGAAGAGCTTTTGGGGAAGGAATACCTTGTATTCTCATAATTTATATTTATGCAAAGTTATCTGACCTGGTTACAAATATTACATTTGTACCTATTCCAAAAGTGTATTGTTCTTAATAAATATGACAGCCCTTTCTTTAGCATTATGAACTAGAAGTCCTAAATCCCCAGAGATGAATTATAACCAGGTGCTAAATCTGTGAAATCATTCATCAGCTCTCTCAATTCATTCACTGTAAGTGATTGTCTATGCAAAGACCTCCCACAGAGCATATAAAAACAATGTTATGTATTCAGGGGCTGGGAGTGGCAGGAGTGTGGTGTGGATAAAATCTTACTATGTAAAAAGACAAGTTATTTGTCCCTGTTCTAAGAATGGGCTGTTATTACACCGGGAATAGAGAAATATATATAGCTCACGTTCTGACAGAGGAAGAATATATTTTGGCCTCCTGTAATACTATCCAACACAGCAATGATATACGGAATCTAAATTACCTGATTAAGAAACATATGATATGAAGAAGATAATTCTTACATTTACAGTCTTTACATCTGTATTGAAGACATATGACAATTAGCCTGTAATCTTTTTTTTAAATTTTTTTTTAGTTCCATTCTCCCTTTCTTGTAGTGTAGCAACAGAACATATGAGAGCTTTTCACCAAAAGCATGTAATTTTTGTGCCCAGAAAATGACTCAAAATGTTGTATTGCAGTGCATTTCAAGACTTAAATTATTTATTTCTTTTTAAATTACATGATTTATAAATAAGGTGAAAGTTCCAGAAAATGCAGTATCAGCTGCAGTTCTGCTGATAAATGATCAATGTGAAGCCATGTAACAGAGTAAAAGAAGTTAATTGAAGGTGATAACACTGAATAAATCATGTTATAAATGACAGAAAGACTTTTAGATTAAAGTACATTCAGAAAATTGCACTAAAAGATTTGTCTCTCTTGATTTTAAGCACTTGAAAATTTAAAGACTGTACATAAAAAGCAAAAATACAAACCAATACTTGTAGCACCATTCAGATGGCACACTCCAGAAAATTTCAGAGACAAAACGTTGGCAGAACACGAGTTTCAGTTTTTTCCCTATCAGTATGTCCAATATTCATAGCAGGCTTAGACCACCAGTCCTCAAGAAAATAAGTGATATTATAAACAAAATTATATATTGTTTCAAAAATTAACTGCCTTTAAATATTCTGACACACTGAGATTTATATAACATTAATATCCAGATTATTCCTTCCAGAATAAGGAATATTATTGGTTTAGAAAGTATAGTTAGTCCTTCATGTAATTGTTGCTGCTTATCTCACGATCTCCAAATTCGACCCATTCCTTGATATATGAATCTTCTGATATTCCAGGTGAACCAGGGCAGCTTATGGACCATACGTATGCACTTGGGTTTGAATCAAGACCCACTCCCTTATTAGATGACAATATCTTATCCAAGGGAAATTACCATCTGTTGAACTTAAGAAAAGCATTCAGCTGTGGAAAAACACTTCAGACTGATCACTTCAAATATGTGTTTTCTTGGGATAAGGGAAAAAATGACAAGGACATTTATTTGCTTTTTTTAAATAGCAGTTCAAGAGAAGTCAGTCTTCATGAACATAAGGTACAATGATCTGTTTTATGTCAGTTGTTTCAGAATATGTATAAATGTTGATATTTGATCTGATAATGAGCTAAAAGAAAGGAATTACAAAAAAAAAAATATCTTCAGTTAAAAAGGTTTCAAAATCAAAAGATGGGAATGGAAACAATAGGAAGGATGCATTACTATCTCTGTGTAATAGTTTTTGTATCCATACAGGTGGCTAATCCCAACCTGTGGTGCCATCGACAAGGTAGAAACAAAAGGAATTTCAAGATTTTACACACAATAGAAAGAATTTAATCATAGAATCATAGGATCATAGAATAATTTGGGTTAGAAGTAACCTTAAAGATCATGTAGTTCCACCCCTCTGCAATGGGCAGGGGTTCCTTCCACTAGACCAAGTTGCTAGATGCCTTCAACACTTCCAGGGATGGGGCATCTGTAACTTCTCTGGGCAATCTGTTCGAGGATCTCACAGCCTGCAGAGTAAAGAATTTCTTCCTAATATCTAATCTAAATCTCCCCCCTTTCAGTTTAAAACTGTTATGCCTTGTGCTACCTCTACACTCCCTGATAAAGACTCCCTCCCCATCTGAAGATGACCCACTCTAACTGTGGCACTGCTAGCAAGACAGCAACATAAAAACAGTAAAACACTGCAGAAAATATAAGGGGCTTTCCAGTTAACAGTTGCTAGTAACTGGTTAAATGGTGACTGAGGGAGAAATCATCAGAGGAATGATACTTCATATAGCAAATAAGGATGTAAAGTCAACAGAACAAGGGCAAATAAGGAAGGCATAAACAGGGGCGTACTATTTCTTTGGGAAGAGGTGCAGGGTAGTTAAGTTGAAGAACATGGGAGGTTAAAAGGGAGGAAAAAGATAACATCAAGTGAAGCAAATCATATGATCAGGACTGCTCGGGGCCCCTATCAAGCAGTCTTGCACATGAGAACATTAAATCTGTTGTTGATCCAACAATACATAGATGTTATTTTTTCTTTACAGTCAGGGGACTGGAAGACTAAAATTAGTGAGGAAGCACCCAGAGGAACAGACTGGACATCCTGACATTCCAACTGTCTATAGACTGTCTATGGCTCTAAAGGACAATTATCTAAGTCAACGTGCCAATGACCATAGTGGCTCTATGGTAGTTAAGAAAAAATAACCGCTATCATTTTAAGTTATGCATGAAAGCAAAATTCAGATCCCCAAAATTAATCCATTTCACTACCTTATCATCTGCAGAGGCAAAGTCACTGTCCAGATAGTGACTAGTCTGTAGTCATCCAAACACCAACATTTTTCATGGATGCCTCTAAGAATATGAGCTAGTAGTTTTAATATGTTCTTCTCCCTCTGAATTTAAAAAATGATAACGTGTCTGATAACATTAATAAGTTCTTGTCTTACAGACAGGTCAATCAGTATAGAAAAACATAATCCCACATCTCAGAACACAATCAGGTCCTTATTTAAATAACGTAAAACAAAAGCCATTCTGCATAAACACAGGGAAGGACACAAAACAAAATGAAAATATAGCTGGAGGGAGGCTGCTTTTAATCAGCTAAGGAAGATTGGCTGTTAGACCGAGAGGAGGTAAACATAAGAGGAAATTATGACAGCTGACAAATTAATCCAACTTGAAAGCTGCTCTCTAAACTAATTTTTTTTCTTCTCCCTTGGTTTTTTAATGCACCAGGGTAAAAAAAAAAAACAAAACACCAACCCACAAAACCCCCACAAAACCCCATGAATAATTAAACCATATTAAATGAACGTGAGGAAGATGGTGCTTAGACTCTAGATCACATTTAACTCTAACCATAACCACCATAACAGAAGTAAGAAGTCTCAATTATCAAAATGGTTTTCTCTTTTGAGAACACTCTTCTCTCTCTTTTGTTTTGGTAAATATACATGTTTTTTTTTCATAGAAACTGAAGATGAAATATTCACATTACCTATACTGAAAACAAGATTTTCTCATTCCAGTGAATGTCACTCTGCCTTACAAAGCAAAATTTTCTATAACACAGAATGGTTACACTTTAAGATTTCTCTGAAGCATTCTCGCTGTGTGTTACCCATCTATTATACTATGGTTCTGTGGTAGATTGGAAAATTGCAATTTGCTTGCTTGGCTTTTTCATTTTAAATTAATCTACCCTCCATCACTGCACTCAAGCACAAATGAGAACAGTGCTGCCAGAGAAGACATCCTAGCTATGACTGCATGATTAATTTTTTAACTGAAACAACTGAGAATAAGGAGAAAATGAAAACAGTTTAAATCAAGTGTCTCAAATAAACATTTAATTTAGAAGATGACAGAAAGAATTGTATACAAAGTCTCAAAACTAACACTGGGAAAATTCACATGAAAGGGACTTGAGAAACCCATTTATAGAACAATTAATATAGATCCTGAAATCCTGCAAATGACTAACAGCCTATGTCTAGGTTGTCATGCAATTGGGTCATAATTACAGTAATTAATTTTTTTTTTTCCCCCCAACTGCAGACCTCTTGAACTATCATTGTTGGATGCTATTGGAATCCCCTTTTAATACAAGAATATGAGGGAATTCAAAAGAAAAAAATGGTATTTGAACAGCTTATTTCTACAGTTCTACACAGTTTACATTATACAGAGCACTCACCTGTTTTATTATTAGCATCACTGAGCTCTAGTTTTTGATCAGGACTCCACTGGTATAGGTTGTATATCAGTCAGCAGAAACAAAATTGTCTGCCAAAGGTTAAAAAACATGGAGTTTATGAGAAAAAAAATAATTAATTTTATTAGAAAAAATTAGGTATATGTTTCCTGAGACACTCAAAAAAACCAAAGGGTAAATGTTGGAGGGTCTTTAGCCTTCATTACATGAGATGATAAATCTGGCTTTAAGAGTGCTAGTGTTGGACTTGTCACATTGCAGTCTAATGGCACAAGACACTGATATGCTGTAGTGCAACATCTAATGTACCATACTAACTTTATCAACTCCTGACAAGACTTGTTATATACAAAGAGGTTTTATTAGATACCTGTTACCTTTAAACAAATATAAAGCAAAAATTTGCTAATGACTGCTCATGAAGTCAGTATATTTTCTTCTCTCATATTTTATCACTATTGCGTTTCAGTTTTTACATACAACATCTCTTCATTAATTCTCCTTCTGTCATTATCTTTATAATCAATTTTTTTTCTCAGTTTTGATGTCTTCTTTATTGTGAATTTCTTCTTATTACTATGGGATTTCAAAAATAGCATTTCTTAAACTCTTTTGCTACAACTTCAGACTTTGTCTAATCTCTTCTATTTTTAATGCAATGATAAAAATGTGTGGCACAAGACTCCTTCATTTTCATTGGGGGGGGGTAAACAAGGTCCTGGGCCAGCATCCATTGTGATTATAAAGACTAAATGGTCTCATATACAGGGGACTTGCAGTTATAATATCTTTCCTCCTGCAAGATCAGTGTTCCTTTTTCTAGTAGTATACTTCACTGGTAATGACAAATATTCCTTGACTGCTTCTAGAACAAGCATTCTCTTTTGCTCAGCAGCACACATCTCCTACTCCAAATGACATTCAGGCAATTCTTCACTGAATTTGTAGATGCCCATTCTTGTTTTGACACTTGACAACTATTTCAGTGGACAGCTGTTCCTTTGGCATTGTTTTATGTATCAAGAACACATATGGTGGCAATATTATACCATCTGTTGACACTCCCAACGTAGACTCATAAAATGGTTAGACTTGGAAGGAACCTTAAGGATGGTCTAGTGGCAACCTCCCTGCCATGGGCAGGGACACGTCCCACTAGATCAGCTTGCTCAAAGCCTCATCCAACATCTCCAGGAATGGGGCCTCCACAACTTCTCTGGGAAACCTGTTCCAGTGTCTCATCCACTCACAATAAGTATTTTCTTCCTGATATCTAATCTAGATCTACCCTCTTTCAGTTTAAAACTGTTACCCTTCATCCTATCATCACACTCCCTCATAAAGAGTCCCTCCCCCTCTTTCCTGTAAGCCCCATTTAAGTACTGGGTACAAGGTGTCCTCAGAGCCTTCTCTTCTCCAGGCTGAACAACCCCAGCTCTCTCAGCCTGTCCTCATAGGAGAGGTTCTCCAGCCCTCTGATCGTCTTCCTGGCCCTCCTCTAGACCCTCTCCAACAGTACCATGTTTTTCTTATGCTGGGGGCTGCAGAGGTGGACACAGTACTCCAGGTAGGGCCTAACAAGAGAGGAGTAGAAGGGGAGAACCACCTCCCTCAGACTTCTGGCTGCATCTCTTTTGATGCAGACTAGGACGTGGTTGGCTTCCTGGGCTGTAAGTGCACATTGCTGTCTAATGTTGAGCTTCTTGTCCACCAACACCCGCAAGTCGTCCTCCTCAGGGCTGGTCTCAATTCATCCTCCATCCAGATTTTATTTGTGCTTGGGATTGACGCAACCCAGGTGCAGAACCTTGCACTTGTCCTGCTTGAACTTCATGAGGTTTGCCCAGGCCCACATCTCAAGCCTGCTCAGGTTCCTCTGGATGGAATCCCCTCAGGCTGGTGTGACACCACACAGCTGTGTGCCGTCAGCAAAGTTGCTGAGGATGCACTCAATCCCACTGTCCATGTCCATGTAACTGACAAAGATGTCACCAGTCCCAGTTCTGATCCCTTAGGAATGCCACTCATCATTGGTCACCACTTGTACATTGAGCCATTGACCACAGCTCTTTGAGTGTGGTCATCCAGCCAATTTCTTATGCACTGAGTGTTCCATCTGTTAAATCCATGTCTCTTTAATTTAAAGATAAGGATATCATAAGGGACAGCATCAGATGCTTTGCACAAGTTCAGGAAGATGACATCGGTTGCTCTTCCCTTATTCAGTAATACTGTAATCCTACTGTAGAAGGCCACCAAACTTATCAAGCATGATTTGTCCTTAGTGTAGCCATGTTGGTTGTCACTAATCATCCCAAGGTACATTTCGGAGGTATCTGTTATGAATTGAACTGGAACAAGGCAAATATATCAAAGTTGCCTTGTCAAGGAAAGTCACACATATTAGGATCATAACCTACCATCATACCTCTGAATGCATGTTCCAACATGGGCAGCAAAGGGACCTGCGAGTTATCCAAATTCTGACTAAAACTAGAATCAAGAAGACATTCTGCTCATACAGCAAGGAAGTTTAGCAGCTCTTTAGTCTGTCATTAATATAATTCCAGAGTACTACAGGGGTTTCATGGCAGAGACTTTCAGATTTTTGAAGTGCAAGTTCATCTCTTCCATGACAGGGACTTCAGGAAGAATAGATTCTTGTGAGAGAAAGAAACTGGAACCTCTTCTATTTCCCCATTTTGAAAAAATCCAAAGATAAGTGGAGCAAATGGGGTTCCATAAACAAACTAGATTCTGCATTTGAAAATGTGCCTATGCAACGTTAGTTACACCATCCCTCTGTCCTGATATCATCTGTCTCAATGTAAGCCTCTCTTGGGCCTCTACCAGAAATTTTTACCGTGGCTTGGTATGCATCTGCACACAAGGAATCCCTTCAGTGAACCCTTCTAACTTGGGATCATTTCTGGTCTGTATCATATGCCTTAATTTGATTTTTTTCAGGACTCAAGAATATAGTTCACCCAGATATACCCACCTTGAGGCCATGGCTGAATCTCATACCATGCACAAGTTCCTCTGAGGTTAGGAATCATAGAATCATAGAATTGTGTGGGTTGGAAGGGACCTTTAAAATCATCTAGTCCCACCATCAACTAACTGATAAAACAAAAAACCATATCACTAAACCATGTCACTAAACACTATGTCAATCCGTCTTTTGAATACCTCCAGGGATGGTGCCTCAACCACTTCTCTGGGCAGCCCATTCCAATGCTTAATAACTCTTTCAGTGTAAAAATTTTTCCTAGTATCCAGTCTGGATCTCCCCTGGCACAACTTGAGGGCATTTCCTCCTGTCCTATTGCCTGTGACTTGGGAGAAGAGACTAACCCCTGCCTCTCTACAACCTCCTTTCAGGTAGTTGTAGAGAGTGAGAAGGTTTCCTCTCAGCTTCCTTTTCTCTAAGCTAAACAATGCCAAGTACCTCAGCTTTTGCTCATAAGACTTACTCTCCAGACCCCTCATCAGCTTCACTGCCCTTCTCTGGACCTGCTCCAGCACCTCAATGTCTTTTTTGTGGTAAGGGGCCCAAAACTGGACACAGTACTCGAGGTGGTTTGCTTTTTGTTTGTTGTGGGTGTCTATTTTTTGTCAGAATTAGGTTGACGGTTGGACAAGATGATCTTCAAGGTCCCTTCCAACCTAGAAGATTCTGTGATTCTGTGATTCTGCGGGGCCTCACCAGTGTTGAGTACAGGGGGACGATCACCTCCCAAGTCCTACTCACCACGCTGTTCCTGATACAGGCCAAGATGCTGTTGGCCACCTTGGCAACCTGGGCATGCTGCTGGCTCATGTTCAGCTGACAGTCAACCAACACCCCTGGGTCCTTTTCTGCCAGGCAGCTCTCCAGCCACTCTGCCCCAAGCCTGTAGCGCTGCCTGGGGTTGTTGTGACCCAAGTGCAGGACCCAAATTTGGATGGGAATACTCCCTTCCAAAATATATCATCACAGAGACTTTGGCTAATACTATACTATGTACATATTCTCATTTGACCCCTCTCCAGCAACATTAAAAAAAACCCAGAAACTGAAAACAGGCATTGACCTAGAAGAATTTCTTGAATGAGAATCCAAAATTAATTTGGTGAATTTCAACTAAATGGAACATGCATTCAAAATAACTGATTAGCATTTCTGGCAGACCCAGAGATGACCCTGCAAAGGTTGGATTTTCTTGTAGAAATTCAGTCGCTCCTCAAGCCCTTCATTCATTAGTCTCTCTTGGATTTAAATGAAGAAATTATTTAACTGATTTGGAGTGACACTAACTAGTATATTGACTGCTTGCAATGGGTCAAAAGTATCACCATTTTTCCTGGATCCACCTCTTTTTGCTCAAAGTTAGAGCCACAGGACTGCAAAACTGTAGCCACAATCAGAAACCACACTTCAACACTGAAATAAAAAAATCTTCAGCCACAATTGATTGCCACTACCTTATGTCTAGGGCAGTAAAGGTGACCCATGTCCCTGTTTCTTTTCTTCACTTAAAGAACAACCCATACTACTAATTCATTATGCAATAGAACCTCTGATTGCCAACATCATCTCACTTAGTCAAGAATAACTAGAGATGGGGTCTTCAGTTTTATGAAAAAAAAAAAGATGAGAGAGAAAGATAATCACATCCTCTTTCTTATGGAGTCTCAGCTCCTGTAGTCAAAGTTAGGCAGCCAAGGACAAGTACAGCTCAGAGGATGTCAAGAGGGGAAACAGCAGGAACAAACAGGCTGCTGTAATAAAAGAGAATCAAGCAAAGTGATTATGTGTTTCCCCACAGAGAAAAGAGCATTCCTTAGCAACCATGGATTGTCAGATAGCAACAGCATGGGTGGACTGTAAGATCCACTGGAAAATTGTAAACCACGCATAAAACTCACTGTACTACTTGGGCTCAAAGGACAGTGACCAATGGTTTGAAGTGTAGCTGATGGTCAGTCACTTGCAGTGCCCCCAAGGCAAATGGAATAAACACACGCAATAGGACAGGCTAGATTTCAGCTGCACAGAACAGTGTTTTGTGGAAAATAATATAGAGGTCCTCATGGACCAGCAGAACATGAGTATGCATGTGCCCATGTCAACTGCATACCGGGCTGTATTAGCAAGTACATAGATGGCAGATTGAGGGAAGTGATTATTCCATTTTATGTAGCACTTGTGAGATCAAATCTGTCATCCCCTCAGCATCTCTGGTATGTTCAATATTCCTCAATTCCCTTGGAATACCTGACCTCTGCAACCTACCTTCTGCATATCCTGCAGCCCAGGTAGAACACCCACTGGTGCAATGACAGGTTGTGGGTGACTGTACAGACAAAGCAGAACACACAATAGAAACTAATACATGTAGAAGGTTCTTACAAGTAAATGACCCATGTGATCAGATAGCCTCCTTTTCAAAATTTATCAGAGCTTTAAATAGAGAGGGTTTTTGGCTGTTTGGTTTTTGGTTTTTTGACTTGTTTTTTATTATTATTATTTTATTTCAAGATGCACTTTATAGTAAAACTTTGTGCTTTTCATTTTTTCAGCAGAAAAATTGCAGTCATTATTCCTGAAGTTCTCAAAACAGGAATAGTCAAAATCTGTGCAACTATGTAAAAATACAGGTCAAGGTTACCTTGCCTGGTAGAGGTTTGGCTACAGAATTAAACTTACAGAAACATAAGAGATTTCCATAGATTTAGAGAAGCTAACATGGCAAAAGAGCACAAGCCAGAGAGAGATGCAAAATTAGTTATTGCTTACACATGACATAAGCATAGTTTCACACTACTACTTGAAAATATAGAAAATTTTGCCTAAAGCAGTAATTCAAAGAATTCATCAGGATTAGGCCCTTCTTTTTCTCATCCGTAAGACTAGTTGTGTTTGTGCTTCATGGTTCCTTCTTTCTCCTGACCTCTCTCTACTCTTACAGTTAAGTATATGTTGCAACAGGAAAAAAAAAAGAAGAAATAAAAAGAAATAAGAGATCAGGCCCAGTTGTAGGTGAAAGATGTCATCAATCAGGACTGCAGCAGGTAGGAAGTATTGCTAGTTATCATGAGTGGTTAAGAGATGTTCCCATTAATTTTTCTGGATTGCCATAGATGAGGGCTGTAGAATATCTGCGGTCATAAAATAAATGACTTGCAGCATGATAGCCTTTGCTAGTGGGCAGTGGAGGGCAACAGCTAAGTATACACATACTTTCAATACTGTCAACAAACTGAGTTCTATGTGTGAAGTATACCAGTGAATTTATATATTCATTATCAGATCTTAATTAACACAGATTGATGATGCTGGTGGGAACCAAGGGCTGCCAGATCTTGATGTAACATGAAATTGTAAGATTTTCTTTCCCAGATTCATCATAGATTTGAACTTTTTATGGTCAACCTGTAACAGGTGGTAACAGCTGCAAACAGATGTAGGAAAGACTTTGCATTGAGTTCCTTAACTCACTATTATTCTATTTGAAGATAAAACTCAAAGAAGACTTCAGAAGACTTCAGGGGAAAAAATAAAAAATAAAAAAAAACCAAGAACAAAGAGTGAAAAAAAAGAGAATAAAGGAAAAAAAAAAAACACAAAGGAAACTCTTCCCTAAAAAAGCACTTTCCAATAGTTAAGCTCTAATGACAGGTCTATAATTTAGAGGTCTTTAGGAATGATCAGAATTCATAAAAGCAGGGTTTCCGTTTGCCTCATTGTTATCCTAATGTAAACAATTACCACTCCACTTGAGTTGCTGAAAGCAGATTAAAAAGATTAATTATTTCTCTCTCATATATTTTTTTCCTCTGGTAACTTTTGATCCACGAAAAAGACGTTCACCCTCTATCAGATGATCAAGCAGGCTTCTCTCAGGTGATTATGCTCCCAATTAAGAGTAATCTGAAAATAATTTTTCCTTCAAAACATAGCCTAGCAGGTAAATTTTTTTTGCTATTACAAGACCACAGTCTGTGATAATTGTTTCATGGTCAAGTGACTACTGCCTGCCCATTTGTAGCTGTAGCTCTGTAGCTGCTGCCTGTGGCAACAGCCTGACAGACCTAGGACATCCCTGCTGGACCAAAAATAACCCTTTGATTTATGGGCCAGGGTGGGGACTACCATGAAGGCAACTGGCAGGAGAGAGAAATGCACTAATAGCCCCAAGACTTAAGAGGAAATAGGCTTAACCTCCTAGCAATGAATTGAGTAACCTTGACAACTCGCTGTAGCCCCTGTCTATTCTTCTTTAGGTTACAGTGCCAAATCTTCAGCACTAGACTGCTTTATTTTTGAAAATAAATAAATGTTGGTGTAACTATGCAAGACTACAAAAAGCATTATAAGCAACCTGCTCCTGTTAACTAAATCCTTGCAAGGGCATCATACTTCTTGGCATAATTTCAGCCAAGACATTACTTTTCTGGGTCGCAGTAGACACTTTCTTGTTTTCTTTGTAGGAAGGCTCTTTCTTAGTGTCTGAGATTTGACCGATCTCTTCACTGTTTCTCACAGATGTCTCTCTGTCACCACTTGCCCTGCAAGCTCCAGTTCTTTGCTTTAACTCTTCTTCCTTTCCTTCATTCACTTTCTCAGTGAAGACTCTGGATTGGTAGTCAACCTGGCTCTGTCACTGTCATCGTTAAGGCACAAAATATTCAAACAAATCAGACACTGTCAATTAGACACACTCTCTGAGATCAGTATACCTCTGCTCATTTGTATATCCGAAATCAGGATACATTCTAGTGATACAGTTGCATTTGTTCCTCTCTGAGGAGGCTTTGTCTAGAAATGACATAGTATAATGCTCTCTTTCTCCACTCTGATTGTCAAAAGTGCATTCCTTGAAATTGAACACCATGATTAACCCTAACCTGATTTCTAGCAGTACTTGGAGAGAATGGGAAAAGTTCATGTACAAGAAAGAATATAAAAAGCAGTAACTGATGTGACGTGCCTATAGTGTGGCTACAGTCTCAATGCATCACTAAGAATACACATACGAGGTGCATTTGGCAAGCTTTTAAATATTTTCTTCAATAGCTTCTTTTGTACAATACACTGTTTTATCTGCTGCTTCAGACTTTCCAAAAAACATTAAAAAAGGAAGGCAAAAATAAACAAAAAAATATCACCTAACATTGGTTCCCCATCCAGAACTATCCCAGAGGAGTACATTTTTAACTTACTGACTTTCTTCCTACCTGCTTTGTCACTCTTCATTAATCAACATGTTGAGGCTACATCTATATTTATCTGCTTGGGTGTACTGGACCCTCATTATCCTTACTAGGCACCTTTTGAAGGCAATTCCAGTTTGTGACCATGTCCAGCTTTCTTTCCATAGAAATTAAGACTTGAAAGGTATAAGTGAGTTCAGTTTTTTTCACATATGTAGATGAGACGTGGGTGGTGTGTGAATCTAAGCCCTGGACTGGAATTTAGAAGTCTCCAGCATATCTCCAGTATTTGCCTAAAGAGGCTGAATCAAAGTCACATGCATAATTACAATTTTGATCAGTATCTTATTGTGAAAGTGAGAGGTAATGTTGATACTAGATGTTGTAATCTAGGTCATGTAATAAGCAGGCATTCTTAATCATAACATGCAAAGAAAATTCCCTAGATAATAACAGTATCCTGTTGTCACTATTTAACTGTTATAGGTCATTCAGTTAATTCTACTAGCCCAGGCTACATATGTTTAATGATATTGTCAAGGTTTAACCCCAGCCAGCAACTGTAACCGTGCAGCTGCTCACTCATTTCTGCTCCCAGAAATGATGGGGAAGAGAACGGGAAAAGTAAAAGTGAGAAAACTCATGGGTTGAAATAAAGACAGTTTAGAAGTAAAGCAAAAGCCACGCACATAAGCAAAGCAAAACAAGGAATTCATTTGCTGCTTCCCATTGGCAGGCAGGTGTTCAATCACTCCAGGAAAGCAGGGATCCATCATGTGTGATGGTTACGTGAGAAGACAAACACTGTAACTTTGAACGTCCTCCTCCCCTCCTCCCCCCTGCCATCATGTCCTTCTTCTTCTCCCAGCTTTACAGGCTGAGCATGACATGATATGGTATATATCCATTTAGCCAGTTGGGGTCAGCTGTCCTGGCTGTGCCCCCCTCACAGTTTCTTAGTTGCACTCCCAGCCTTCCTGCTAGTAGGCCAGTATGAGAAGCTGAAAAGTCCTTGACTGCCTAACAACAACTAAAATATTAGTGTGTTATCAACATTATTCTCATCCTAAATACAAAACATAGCACTATACCAACTGCTAGTAAGAAAATTGACTCCATCCCATCTGAAACTGGGACAGTTCTATAAAAAAGTTATATTGCACAATGAGAACTTAGGGTAGTAAAGATTTGTCCTTCACTTTTCACTTCTTGCAAATCAACTGCATGCATAAGCATGCATAAGCATAACACAAAAAAACTTACAAAACAAAATTAAGGGCTGGGCTTCAGGCTTGGTTGGAAATACACATTATTAATCCTTATAATCTTATAATAAGTCAATTTCTTTAGCCTTTTAATGATTTTTGCAATATTCCACATACAGCCTCAGCAGAATCATCTGCCTGTCTTATTATTTTTCCTCTGGAGGTATTATCCTACCTTCCTCACTGCTTAATCTCATTTTGTTGTTTTTACCCATATTTATGATCTCTCTAAACCCCTTAAGATTTTTCTCAATGAGCTTGGAAGAGTCAACAAATTTAACACAATGTGATTTTATTTCCTGTTCTGCCTGAGTAACAAGTTAACAAAACCTAAATCTAATAAAGGTGGTGTTATAGAACCTCAGTGGACACACTTTCAAACCTATTTTATGCACTGCAATTTACCTTTTGTACATTTCAGACAATTTCAATATATATGTTAATAACTCAAGGAAAATTAATTTTGTAAGTCTGATTTTGTGAGGTATAGTATCAAAAATGTTACCAAATTACAAATCTTTGTTTATTTCTCAACTGACCTGAGGAAATAGCTGATCTTCAACAAGTGTACCAAAAATAAATATGAATCTCATGTATCTTAGCTACTTAATTTGAAATATGGTCAGAATTTTTTGTATGTTACTGGATTTACTGATAGGCTGGTTTTCATTGAAATTTTTATTAAAGTAGTTTCTCTCACTCTCCATTGACATGTGTATGTTAAGAAATGTATATAGATAAATATATTAAGACTGCTATTCGTTAAGTTTATTTTGTTTCCTGTTATAAGAAAGTTGGCAAGATACTGTATTTGCCATGAAGTACTCAAACAACAAAAGATAGTTGGTGGTACCAGACTTTTAAGATTCCGTGATTTACTAAAGGATACTTTCTGAAGTTCAAAAATTCTTAAATGCTTCCATGTCATCATTGGTATAATTAAATCAATAAAGAAGAGTGGAAGTAGGAAGTTATATGAACAGCCACAGACAGACTTCTGTTCTCATTTCTGTAAGACCTTGTTGGGAAAATAATTCTCATTTTATAGGTAGTGTGCTGTATTTAGTTCCTAAGAATAATGCATCTTTTATTCTAAAGAAAGTTTTTACAGCTGCATTTAATTTCCCATAGAAAGTTTTATTAAAAACTGTAAAAAACCCCAACCAAAGAAACAAAACCCTAAATCAAATTAGCATAGCTCAAGAGTCATAGTGAAGCATCTTTTGACAACTTAGCTCAGGATACAATCTTTACTAAAAATGTGATTATAACTCTTAAATAAGTGTGGATACTTTTTATATAGTTTAAGACCTGAACAAGAAATGAACAAAAAAAAAAAAAACCAAGAAAAAAACTAACAAACAACTAAGAGGTAAGATTGGAAAGTATATAACCTCAGGCAAGCCAAAGTTTGTGGAAGCCACCATCTCTGTTAGTTTGTATTAAAAAAAATAAAAATATATACTTTTAAATAGACTTATGAAAGAAGCACTACAGTACAACACAAGAGATAATTGTTTAAGTTTCATACAGGTCTACTCAATCAATTTGGTCATTCAACATACCTTTTATGCTTCACTTTTCCACCTGTATAATGAAAGTAATAATACTAGTCTGGTTTGTAACCAAAAAAGTTGCTAGCAGTCTTACAAAATTTCCCCAGATATTGATAAGACACATATACATTATCCCCATTTTGACACTGTAAAGCAATAAGAAGCTATTGTCTTTAGCAAACCCAACTTTCAAGCAAGTGTAGTCAGGAATCACCTGTATCTTACTGAAGGTTTTTACTGTGCCAAAGACAACTTGAAACCATGACAAAATCTATTTCTTTATTTTCTTTAAATAAAGTAAAATAAAATGGTAACTATTTTGAGTAGCAACTGCTGATAGTTGGTCTCATTACTAACTATACACTCTATTAATATTAAAAACAATTCAATCAATGATAATATGGGTCAAACAATTTTTCAACATATTTTGTAACCATCACTTATATAGGTGATAAGCGTTCACTCTCACCGATAGGAAGACATACATCAAGTATGTTCCAATGAAATCGTTTTTTGACAAGACATGTTCATTTGATATGCAGAAAGACCCAGCATCCCATAAACTAAATTTGTGGATATCTTCTGCTTTGGTGAGATTCTTTTGGTGGAAGAAGATCCAAATCTGGTTACAGATTCTTTAAATCCTTTGAAATCTGCTTGCTGTTAGTATGCCTAGTCCATACTAATAGTATATTATACGTATAAAAATATTAGACTGACTAATACCTCAGGCCAATATGAGGGACACTGTTGTGGGCATTTATTACAGGCCACTTGATCAGGATGGAGAAGTTGATGAGGCTTTTTACAATCAGCTCCAAGTAGCCTCGCAATTGCAGGCCTTGTTTTTTGTGGGGGACTTCAATCACCCTGATATCTGCTGGAAAGGCTACACAGCCAGGGATACGCAGTCTAGGAGGTTCCTTCAGTGTATCGATGATAACTTCTTAACCCAGCTGGTGGAAGAGCCAACGAGGAGAGAAGCACTACTGGACCTAGTACTGATGAACAAAGACGGACTGGTGGAGGACGTCAAGGTTGAGGGCAACCTTGGTTGCAGTGACCACGGTTAGATAGAGTTCAGGATTGTGGGTAGCATGCAAAAAACAACAAGTAGGCCTGAAACTTTGGATTTCAAGAGGGCTAACTTTGTCTTTTTCAAGAAACTGCTAGGTGAAATCCAATGGGCTAGGGCACTGGAAGGTAGGGGGGGCTCAAGAGAGCTGGACAATATTCAAACATTGCCTTCTCCAAGCTCCAGATCAGTGCATTCCCAAGATGAAAAAATCGGGCAAGGGAAGCAGGAGACCTGTGTGGTTGAGCAGGGAACTTCTGAAAAAATTAAAGTGGAAAAAGGAAGTTTACAGTACGTTCTTAGTTAAATTGATATTTACGTACATGCTAACATAAATTGCTGCAATTTATTAAATTGCTGCATAAAATATCTTTTTCTAAATAATTACCAGCAAAGTAGTCAACCTTTCAAAAACTAGAAGCGAATACAGTGTACTTAGACATTTTAAAAGATTAACTTAAATGCTGGGAAGATAAATAATTGAAAAATTCTTTTACACAATCTTACTTTGAGAATTTTAATATTTCATAGAATCATAGAATCATAGCACGGTTAGAGTTGAAAAGGACCAACCCCCCTGCCATGGGCAGGGACACCTCCCACTAGAGCAGGTTGCTTAGAGTCTTATCCAGCCTGGCCTTGAACACTTCCAGGGATGGGGCATCCACAAATTCCCTGGGAAATCTGTTCAGTGTCTCACCACCCTCACAGTAAAGAATTTCTTTCTGGTATCTAGTCTAAATCTCTTATCTTCCAATTTAAAACCATTGCCCTTTGTCCTGTCACTGCTCTTTTGGCAAAGACTCCCTCTCCAGCTCTCATGTAGGCTCCTTTCAGACATTGGTAGGCTGTTATAAGGTCCCCCCAGAGCCTTCTCTTCTGCAGGCTGAACAACCCCAGCTCTCTCAGACTGTCTTCATAGGGGAGGTGCTTCATCCTTCTGATCATCCTTGTGGCCCTTCGCTGGACCCGTTCCAACAGGTCCATGTCCTTCCTGTGTTGAGGACTCCAAAGCTGGACACAGTACTCCAGGTGGCATCTCACGAGTGCAGAGTAGAGGGGTAGAATCACCTCCCGAGACCTGCTGGCCACACTTCTCTTGGTGCAGCCCAGGACACGGTTGGCTCTCTGGGCTGCCAGCATGCACTGGCATCTCATCTTGAGCTTCTCATCCATAAGCACTCCCAAGTCCTTCTCCTTGGGGCTGCTTTCCAGCCATTCTCCACCCAACCTGTATTTGTGCCTGGGGTTGCCACGTCCCAGGTGCAGGACCCTGCATTTGGCTTGGTTGAACTTCATGCAATTTGCACGAGCCCACCTCTCCAGCCTGTCCAGGTCCCTCTGGGATTTGTTCATTGAGAATGAACAACATTGGCTGTTCACTGCCTTGTACTTCAGGGCTTAACTTTCTAACACTAAAATGAATGCAAGTGCCACCAGGTCAGAGAATGACTGGGTAGTCCAGTCTGTATGCCACAACAGAATTAGGCGTACTGGAATTAGACTAAGTGAACACTTCAAGGAGGTTAATTTTGTCAAATTTATGCCTTCATGATTCTTTGACTAGGCCATTTGCATCAGACTGGAGCTAACTCAAGCAGTTCTGTACTGTAACTGTAATTTCACACACATTTTGCAGTGACCTGAAAGACAAAGCTATTGAAAAACAAGGCACATATATTAAAAAAAAAAGATATTAAACAGTACTGTTCCCATTGCAGACCCTTGAAGGACTCCACTCTCTTTGGACATTGAGTGGTTAATTGCAACTCTTTTGATGTGGCAATCTAACCAATTCCTTGCCCATCTAACAGTCCACCCATCAGACCTATATCTCTCCAATTTAGAGATCAAGATGTCGAGTAGGACCATGTGAAAGCCTTATAGACATCGAAGTGGACGACATCATTAGCTTTTCCATTATTCATCGACACATTCACTCCATTGTAGTACACCAGCTTAGTCAGACACAATTTGCCCTTGGTGATGTTATGTTGGCTGTCTCTAATCACCTCCCTGTCTTCCATATGCTTCAACAGCTTCCAAGAGGCTGTCTTGTCACAAGTTCCCAGGGTGTCCCCTTTTTACTCTTTTAAAAAATGGGCACGGTAATTCAGTTTTCTTCAGTCACCACAGACTTTGCCTGACTGCCCTGACTTCTGAAATAAGATGGAGATTGACTTGGCAACTGTATCAGTTCTCAGAGCCCTGCAATGCATCTCATCAGGACCCATAGACTTGTGTACGCATCTCATGAACAAAACTCACGTAATTTAGTTGCTCAATATGATCATAAATATAATATGCAATAACCATTGTTAACAATACTGATCAACTATGGAGCCCAAATCTTTCAGAAGAATTCTTAATACAGAGACTCTTCTTACATGGGTAATGAGTCAGGTACCCATATCTAATATTAACCTCATGCTGCCTTTACAGTTATTGAAGAATTTTGTAACAGAGACACTTTTGTGCGTTTGCATAGAGACACTGTGTACATTTAATCTGTAACATTTTAGACATCTACTTTCTAATGAGATGAATCATTACCAATAAGTGGCTATTGTTCTTTAATGAATACAAGAGGAGCATAATTTGCTAGTGCAGAGACTGGGATTCAGTTGTCCACAAATATAGTTCCTCATTGCCATCAGAGATACTCTGTTATACCCTACCATAAGCTTATGGCTGGCAGATATAACACAGTGCTTGTGGTTGGCCTATGTCCTCTTGTTGTGGCAGCTGGAAGGCTAGAGACAGGCCCTAAGTCAAGCCAAATGACACCTATGTGTAAGCAACTGAATTGAGTTGTTGCTTTGTTATCAGCAGGCCACAGGATATATATTAACTTTTCTCAGACTTATGGACTTGTCAGGAATTGTCCTCAGTGGCTGCAGGTCTGTTTTAGTTGAAACTAGAAAATTTGGTAGGGATTATGAAAGGATCAAGAAAGTTGTTTCCTATAGCCAAAAGATGATTCTATAATGATCTATTTCCCATACCTTAACCTACCAGGCTTATTTTGCTAAGGCTTAGTGTTGATTCTGCAATAATATGGTTTAATCATACATAATAAAAATCTAACAAAACAGAGTAACTACGTAACCAACATGTTGGCCAATAAGACGAGAAAGAATTTCTGAACAGACTGCTTAAGAACAAAGAAAACCAGCCTCGGGTGATCCCAGGTCCAAGAAGGAACCTTCCACCATAAGCAGCATGTTTCTGTCAGTAAAATGTGCTGATTGCAAACCACCCCATTCTTCATGAAGAAAAGTTGCACCATCAACTCTAGGACCCAAAGACACATTGAAAGGGTGACCATAACACCAGAGGAAAGGGTATTAATTTCCCTTTAGTTAAGTATACAGGGAGAAGGATAATAAATTCTATTAGTAATAAGGCTTTTTAATTTGATAATTTGGAGTATAATTGTTAGTATTACTGTAAATGGACTGCATGTGAATTCGGCATTCAGATTTTATTGAAACTAAGAATAAACTGTTTTCTTTATTTGTAAACTGCTTTTAACACATATACTGCATGAGAGTTATGCAACATATGGAGGCTTAGATATTTAGTTTACATTTAGCTACTAATATAGTAGACATCTAAATCAGGATGAGCAGAAAACCATCACTTAGAGTTCAGTTAGATTAAGTATACTTCAAATAATAAGGCGATATGCTGCATCTTCAGTTAATAAAGGGCAAACATCTGCCTTTAGTTCCAGCAACACAAGAAATGGGTCACTTATACTAATACTACGCAAGGCAGAAGCAGATGGATTCTATCATATTTTGGAGAAGGACCAGGTTTTTTCCACAAGGGAAAAAAATACAAATACAATTAAGAGATATAAATAAAATGTGGGAAGAAGACATGCAAGTATTCTGCAGTTAAGGTACATAAATGAATAAGAAAGCTGAAGGGAAATAACTCTGCTTCACAGTTAAAATTCTCAGAGCTAAGGCAGACCATAAAACTAAACAGTAGTGGTAACAGGTATATGATTTGAAGTCAGGAAAAATCTATTAATCATTTATTATATGACGGAGTAATACGCTGTATGCAACTAATTGTTTAAATAATAGTTTTAGATTGTTGACAGAACTTACATGTAGCACTGAAAATTAATGTCACATGTTGATCTCACTTTATAAGAAAAATCAATAATGTACAAATTCATTCAGAGACAAAAAACAGTGTAAAATTTTAATTGCCAAACACCCTTAAACCAGTTTATTAATTAACTTCCACAGACATCTCCAAGACCTTTCCTTTTCTTCATTTTGTATTCACAGTCAGATTATCTATACTGAAACAGAACAAACTCATCTACGAAAAAAATATAATCTCTGAAACAAAAGAATATCATGAGACATCAGGTTTTTTGTGAAGCATGTTTTCTATTCATAGCTCAATTAACTAAATTCTTTTTTCACAGAAGTACTATTATATCTTTAAAGAAAAGGTGTATTTCAAACATACTAATTCAGTAAGAACACTGCATGAATTTCATTTAATAATGTCTCACTGTGGTTTTATTGCATATTCCTACACATTTTAGGGCAACAGCATTATAGTCACATTTTTGAATTTGCATCATTCACAATTTTTAAAAGGCTTAAGGTTATCCATATTTTTTAATGCAGAAGTAAATAGAAGTGTTAAAATGTCTGGAAGCCAACAGCCAACAGCCATTCCCTTACATATATTCAGAGCAAGGAAGCAGATACTCACTTCAGTGAAGATTAAATTATGTGAGGCTATGATTGCCCTAAATTGTGTGATATATAAAGCTTTTAATGAACTTTGACTAACAATCTTACCACAAGGCTAGAATCCCATGAGCTGGAACTTACAAATGAGTAATTGTGAGGAGCACAAACCTATGAAGGATGGAAAGCTTCTGTTTCTAGAATTGCCTTGTAGGGTGGACAAGACCACAGGAAATTATGGCATTGGCTGTGTCTTATCATACCTCATGTGCTATATGACTATGTAGAAGTGCATGTTCCTGCGCTCACAAAGGCACTATCAGTTTAACATCACATGCTGTTGAATGCTCTCTGCAGCACTAGGTACATCTGAGTTATGAACAGAGGGATAAATGCCGCCTTTGATAGTGTGCAAATCCCTTAAGTGATAGCCTTTGATAGCAATCTCTAATGAAGTAACTTTGTCTGCTGAGAAACAAGGGCACAGTTTAGCTGAATGTGAGAGCTTTAATTCTAAAATTGCATGTTTTCATTGACATAAATCAAACTATTTATTATATGTAAACACAACTTGATATGTTCATTATTTGGTTGTTTTTAAAAGAAACATCACTCAGCACAAATGTTTTATTCTCTAATGTAAAGTATTGTATTTTTTTTTGGCTGAAATTATACCTGATCGAGACAAAACTTGATTTAATTATAGTGACAGCTTGAAATCTACACAGAATAAACTGAATTTCAGTAACATCATTACAGTCCTAACAGAGATTGTGTAGGAACTTTGAACAAGCTAACACAAATATTCATATGTCAAAGAAAAATGAATGGAGCATTCTTCATTATAGAGTCTTTGGGGAGTCCTTGATCCGTCAAATTACTGACATGACACTGTTACTGCTTCATTGAAGCCCTGATGGCCTGTCATATCAATATATACAAGGGAGATGAATTTCACAAAGGCATCTGGGCATAAGCAGAGCACTGAGAACAGAACTGATCAGAATTTGCCAGTTAAATAGTTCTATATTAGGAAATAGCAATTTGTTGTATTTTCCTATCTGATTGTTTAACAGGTACCAGGGACAGAGGGCTGGAAGACTTCTAAAGTTCCTTTCCCAAATGCTTAGGTAGTCTGTCTCCTAGTTTAAGAACCATAGATCTAGTTGTTCTAGCCTCAGAGCATCTGAATTTATGGAGTGAAAGGAGTGAAAGTAGGTAATTTTGGAAAGCTCTGAAATTCCAGTTTACTTTTCTTCAAAGAAAATTTAGGAAATCCTGCTTAACCTCGTCTCATTAAAAAAAAAAAAAAAAAAAATCCAACAAAACAAACCAAAACAATCAATCAAACAAACAAACAAAAAAAAACAAACCAAAAAACCTAACATCAAAATGTTTGTTTGTTTTAATCCAGAACTGTACATGTGAATATTCATGTGTATACTTATGCAAATGTGCAAGAATGCTCACATACGTCAATATTCTTCAGGATTCCCCATAAAAGAAACTCTCCCAGTTATCACTGGGGAATTATAAGGTTTGAGGAAATTATGTACTGTGAAATCGTGTAAATGTAATACAGGCAACCAAGAGCTGTATCTAAATTAACAGTATCAACCTAATAGGGGCGAATATGAAAAGCAAAACAGCTGTGAGGATATGATGTCTGCCTTATTTATTTCAGGGAATTTCATTCAAAATAGGTATAGTCTCCTCCCCTAGACTAAATGCCCATTAATGTGTAGGATGTATTCAGTGCTCCCTTCATATCTTCTGGTTTAGTTTCATTCAGTTACCACTGAGGTGATCAGATATTGTCTTTGAAAACATACTCTGTTCCAAACCAAACCAAACCAACAATGTAGACACAACTGAAGTTTCTACAAACACATTGTTGAAATTACAAAGATTAACACTTTGGACTAGATTGTAGTCAACTTGAGTTAATCCGGAAGTTCAAAGTAAGGCACAATACTCTGATATTTGTACTGACTTCTTGAGGCCAGTGCTGTTCATAGTATTAGTAATCTTAAAGACAGTTGAAAACAAACCTTAGTAAGATGTAGGCATTTTAAAATTATACATAACATTATCTCCCAGGTCACAGAGCTCAAAAGAACGTTTTAGGACAGGAATTTTTAAGGTTAATCAGGGTTTAGTAAGGGGTTGACTCTTACCTGAAAATTTTGTAGAACAGGAAAGATGAGTTTTATGAAGGAAGCTGTCACAGAAGCCAAAAGTCACTTTGGAGAGTGGTCTATTTCATAAGTGAATAGGAGAAAAAAAATTGATAGAAAAAGATAACCAGTACTTGCTATGCTTTTGAAAATAACATTTTCAAAACTGATAAACTGGGTAAATGGAAAACAAATCACAAATGCAGAGCACTAAAATATCCAAAGTTTGTGAAATTGACCCTGAGATGGAGGAATGTGTTATGTAGGAAACTAAATCAATTTAAACAGAAAACCAACAGTCAGAAATGTCATCATATAGACCAAAAATCCACTACAAACAAATCCATATAGAAGCTTTTACTGCACTCTTTTTGCACTGTAGTCATTGTGCCATTTAATTGTGAAATTGTGTAGCCATTGTGAAATTTAATCCCATTGGGTGCAGTCTGTAAATGATACACTGTGAATCCTGAAAGTGATTCCTTGAGATTCATGGGTGACATTGTGTAGAGCTGACAGATGGACTTTCATCAAATCTCTAGAAAATCAATGACAGACCCCCAGATCAAAAATGCATCTCAGTATGGTCTAGCAAAAACACTGACATCAGAGAGTTTGATATATTAAATAGCCATGAGTATTCTTGCACAGGACCAGGAGCATCAGCTAGAAAAGGAAATCGCATTAGATGATGAGCCCAGCCCACCACAACACTCAATTGCTTGTGTAACTTATGTTTAATTGATCTATAGTCTCAGTGAATGTCCAGAGAAGACAAACGTTTCTACAGGACAGTGACACAAGAATTATTTGTATGATGGAGATCTGAGATCCTACAGAAGACGTGGGATAGCATTGTGAATGTTCCAAGTTATCCACTCTTAGAACACACATGTGAAGACACATGAAGAAGCAAGTTCACTTACCTGTAAATACTGTCCTGTATTAATTTATATTGACATGTACACTTGCATTCTACTAGATCTTTCTCTTTTTCTCAGTCTCTTTCGGCTTGGACTTTGCCATAGGATAGACTGTGATGGATGTGTTCCTTTCTACAGCTTCCACACTGAGTAAGTTGTGTAAGGAGCAGGATAGGAGGCCAGGGTGAATCATTTATAAATAATGGATTCTTCTTGTCTTGCATGGTAAAGTAAGACTTATTGAATCTTAGAGACTGGGACTGTTGGCTACGTATCTAAAAAAATGTGTTGTTTGTAAGCAGCCTTTCTTTCTGGATTTCAGAGCTTCCAATGCCATTTATTTCCAGTTCTCAACCTAAATTTAAAAACTGATACTTTGACAACAACTCAAAAATAAAAGAACTGTTTATAAATTGTCTTATGCTATCCAGATTTCCAGTATCAGAATGTGTAGATACAATCAGGGATTATATGTAAGTCAGTCAAGAAATAATTAGAAGAACCAGAAATAGAATCTAAACATTCTGAGTCATGCAACTTCTTTTTCATAAGATTGTTCCACTCAATATTCTGTAAAAATATTATTAATAGTATGTATATTAATATTTTCTTATACTTGCCATCAGAACTCCCATCAGGTACCCAATACCATCTTCCTATAATGAACATAGAATCAGTTATTAGTGTTCTGCAGTTCATGGTAGTTATAACTCCCATCTGCTTCTTATGTTTCCCATCAAGATTTTTAAATAGACATGGTAGAGTCTCAATATTTGGTATTTCACATTTCTGAAAAGCAAAGAGTTTTTCCTTTTCAATAAAACAAACAAAGAAAAACCCATAAAAAAAACAATCCCCCTTCTGCCCCCATAATTCTTTGTAAGGTACTTGCAGTTCTTCAAAATGAGTAAAGAAGTGCTTTTCATCTCACTTTATATAGATCTCCAACCTATAATCTTAAGATGGCCATATCATATTTTTAGTGATATGGTGATATTTAGACCATAGTAGAGGTATTTAGACTGTGTGATCTTTGAACTGCAGGTTTTCAGGTCAAGCCCACAGTACAAAAATGCCCTAATTATTTGCTTATTTTAATCCTTTCTCCCTGTTTTTTGTGGCATCTTCCATTATTTCTTTCTTCAATCTTGATACATCATTTAAGTAAGGTATTTTAAGATGTTACTGAGGTTACCATCAGTTTGTTTTCCGTTATCTTGTCTTGTTTCAGTAAAGGATCTCTCGTCAGGTTTCCTCTTTTGTATATCATCATGTCAAAAGGAAATAATCTGCAAAATACATTTTTTTTAGAAAATAAAAATCAAACCAAGTTATGAAATTAAATAAATGTGAAACTAAAGACCATACTATGGTCTAAGCAATAGGTATGAGTAATATTGAGAAACACCTTTCAGATTTGTATTTATAGTAGGGTTTATTTTTTCAATAAAAATGAAATGATTTGCTGTTAACTATTTTATGAAAGAAAACAGGCTTTGACATACTGTCAATTGGAATATAAAATTAATATTCTAATATACTAATATATGTTTATACATTAGTCTGTGGATTAGTTAAGTTCTTGATGTAATAGCTAAGTAATTTTTTTAAACAATGACATATTATCTTATGCCAATTCAATAGGAAAGGATACTCAGATGAGGCATGTGTCAATGAAGGTTTTTAAAATGTGAGTTTGTCAGCTTTCTAATTTTTGATCTAAGTACAGCTCTCTCAGGAGATGAGAAGTGTCTATTTTAGATCCTGAAAACAGGAAATGGTGATACATAGGTTTTATCTTTTTCATTCTCTGTTTCATTCTACTTTAAACTTCCATTTCTTAACAATGAATCTGTCATCCTTTATGTGGTATATTAGACACGATGCCCTCTGGAATTTGTCGAAGATCCTAAATTGGACAGGCTGATTATAGTGATGATTTTCCTGGCTCAGGAAGGAGGAGCTGGGGATCTGTCACCTAACTTATAGAATCGTAGAATCACAGAATGGTTAGAATTGGACGGGAGTTTAAAGATCACCCAGTTGCAACCCTCCTGCCATAGCCAGGGACACCTTCCCCTAGACTAGGTTGCTCAAACTCCCATCCAACATGACCTTCAAGAGTTTGATGCAAGGGGCATCCACAACTCCTCTGTGCAATCTGTTCCAGTGTCTCACCACCCTCACAGTAAAGAATTTCTTCCTAATATCTAATCTAAATCTACCCTCTTTCAGTTTAAAACCATTACCCCTTGTCCTATTGCTACACTCCCTCATAAAGAGTCCCACCTCATCTTTCCTGTAGGTCCCTTTTAGGCACTGGAAGCCCTCTATAAGGTCTCCCTGGAGCTTTCTGTTCTCCAGGCTGAGCCATTCCACCATGTCTCTGTGATGCCAATAAGATCATAGCCCTACAGGTGTGCGCACGTCTCTAACTCCTCCTGTTTATTTCCCATGCTACATGTGTTTGCATACAGACATTTAAATTGGGCCCTTGGTGAAGCTAACTTACTAGCTGGAGTGGTTGGTATTTCTTTGTGCTGCACTCCTGGTGCTCTCCTCTTGACCTGTGACCCTTCTCCTGGATCTGGGCATCTATTACTTGTATTGGATTCATACTGGTAGGATAGGATGGATTGAGGTTCTCATCCCCCAGCAACTCTAGTTTAAACTCTTCACACGCTTGGGAAGCTTCTGACTCAAATCTGTTGAACAAAGTGATACCAAGCAGATAAGGGATAAGGTCTTTCAGCTTTTATTTGTGAGCTTTTTCTCCTAATGAATTTCCTGAAAAAAAATCCCAACATTTTGAGATCTGAAGAAACACAAGAAGAAAAGTAGAAGCATATTAGAGCTACAATTATCTTGAACTTCAAGTTACTAATAAACAGTGCTATACTATCTCTGTTATAGGAAGATGAAATCAAATTTGAAAGCACCCATCTGAAATAGCTGGTCACCATTCAACACAGGTAGTGTTGAGCCAGAGAAAGGGAAAAAGTAGGTTTTGATGAAATGACTTACAGTGGAATCACTGATTTTTCAAGGATTAAAATTAAAACAGGTTATTGATTGAAGTACAACCTTAAAATTCTAGGTTAAAATATCTTATTGTATTTTTGTTCATGGTTAGAAAAAGATTCACACAATAGATTAAGTAGCTGGTTCAACATGGTAATTCAGAAAGAGTTCAGTTAAGTATGAATTTTGAACTCTCACAAGAACTTTTTTATTATTTGCAAATATTGGCTGCAATTTCCACTTTAATGGGTCAAAAACATAAAATGACCTCTGTTTACTGCCATATGGCTTGGGTTTAAAAGTCAAGCGTATTTTATTGGTATAACGTTAATATAGAAAGCTTGCATGACATGAATTTTGATTAGACTAAAACACTGGGGATGACAAACTTAATTTTTCTCCAGTCCTCAGTTTTCTACTTTTCCTAGACCATGTAACTGTAATACAATACACAGATTATAGAAAATCACTATTTAAAAACTCATTGAATCCACAAACATTTCTTGTCCTGTATCTTCTGCACTACCAATATTTGACTTCAAAACAAGCAAGAACTAAAAAACAATTCTGAAAATAATAGTTAAATTAAAAGTCATTTGTTTTGGATTCCGTATGTATGCAACAGTTTTCTTTATTACAGCAAGTTATGGTTGGACTCGATGATCCCAAGGGTCTCTTCCAACCTAGATGATTCTATGATTCTATGATTCTATGTAACTAGGAAATATGGAAATTTTTTCAGTGTAAACCTGCAAGACCATTTTCTTTGATTTTTATGCATCCATACATAAAATGTTTTATATTTATTGAATTTTAGTCTACTTCAAAAAATGTTTTTTCAATAGATAAATTACTTCATCATATATAGTAATAATTATAGTAATTAATATTATTGCAAAAATGTAATAATTGACTGGGTTTTTATTTAATGTAAATAGACTCAGCTTTAATTAGCTTCAGACAGAGAAAAGTCTGGATTCAGTTATTAATGTATTTCAATGCAAAGTAGTCATGGCATTGGAGTTATACTTGAACTGACAGGAGTATTTTGACATAATTTTTTATGAAAACGACTGATTTCTCTGGCTTTACTTTAAAGGTATATCAATAGACCTGAGCACAGAATTTGTCTTTTTTAATACTTAACAAAGTTAATAGATGAAGATAAAAGAATAAATCATCTTACCAGTGATTGCTGAGCTGTTTATTAAATGTGTTATCTTTTCATATGTTTTGAGTGTTGTAATCATCTATTGGAAGTGCAGGTTCCCCCATCCCCCAGGAGTTTATATAAAGCCTATTCTAATTTATGTCATGTTAATCAAAACTTTCTCTTTAACGAATAAGCCATTCTGCATTTTTCAGTAGAGTGCCTGATAGCAGACAGCTTTCTCAAGATTTCATTATTTTTAGCAGACAATTATTCTGAATAAAATAGATAGCTAATTTACTGTTTTCAGAAATGTATGCCCAGTTTGGGTTGTTTTCTCTTTTCAGAGTTTATTTCTGTCCCATATTCTTTACCTTTCTTTCCAAGCAGAAAACAATTTCACAAAAATGAGAATGGAAACAACAGAAAGCAAGTACTTTTCGTATTGTTTCAGAGGAGCTGCATCATTCTATACATCTCAACTTGCTTGAGAAAATACCTGGACTCTGGGACCATAAATCATGGAAGAAGCTCGTATCAATGCTTGTCACACACACTGACCTCAAAACAGAGTTTCTGAATGCAAGACAGTATGTTGGACAATCGACTGTCCATTCCAATGATCAAAGTGCAGAAGGTTTAAAGGAGAGTGTTATTTAGAAATAACAAAATATAGGCACTGCTTTATTGCTAGATAATTCTACCTGCTGCCAATTCTTGGAACATAGCTGTATCAAGGCACATTGATACAGCTCTAATGAGGTATATGACAGTCAAACTCAAGTGTCAATACATGAAGTAAAAGGTGTAAGAAAAATATAGATGTGATTTAACTGAAGTAAAAAATTAAATTATAATCAGTAAATTAAAATCTTGCAATTTATTTTTTTTTTTATCTGGAATCTCACAAAATTCTAGACTTTCGAATTTCAGAATGTTGATTCAGATTATCAGGACACAAAATATTTTTGTTTGTTATGCACTATGCTACAGGTGCTCTTGCATGTCTTCTACAGCATCTGTTTAGGAACTAGCTGATATGACTTTTTAGATTCAGAATCAGAAATTATATGCTAGTTGAGGTCATAAATTCTGAAACCAACTCTTCTTGTCCCTGGAGTTTGAAATAGGACAAATAACAATACTCTTTTTTATCACCCATACTTCATTTTTCTGGAGAATTAATTTTTGGGTTAAGAGTATGTGACTTTTAGAATGTATTTGTTTATAATGTCTTTGTTTCATTCTACTTTTCTATAGAAAATTTTCACAATTACACTTGTTAGAATAATGCTGTGTAACATTTTATATTCAGAACAAATATTATGAAAGACAATTTATTGCTGATATATTTATTTTACTTAAGGTGAAACTGGTATTTGAAAAAGGTCAGTGAAACCAAACTCATCACATTTATCACTATTTCAGATCTTTGTCTGGAGAAGATGCTGGTCACTGTAACGAGGTAGAGCAACTTCATATTCAAACTCCTCTCTTCCTTGCCTCTACAGTTCAGTTTTATGATTATGGGCTTCTAGGTCTATAATTTTTCTCATTGTTTTAGGCACATCAGTTTGGCCTAAAGTAAGATCTAGAGCTATAACACTCCAAATCCATGGGAAGATTTTCCCATTTTAGAGAAAGGTTCTTTTTCCCTATTAGGCTCCATTCATAGTTATTTTGGATCACAAGAACCATCTATAGGTTTGTGGTAGATTCTCTCTGGCCTTTAAAATGTTTGCATTGTTAGGCTTATCATCTATTTTAAAATATTTAAAGTAATATTTAGTCACAATTTCCTACTATTTATTAAACACAATTATTTGATGGACTACAACATATCCCAACCTAACGAGTCCTGGCTTTTCATTTGAATTAGAAAATAGGATACAACATGCTTTTAAAAAATCATTATGGAAAAAATAAAAAAGAACTATTTTTGGGGGGTATAAAATAACTGTATTTTAGTTATTCAAATAATTTTAGTACTAGGATAATTTGACTGAATTAGTACTGACAGTTGCTGAAAAAAACACATACATGTAATTATTTTTCTTCCATATGGTTATTTATTTTGTAGTTTTAACATCACACACTAACAGAGAGTTACCTCTGACAGTGAAGAGAAAGTAACAACTAGCCACTCTAGTAAGAAAGTTGAAAAATCTAGGAAAAGCAGGTCTGGGAACTAACATTTTGGCTTTGTGCTAATTTTCTTTTGAGGGTTTAGTCGTCACTAATCATGTGCACTAGACAGGAAAGAAAACTAATGTAGACTATGATTTACATTCTGTAGAAGTTACTATGCACAAGGTTGGACACAGTGAGGCACAGAATGTACCATGGCTGCCTATTTGAACATTTTCTTACAGAAAGAGTGTGCTAGGGTTCTGCCCTTTAGCACTGCATTGAGCCCAGCTAGCTGATGCAAAGGTTGTCAATGGATATAAAAAAAATTTTCTTCAAAGCAAGCAGAAATAGGGAAAAAGACATATGCAGAAGGTGTGGCAGAGCACAGTCTTCAGAGAGCAATTTGTACCTAAGAGCAAGTGAAGCAATTCTGCATGTATGTATTTTTCTCTACCTAAAAAAACAAGGAGATAAATGCTCTCCTGTTCATTTTCTTTTTTTTTTTTTTTTTTTTTTTTTAAGAATCTTTCAGGTTAAACGGGGTCATGCATTAGGTTTATAGGATGTTTTTAATAGAATCATAGAATAGTTTGTGTTGGAAGGGATGTTTAAAGTCCATATAGCCCAACCCCCCTGCAGTGAGCAGGGACATCTTCGACTAGATTATGTTGCTCAGAATCCCATCCAAACTGACCTTGAATATTTCCAGGGATGAGGGATCTACCAGAGGGGATCCTTCTGCTCTGGGAGACCTGTTCCAGTGTTTTACCACCTTCATCGTAAAAAATTTCTTCCTTATATCTAGTCTAAATCTACCCTCTTTTACCTTAAAACCACTACTTCTTGTCCTATCACAATAGGCCCTGCTAAAAATTTTGTCCCCATATTTCTTGTAAGCCCCCTTTAAGTGCTGAAAGGCCACAAAAATGTGTCCCTGGAGCCTTCTTTTCTCAAGGCTGAATAACCCCAACTCTCTTAGCCTTTCCTCACAGGAAATGTGTTCCCTCCTTCTGATCATTTTTGTGGCCCTCCTCTGGACCCACTCCAACAGGTCCATGTCTTTCCTGTACTAAGGACTCCAGAGCTGGATGCAGCACTGCAGGTAGGGTCTCATCAGAGTGCAATAAAGCGCAGATTCACCTCCCTCGACCTGCTGGTCCCATTTCTTTGATGCAGTCCAAGATACAGTTGGTCTTCTAGGCTGCGAGCACATACTGTCAGCTTTTCATCTGCCAGTACCCAATGTTAGGAGCTGGATAGCTGCACAAAGTAATTAAT
Source organism: Tringa tobata (assembly GCA_033628505.1). Classification (NCBI taxonomy): domain Eukaryota; kingdom Metazoa; phylum Chordata; class Aves; order Charadriiformes; family Scolopacidae; genus Tringa; species Tringa tobata. The sequence continues at coordinate 19,439,620 of JAHREE010000279.1, read as the reverse complement.
TCACTTTAATAAGTATCAGTCATTCTAGTAAATATTTTTTATCCTTTAATGAAGAATGGACTAAGAGCTGGACATTCTGTTACAGTAACTCAAGATGTTGATAAGAACCTAAGTGGAGATCTTTCATATTAAAGATGGAAAGATATGAGCAAGAATTTTTCCCTCATGCTATTACTCAAGCAAAGACAGAAGCTTGCTTTATAGGAATAAAGGGAGGAGTATAAATCATATGTTTTCTTCTAGCCCTATGCCCCGTTGTTATGAAGCACAACAAATCAGTGGGCTGCTTTCTAACTATCTAATACATGCTGAGATTATGTTATCAAATCCCACTGCATTTGTCCTTTTCCTCCTGCATTTAGTCTTCTAATTCCTAGACTAAATCCTAGATTTATCCATGACTGGGGGCTCATTATTAATTTTTGTGCACGGTTAGCGTCCTCCTCTGTTATTTTCCCACCTCGTCCACATTTTTTAATTTTTATTATTATTTGAGACTTTTATAATTATTATTTTAGTGCCTGGAAGCAAATGTAGTTTACCAGTTAGTATATCATCAGCCTCAAAAGAGAGGAAAGAAAATTGCCTGTTATGTTGTACATACAACATTCTTCCTAAAAAAAACCCTGGAGATTTACTGGCTTTGGCTTTGCTTTAGATTTCTGACTCACAATCAGTTTTTGATATTTGATAACACCATAATCTTTTTCAAAAATACTGATACTTTGCCTTTGGCTTATCACCCATTTAAACTTTATTTGCTTTCTCCTTCTTAATGCAGTAATTTTTATTTTTTTTAAATTGTTTTTAAATGTATTTGATTTATTATTGTTATCAACCATGTTCCAAATTTATCATTCTGAATTTTTATCCCACCTTCTGATGTACTTTCACCTCTGCCAACTTGATGTCATCCAAAAAATCGATAAGCCTTTTCGCTGTTCCATCAATCAGCTTGTTAGAGGAAATATTTTATAAAAATATCTCAAAAGACATACTCTATAGGATCTCAGTTGAAATGCTCTACCAGTCTGATAACAAGACATCAGATCAATGACTAATTTTTATGGGTATTTTAAAAGAAGTAGGACTTTCATCTTTATATCACTCAACAGGCTCTTCTTTGACTCATCTTCGTCTTGATAAATCCATTTTGTATCTTTTTCTTCATCCTTTTAAACATGTATAATTAAATTGCATAGTTTTTTCAAGATATATATAGATATTAAACTTGATTTGGTTACATTTTGCTAGAACCTCCTTTTTTTTTTTTTGTTGAAGACTGCTTTTTGAATTCCATTATCTTTATTCAATAGCTTTCATTCCTTTCTTCTATCAGAATAGCGATGTCCTTCTTTGTGATTACTTTCATCAAAATTACCTGCAACTTTAGATTTTCAATTAGTTCTTCTCTTGTAACTGGAATAAACTGTGAAACAACCACATTTTTGTGAACTAATATGTTACAAACAAAGGAACAAGTTTAATCCATCATGTTCTAGAAACTACTTGTACTTGTGTCCTGTAATATTGCTTGGAAGAGGTTACTGGAGGTGTAATTAAAACTTCACTTATATAAGTTTTATCTTTTGCAGACATTGATATTTAGCAAGTCAGCTTCCCATTTTTCTGTAATTTTCAAATAAATTGTCTGTATAATACAGTTTTTGTCACTTTCACAAATGAACTACAGCTTTGGAACGGATAGTCTAGTTCTGCAATATTTTCATTTAATTTGGATCTATCAGTTAGAATGAAAAGGTAATTTGTTTTCTCACACCTGATCATGATATTGCTCATTTTTTATGAGAAGTTTTGTATGGTTTCTCATTGTGCTTTTTTAATGTGTCCATTGACATTAATTTAAAGAGTTGGCCCTATGTCAACATATAAAGAAACATTTTACTTAAAACCCCTAGCTAACTTAATGTAAATAACAGTCACTTTTATAAAACCAATGCTGGTGAAAAATCACATAACTAGACAGTTTCTAGAACTGATAAAAAATGTACAGATAAATTATTGTAGTTCCATTAGCCTACAAATAGAAGAGGAAGACATTTTGAAGTTTTGACTTCTTATATGTATTAGATTAAAGTGGACTTTAAACTATGGGGGGTTTTTGAGACTTGGCTGTACATCATAATTAAGAGATAATTTTGGTACCAAAACTGGTACAGCTGCATCAGCATGGGCTGTCTGAAATAAATAGACACACTGAAAAGCACAGTAAGCTCTGAATAGGAAACAATAGGGATCATCCAGACTTTCCCTCTGTTGGGGAGGACTGCGTTAGAGCCCACTTGGCCAAACTAGACATCCACAAGTCATAGAATCATAGAATCATATGGGGCTGGAAGGGACCCCTGGAGATCATCTAGTCCAACCCCCCTGCCAGAGCAGGTCTACCTAGAGCAGGTTGCACAGGAACTTGTCCAGGCGGGTTTTGCATGCCTCAAAGAAGGAGACTCCACCACCTCTCTGGGCAGCTTGTTCCAGTGCTCTACCACTTTCTCAGTAAAGAGGTTCCTCCTCACATTTAGGTGGAACTTCCTATACTCAAGTTTGTGCCCATTTCCTCTTGTCCTGTCACTGGGCACCACTGAAAAAAAGACCAGCCCCATCCTCCTGACACCCTCCCTTTAAGTATTTCTACACATTATTAGATCTCCCCTAAGCCTTCTCATTTCAAGACTAAAAAGACCCAAGTCCCTCAGCCTCTCCTCGTAGGAGAGATGCTCCAGGCCTTAAATCATCTTGGTGGCCCTTTGCTGTACCCTCTCCAGCAGTTCCCTGTCCTTCTTGAACTGGGGAGCCCAGAACTGGACACAGTATTCCAAATCGGATCTCACCAGGGCAGAGTAGAGGGGCAGGATGACCTCCCTGGACGTGCTGGCCACGTTCTTCTTGATACACCCCAGGATGCCATTTGCCTTCTTGGCCACAAGGGCACATTTCCGGCTCATGGGCCAGTCCACGGGCCCTGACAGGATGCACCCACGAGTGCTGAGAGAACTGGCAGATGTTATCACTGAGACACTCTCCATCCATTTATGAGAGGTCTTGGAGAACAGGAGAAGTGCCTGAGGACTGGAGGAAGGCAAATATTACACCAGCCTACAAAAAGGGCAGGAAGGAGGACCCAGGGAACTACAGGCCAATTAGTCTCACCTCTGTCCCTGGGAAAATAATGGAACGACTCATTCTCGATGACATCTCCAAACACATTGAAGACAAAGAAGTTATTGGAAGTGGTCAACACGGATTTACCAAGGCTAAATCATGCTCGACCAATCTGATAGCCTTCTATGATGTTATAGCTAGATGGCTGTATGAGGGGAGAGCAGCAGATGTCATCTACCTTGACTTCAGCAAGGCTTTTGACACTGTCTCCCAAAACATCCTCATTAGAAAATTAAGGAAGTGTGGGCTAGATGAGGGGGCAGTGAAGTGGATTGAGTCCTGGTTGTGTGACAGAACTCAGAGGGTTGTCATTAATGGAGCAGGGTCAAGTTGGAGGCCTGTAACCAGCGGCATCTCCCAAGGGTCAATACTCGGCCTAGTCTTGTTCAACATATTCATTAATGACCTGGATGAAGAGACAGAGTGTACCCTCAGCAAGTTCGCTGATGATACCAAACTGGGAGGGCTGGCCAACAATCCAGAGGACCGTGCTGCCATCAGCGTGACCTGGACAGGCTGAAGAGCTGGGCAGAGAAGAACCTAATGAGGTTCAACAAGGGCAAATATAAGGTCTGCACCTGGGGAGGAAGAACTCCAGGCACCAATATAGGTTAGGGGTGGATCTTCTGGGAAGTACTACTGAGGAAAAAGATCTGGGAGTCCTGGTGGATGGCAGGCTCTGCATGAGCCAGCAATGTGCCCTTGTTGCCAAGAGGGCCAGTTGAATCCTGGGCTGCATAGGGAGAAGTGTGGCCAGCAGGTCGAGGGAGGTCATTCTCCCCCTCTACTCTGCACTGGTGAGGACACAACTGGAATACTGCGTCCAGTTCTGGGCTCCCCAGTTCAAGAGGGACAGGGAACTACTGGAGAGAGTCCAATGTAGGGCAACGAAGATGATTAAGGGATTAGAGCACCTCCCTTACGAGGAAAGGCTCAAAGAGCTGGGGCTCTTTAGCCCCAAGAAGAGAAGACTGAGGGGAGACCTTATGAATGCTTACAAGTTCCTAAAGGGTGGCTTGAAGGATGATCGAACCGGACTCTTTTCAGTGGTTTCCTGCGATAGGACAAGGGGCAATGGGCAAAAGCTGGAACATAGGAAGTTCCATTCAAATATGAGGAAGAACTTCTTTACAGTGAGGGTGACAGAGCACTAGAACAGTCTGCTGAGAGAGGTCGTGGAGTCCCCTTCTCTGGAGATTTTCAAGACCCGCCTTGATGCAGTCCTGATTAGTGTGCTCTAGGCAATCCTGCTTTAGCAGGGGAGTTGGACTAGCTGATCTCTAGAGGTCCCTTCCAACTCTGACAATTCCGTGATTCTGTGATCCTAAGGAAAGATATCCTTTAAAGTAATATTTTTAGGGTCACAATAGAAACTATGGATAAATGTTACATTAAAAAAAAAAAGCCTCTTGTCCTCCAAAATGACAGCATGCTTATATTTACTTTCACTAGCCACAGAAACTTGAGCCAATAGACAAGGCTTGAGCTGATAGGCAACCTAACAGTATACCTGTTAAATCAGACTTCATAGATTATATGACATCAATTTATGAATACTAAGCTAGTTCTGACATGGCTAAGAGCAAATCCTTGAAAATCCTGTGTTTGTTCAGACTGGCTGTTAGTGTTCCTAAGATGGAGTAAGGAGGAATTTACCTACCGGCTTAAGAACAAGATTCAATTTACCTACTAAGCAAGAGTGCCAGGTTCTAGGGCTATATTTAATTGGCGCTTTGCTTTCGGTTCCTGAGCACGTACTCATATACAATCCTTCATATTTAGAAGCACCACAGCTCATGCTATGCCTACACTTTAATATGATTCAGAGGTAAGTACAGAAGTATGAAAAATGTCTATAATTTACTTGGGGGTCTTGACATGATCAACATGGTCTAAAAAAACTTTAATTCACTCAGACAACATTAACTTCAGTTCAAAACACAGCCTGAGGAACAAAAAGTAGCGCTTCACCGCATCTTACTATAAGAAGTGTGATACTCTAGTAGTTAGAACACTTTAATCAGAATTGGGGTTTGTTTCTCCTAACTCAGTGGGATGAGCCACTCACCAATCCCTTGGGCACTTTATTTTGTAAATTGTCAGGGAGCGACTATCATACTAATCTGACACACTTTGGCGTCTTCTGTTTCTTACTGTTTTACCGAAGAATTGCTTTCTTTGGTGAGCACTACAGAGTTTTTGAAAGCAACTAAACCTGCCATGCAACAAATGGAGAAAAGAAAATACTTCACTTTAGTGGTACTATTCTTCAGATTTTTTTCACAACTCCCTATAACTGCAGATGGAGCCAAGATCCTAACTTGGTATTGTATGAGATTAGATACATAGCTCAACTGCTCTCTGGTGCAGCAGAAGAGTATAAACATACATAAAAATAGGCAAACACACACACACACCTTGCCTATTTTTCTATAAGGGAGGTAGTCTTCCATTAATAGGATAGCATAGCCCCACATTTAAATATTACAGATATGTCTTGCAGCATTGAACTGCCAGCACTAAATAGTACAGATCACTTGACTGACTGGTATATCATTTTTATACAACTTAAGCTCCTATAGATGCTTTCCACATAAAGCATAGAGTATAGTATTAGCAGAAACTTGACTGACAGCAGAATATAGGTAGGCCAGAAGTTAGATCATGCAAAAAAAGAAAATTAAAAAAATATAAAAAGAATATGATCTAATTAGATTTTGAGAATCTATATAAAAAGTTTACATATTGACAACAAGCATATTTTATATTTAAAAATAACCATTCTGTAAAAGTAAATTCTTTGGTACAAAGAGTCTCTCAAATTTTATTACACTATACTGAATACATATTCAGTGTGTTATAATTATTTCTTTAGATTTTTTTTTATTTGTACTAATTACTAAAGAGTATTGATTTTTCTGTGTAAACAATAACATCAGAGCTTTTATTCAGAAAGTCAAAATTGGTAGGAAATTTACCAAAAGACAGATCTAAAAAATGGCACTCTGACAACAAGAAGTCACTCAGTGCAAAAAATTGTACTTATATGATGAAATGTAGTTTGACACTTCAATGTTCCTCTGCTATTAATCACTCTAAGATTTTTCCAGAGATCACATTCCACTGGGCAACAGGTTATGAAGATGAGCCGAACACTATTCACTGCTGTAATTCTGACATTTCTTGAAATTATTATCTTTTTAAATTAAAAAGAAATTACATCTCGTCTTTCAAACATTTTCATCACCTTCTAAAGTTAATTCAGATGTAAAAGACCAAACTTAATACTGAAATTATGATGAGGATGACAATGATAATGATGCTTATAGCAGCTGCATTTTTAAACAAACAGATCTGGTACTCTTGACTGTAGATGAATTAATACCACCTGTGAAATGTCTCAAATGAATTAGTGTATGTTCCTCTAAAAAGGTGTCAAAGTTGATAGCCCAGCTGAAGTGTTTCTGTACCTATAGCGTATGAAAGCACCCCACGCNACATAGTACGAAGTATCTTCTTTCCACAGCGACAGGCCCTTGCAACCCCCAACTGCTGGATGGGCGGAATTCCCCTCAATCAGTAGGGCCTTTAGGCGCTGTTTATGGGTCGTTAGGACTTGCTTACAGGCTGGGCAGTCCCCTGCCAGTGTTCCTGCTTTTTCTATTCCTTTTTCTGGTCTTTGCTCCTTCCTCAATCCTGTTCACCCACATGTACCAATGCTTATTACCCACTAACAAATAGGAGGAATTGGAAGCCACTGTGCAGCTAAAAGGCTACGATCTAGTCACTATTGCTGAAGTGAGGTGGGATGAATCACACAACTGGAGCACTCCAACTGATGGCTGTAAACTGTTCAGAGGGGACAGGTGAGGAAGGAGGCATGGAAGGTTGCCCTCCATTTAAGAAACTGAATTGACTGCACAGAGCTATCTTTGAAAAACAGTGATAAACAGGTTGAGAGCTTATGGGTAAAAATTAGGGCCCAAGCCAACAAAGGCTTGCTATTTACTACAGGCTGCCTGACTAAGGGGAGCCTGTAGATGGTGTGTTCTTACTTCAAGTACAGGAAGCATCGCACTTGCAGGCTCTGATCCTGCTGGAGAGCTTCAGTCAGTCTGCTGGAACAGCAGCACAGCAACCTGTAAGTGGTCCATGAGGCTCTTGGAGCGCATTGAAGACAATTTCTTAATCCAGGTGATAAACAGCCTGACCAGACAAGAAGCGTTACTGGACCTGCTGCTCACCAACACAAATAAACTAATTAGAGAGGTTAAGATTGGTGGCAGCCTTGGCTGCAGTGATCCCTGGTGGAATTCACAATCTTGAGGGATGTGGGCCAGGTGAAGAGTAAAGTCAGGACCCCGACTTTTAGGAAAGTAAACTTTAGGTTGTTTAAGGAATTAGTGCATGGGACTCCCTGGGAAACCTCCCTCAGGGGCAAAGGAGCTGAACAGGGCTCGCTCTCAATTCTCATGTGTTATAAATTGGGCAAGGAAGGCAGGAGACCAGAATGGTTGAGTAAGGACATCCTGGTCAGACTAAGGTATAAGAAGAAAATGCCTATCCAGGATCAAGTATCCTGGGAAGAATATAGGGATGATGCCCAGATGTGTAGGGGTGGGATCAGGAAAGCTAAGGCACAGTTGGAACTGACTTTGGCAAGGGATGAACAGAATAACAACAAGGGTGTCTACAGCTACATTGTTTAGAAAGGGAATATTAAAGAAAATGTACCTCCCCAATACATAAGACAGGAGAAACAGTGACAACTGACATGAAGAAGGCTGAGGTATTCAACAATTCTTTTGCCTCAATTTTCAATTCTAATGTCCCTGAGAACTATCAAATAGTCAGCCTCATCTCCGTGCCCAGTAAGATCATGGAAGCTATATCAAAGCATATGGAAGACAGGGAGGACATTAGAGATAGCCAACATGATTTCACCAAGGACAAATCATGTCTTACTAATCTGGTGGCCCATGATACAGTGACTTTTTTAGTGGACAAAGGAAGAGTTACTGCTATTATCTTCCTTGAGATCTGTAATGCCTTTGACACTGTCCCACACAACATCTTTCTACATTGGAAAGATATGCGTTTGATAGGTAGACTGTTAAATGGATAAAGAATTGTATGGCTAACCATATCTAAAGAGTTGCAGTCAACATCTCAATGTCCAAACCAGTATGAGTAGTGTCTCCCAGGGGTCCATACTGGGACCAGTACTGTTCAATAGCTTTATTAATGACATAGGAATGAGTGCACCCTCAGCTAGCTTGCAGCTGACAACAATCTGAATGTTGCAGCTGATTCGCTAGAAGAATGGGATGCCATCCCGATACCTTGAGAGGCCTGAGGAGTGGGATGAGAAGCCTGATGAGTGAACCTCATGAAGTTCAATAATGTCAAGTGTAAGGTTCTGCATCTGGGTCAGGGCAATCCCCAGTATCAGTACAAACTGGAGCATGAAAAGGTTGAGAGCAGCTCTGTAGAGAAGGACTTGGGGATACTGGTGAATGAAAAACTGGATATGCAATGTGCACTTGCAGCCTGGAAAACCAATTGTATCCTCCATAAAACGCAGTGTGGCTAGCAGGCCAAGGAAGGCTGCAAAAACTATTCTATGAAGAAAGGTTTTCTTTATAGGGACAGTTGGGGTTGTTCAGCCTGGAGAAGAGAAGGTACTGGGGAGACTTAATAGTGGCTTTTCAATTTTTAAAAGGCTCTTATAAGAAAGATGGGGACAGACTTTTTCCCAGGCCTGTAATGAGAGGACAAGGGACAACAGTTTTAAGCTGAAAGAGGGTAGGTTTAAATTAGACATAAGGAAGAAATTTTTTACAATGGGGTGGAGAGAAACAGGATCAGATCTAGTGAAGCTGTGGATGCCCCATACCTGGAAGTGTTCAAACTCAGGTTGGACAGGGCTTTGAGAAACCTGACCTAGTGAAAGATAGCCCGGGCCATGGCAAGGGGGTTGGACTAGATGATCTTTAAGGTCCCTTCTAACCCAAACCATTCTATGATCACATAGACATAAACAGATATTTAGATTATTTGTTTGGGGAGCTTTTCAATTTATTTTCAATGTCCTCCTCTATCTTGCCTCCACAAATGACTTAGTTTAATATCTTTCTTCAAATAATCTGAGGGATAATATTTTCTGTAATAAGACCACTTTCTTGTAAAATTAACTCCTTGAAATATTATTCCAAATGAACTTAATTTTCCACATCCCTGTAAATTTCATGTACTTTTTTATGACATATTTCCTGCAGAAGAATCTCACATTGCATGAAGGATTGGTCCCTCTCATTATAAACTTGAGTAAGCAATCCCATTAGGTATCTTTGATATGAATCAGCTTATCTAGAGCATGCATATTTCATGCATTTTGTGGGTGTAAACAAAATTTCTACTAACTATACAAGGCTAATACCAATAATATTCTGTAAACAGATTTGATTTTTAAGTCTTTTCAGTGACGTTAGTGGTAGACTTCTTTTTTTTATAGTATTATGTGTGGTATCTTGGCAGTGATCTTAAGTCTTTCATGATAGATTTACTGGAATCTCAGGTATCACTGAATCATGGGGTGTTTCTTTAGATGTAAATTTTATAGAAGGAACATGTATCAGGTGGATGAATCAGTTTCAGAGGAAGAAATCATATTTCTCTACATCAACTTCATTTTTAGCCTTAGAAAATCTTTTAAACAGGTGTCTAGACACCTGCAGCTCTTACATACTCCCCCAACCCAAAGAATAAATGAAGAAACAAAAAATCCAAACTAAACCAAACCCAATCAGAACCAAACCAAACCGACCCAACATTTAATTCTGTACAAAGGGGATATATTGAATTCACTTAGACATGTAGCACTAGAATATCCCAAATTTAATGATCCAACATCATTGCTAGCTTTCATGTTTAGGTTAAAGTACCTGTATGATGACGTTTGTTATTAAGTGAATTTGAAAAATTAGATGATTACAGGGTAGACAACATGCAAATATATCAGAACTTATTTCTGTCTGTGATTCCTACAATTCTGTCTACCTTGCAATGCAGAAATACCAAAGCTAGACTTAACATATTATACTGTGAAAGTCTTTTGACTTACATAAAACATATTTCTTTACAGATAATGTAAGATCTTAATTTAGTAACAAGTAGCAGATAACAGAGTGCATGTCAGGTTATACTAGCATCAGTAATGTATATACAGAGTGAAAGTGAAAGTGAAACATAACAATAGTACAGTCCTGTTGATGCTTGGAAGCTTTATGTCCTAGAATGAATGTTGAAATACCAAAATAAGCAATTGTGAGTAGAAGCTGAGTTAATGGAGAGATAGCCCAAGCTCATAATAACTATGAGACTTAATAGCCCTTCAAAAAACATTCTAAAACCATTGTAGGGGCTTAAAAGTTTATTCCCATTTTACTCTGACAGTTGAATATTTTGCTTTACCATGTATTCTTCTTAAATTGTAACTCAGAGATATGCACCGGTCTTCAACTGTCCCTAAGGAGTTTATGCATGTTATTCAAAAAACAAAATTGTGTATGTAACCTTCCAGTTGAAATTATCTTTCAAAAATCTATTAAAAAAATATCTTTTTTTAAATTTGAAATTCCTGCTGAAATACACAGAGATAAATGGATATTCCAAAAGCTGAGCATACAAAGCTCATTTTTAATAGACTAGCTCAGCTTAAAGCTAACTGCCCAAGATGATTTCATATGTTAAATATGAATTACAGATATACAGCACTGAAAATTCTACAGGGTTCTCTCTATTTTATAACATAGGTTAGTTGTTACATTTAAATTTAAATCCTAGAGATTTTTAATTTTCTGTGTTAAGCAAACTAAAATATTTCAACAAGCATTTAAATAGCATCAAATGCTTTGCTTTTTTAGATTAAAGAAGCTTTTGAATTTCAGTGGGAGTATCTTGGTATATTATAAGTTGACTGATTCTTTCTTTCATGTTCTTTATTATTTGATAGCATAGTAATAGGCCTTAAGAGACATCCTACTACTGCAATCGAGAAAAAAGTGAAATTATTTGATTAATCTGTATGACAGATTTTAATTATAGAACAAAGGTAGCATGTTTCCTGTATTCTAAGGAGAAAGAAAAAATGTAACACAGTTTAAATTCAGAGTGCCATCTAGTGCTGAATAGAAATGTAAAAAAGTAAACATATTTAAGCTAAACATATACATATTAAAGATCTTGAAGCCCATAAAAATTAAAATGAAGTATGTGTATGCTTAACGTAGTACATTACAGGAAGTAACTTTTAAAACTATCATATATTTGCTTTTAAAAATGCTGCAAAAGTTTTGTCTGGAAAATCTCTAATATACCACTATGCCTACACTTCAAAATATCTGACAACACAACATATGGAATTCAAATATTTCTTTGCCAGTATGCAGAAACCACTTCATATGAATACATTATGGTCTCATATTCTGTTTTCCTTCCTTGATCAGTTATATCAGTGAGCATTAACTTTTTTATTTTTTTTCCCCCCAGCTGTAAAACACACTTGCTGTTGTGGTGGTTTGTTTGTTTTTTTTTTCTTCTCCCAGTATCAGTGAAAGCTATTGAAACTATCAATTTCCCTTATTTGGTTTGTTTGATGGAATTCTTTGATCAATAAAGTATATCTCTTGGGAAATCCTTGTCCAGTGTTCGTAAAAAAAAGTAATAAATCCTCAAGTCTTTGACTCAACTATATCAGTAAGACTGTTTATATTTTGTTTGTTTGGTTGGTTTAAATTTTGGTAGTCAAAAGCTATGGCAGAATCCAGGATTCAGAAAATAAAATTTTTTCTGGAAGGTTAGACAAAAAATCTAAAAAACTGGACACCAAAATATCAGTCTTTCCATTTCACCAGAAAATCTCCAAATTCAAGAACCAACGTGTTTGAAAAATCAGTGAATTAGAGGTCGTGGAGTCCTCTTCTCTGGAGATTTTTCAAGACCCGCCTTGATGCAGTCCTGATTAATGTGCTCTAGGCAATCCTGCTTTAGCAGGGGAGTTGGACTAGCTGATCTCTAGAGGTCCCTTCCAACTCTGTCAAATCCGTGAATCTGTGAATCTGTGAAAATACGATGAAAAGCTTGTGGGTTGACATAATAACAAGAAGTTCCCTTACCAATTACCGTCACAGGCAAAACCGACTCAATTTAGGGAAATTAATTTAATTTATTCCCAAGTAATTGTAACAGAGTAGGATAGTGAGAAATAAAACAAAGCTAAAAACACTTTCCCCCTACTGTTTGCTTCTTCCCATGCTCAACTTCATGCCTAACTCTTCTTTCTTCTTCCCCAAACAGCATAGGGGGATGAAAAATTGGGGTTGGGTGAATCCAGAACACTTTGTCTCTGCTGCTCCCTATGCTCTTCCCCTATTCCAGTGTGGCATCCCACCAATGGGAGACAGTCCTTCATAGACTTCTCCAGTGTGGGTCCTTCCCACCAGTTCTTAAAAAACTGCTCCAGCATAGGTCATTTCCACAGGGTGCAGTCCTTCAGGAATCCGTTACATCAAGAAATGTAGCTACAGGTAGGAATCTTTGATAGGAAGATCACAATTGAACTCTGCATGTAAAGCAGCCACCATACTGGTCTGCTCAGAAGGGATTCACTTGCTTACACATAAGTGCTTAATGTGGTTTATGATACTCTAGGATATACAATGCACCTGAATGGGAGTAAGGTGTAACGATTAGCACTTAGATGAAATCTGCACCTTTTTGAAGCAGAAACTTGGAGGCCAATATATGCCATTCTACCTCAAGTAGGCACCTATTTGTATGCACTTCAGTTGCACTTTTTCTCACCACTACCAATAACGAAGTTCTGATATGCTAGCTTGGATTATACATCCATCTTGCAGACGTTCAGAGTTGGTGCAGATCAAGCCTTTCCTCCAGCATTTGGTGTATCTTAGGATAGAGAAATTCTGTCTCTAGAAGTTTTTCATTCCACCAATTTCTCTTTCTCCCCTAAATTTAGGCAAAAAGGGTAGAATAGATGCTAAACTAGTCTATGCTTAAAGCTAGGTGACGAGAATTCAACCCAAGAGAACATCTTGTGGAATGAAATACTACTGCATGAGCAAAGGAATTGGAAATTGACTTTCACTGTCTATGATGCTAGTTTCTATAAGACAAATTATCAATCTACAGTTATTTAATCCTGTTAAATTAGGGTGAGATTATGCAATAACAGCTGAGAAGATAAAAGAAAGAGAGATATTGACTGAGGAAAGGAGTTCATGAAGATATGTAAATTTTCCTGATTTACAAACTTCCCAAAGTTACTCTCTTTTTACAAAATATACTCCGTATCTTTTTGAAAGTAGGAAGAATGAAGGATCTGGTACAAACTTGCTCTTGCATGGAAAGGAAAAAATAGCAGATTAAGAAAAAAAATATGACTCATAATCTTAATTTTTTCAAAATAAAGAAATCAGAGCATTGATTGACAGCACATTCTTTAAAGACTATTATCAAGAAATTACATGGTTGCTCTCTAAGTATTCAGCAGCATTCCTATGCTTTGTATAATATGACAACCACTTTCAATTATTTTCAAACTTAAATTACCTAAAAATGACAATCTTTTCCCCTGCTTTGTTCTAAGAAACACTTTTAAAAATGTATGAATTTTCTTTTATCAATATAGCCATTTGGTGAGGAGGAGGAGGTTTAGTCCATATTCTTTTAAAAATTTATCAGTCATCTGCCTCTTTCCTTATAATAAAGGGAAAGTATGGGAAAAAAGGATGATAATTATTTTAATAAATACTAATTTCAACCTGTGAAAACTATCTGTGGCAAGAAATAATACTGCAGTTTCATTTCTCATGCTGTAATGAGCTATTAAAGGTGGAACAAACTAGTTACCATCAGATTTTTTAACTTGGCCAGATGCCAGTGTTTTTGACATAAAGTAATTCAATCATTTAATAATTTAAGATTGCAGTCTGCTTGAACCCCATACAGCTTACGGCAGGTTTTAGATGACTGAATCCGCAACAACAGTCTAATCTGTCTTCCTTCCAAGACTTCCTAGATCTATAGGCCTCTAATTTATTGCACATTTTCTAATTTAGCCTGAAAGCTCCTTGAACATCTAACTGTAGTCACACATGACTGTTCTGGAGAGACAGATGCCAATATTTTATTTGTTGACCAAAATGTTTGATGTGGTGAGGGCTACAGCCAGGCCTGTGAGTATTTTTTAGATAATAGATTAATGGAAGTGAAAGAATCAGATCCTGGAATTGTCTTATCTTGAGGAAGGTTGAACCTACATCTTCCACATGTTAAAAGCTGTCTTAGCTACCAGACCATGAAAAACAATCTGTCTGCCTCAGCTTCCTGAAGCTGGAATATTACAATGCCAAGAGCCTGAGGAAGAGCACGTAGGTAGAAGGGAGGGGAGGGAAAGAGAGAGAAGAGAGGAGAGAGAATAAGAAAAACCTATGATTTTTCAGACAGTAAAAGCTTTAAGCAACTTTAATTCCCATGGGGGTGGTAGAAATACTTACTATACATGTTGATGAAAAATAAAATAAAGCAAACCCCCTCCCCCAAATGAAGTACAGTACACTACAATACAATGCACCAATTATAAAATTCAACCTAAAATGAAAATCAATAACCGTAACAAAATGTGTTATATGTCTGACTCATATGTCTGATGAAAGACAAACAGTGCTTTGATGTTTTCCTATTCTTTCTTCCTATCCATAATGCCAACGTAACAGAAAGTTGACAGTGGAAGCCTCAAGTATTAAATCACTGAAAATCCTTGGTCTTCAGACCAAGGATTCTTCAGACTCTTTTCAGTAGTTGCCAGTGAGAGGACAAGGGGCAATGGGCACAAGTTGGAACATAAGGCGTTCCACTTGAATATGAGGAAAAACTTTTTCCCAGTGAGGGTGACGGAGCCCTGGAACAGGCTGCCCAGGGAGGTTGTGGAGTCCCCTTCTTTGGAGATTTTCAAGACCCGCCTGGATGTAGTCCTGAGTGGCATGATCTGACATGCTCTGGGTGGTCCTGCATTGGCAGGAGAGTTGGACTAGATGATCTCTGGGGTCCCTTCCAACTCTAAAAATTCAGTGAAATTCAGTGAAATTCAGTAGCCTTTGAATTAAATTTATCCAAAAGGTAAAACACAAGTTTAGAAGAATGGTCAAAGCTCCCCTTGTGTCAGGTAATTTTATTGCATTATTAAGGAATTTTATTAATATAAAGGGACCTTTTGAGTAGTTGACAAATTCTGGGACTTGGTTCTTATAATTTATAATAATTTGAAGATTTGATTTATGCACATATCCATATGTATGTCATCAAACTGTTTGCAAAATGTTTGAAAAGACTGAAATAGATTTAGGTTTTGGATTTTTGTTGCTGAGGGCAGTAGTGAGGATGCCTGTGAGAGGTGAGCCCATGTAGAAGAACTGCTGTGCTTCATGGCTGAGTTTTGAAGCAAATTGGATGGTCTGAGGAGTCGGAGAAGGTGACTGACTGGTGGTACCACACTTTGCTGTTACTGGATATGTACTTTGCCTTCCCAGGTGCCTTTACACAGCAGATTGGAATTGGAATAATTGTCTTTGGAATCTGGAGAGGTCCCAGTCAACTAGAAGATAGCAGATACTATTCTAATTTTCAAGAAGGAAGACTCTGGTAATTATAAGCCTGTTAGACTCACTTCGATGCCTGATAAAATTATGATTATTCTGGGAGTTACTGGAAAACACTTGAAAGACAATGCAGTCATTGGTCAAAGCTAACATGGCTTCATGAAGGGAAAGTCATGCCTTACTAACTTAATATCCTTTTATGACAGGATTACCTGACTAGTTGATGAAGGGAAGGTAGTGGATGGGGTTTCGGTTTTGGGTTTGGGATTATATTTTTTTTAGCAAGGCTTTTAGCACTGTCTTTCAGAGTATCCTTCTGGACAAAATGTCCAGCATACAGCCAAACGTGTACACAATATGATGGGTGAACAACTGGCTGAAGAATCAGGCTAAAAGAGCAGTGGCAAATGGGGTGGCTGGTGGCCATTCACTAGTGATACTCTCCAGTGCTCAGTTTTATGGCCATTTGTCTTCAGTGATTTTATCAATGACCTGGACACAGGCATTGAATAAATACAAAGTAAGTTTGCTGATGATACTATATTAGGAAGAAGCCATTGATTCCCTCAAGGGTAGAGAGGCCTTTCAGAGACATCTTGATAGATCAGTGTGCTGGAAAATCAGCATCTGTATGAAATGTAACAAGAAGAAATGCTGGATTCCGCAGCTGGGATGGTGTATTCCTGGATGTATATATCAACCAGGAGATAAGAGACTGGAGTACAGATCTGCAGAAAGGGATCTGGGGATTTGTGTTGATGGTAAGCCCAATATGAGTTAACAATGTGCTCTGGCAGCCAACCATATCCTGCATTAAGCACAATACGCCAAGCAGTCAAAATTAAGTACAGTCCTACTACACTCAGCACTGGTGCAGTCTTACCTCAAAGTATTGTGTGCAGTTTTGGGCTCCACAATACAAGAATATAAAAATGTTAGACTGTGTCCAAAGGAGAGAAACAAAGATAGTGAAAGGACTAGAGGGCATGACTTATGAGGAGTGGCTGAGGATAGTATTTACTGTGAGGGTGGTGGAGCACTGGAACAGGTTGCCCAGGGAGGTGGTTGAGGCCCCATCCCTGGGTATATTCAAGGTGAGGCTCAACGAGGCCCTGGGCAACCTGGTCTAGTTGGGGGTGTCCCTGCTGACTGCGGGGAGGTCGGACTAGATAACCTTTGGAGGTCCCTTCCAGCCTGGACAATTCTACGATTCTATGATTCTATGATAGTATATCTGTTCAGCTTAGAGGAGACTGAGAGGTGACCACATAGTTCTCTATAACTTGCGCACGAGGGGGAGTGGAGTTCTAGGTGTTGGTCTCTTCTCTCTGGTGTTGGGTGATAGAAGCTAGGAAATGGCTTTAAGGCTGTGAGGGTGGTGGAGCATTGGAGCAAGCTCCCCGAGGAAGTGGCAGGGAAGTGGTCATGGCCTCAAGCCTGTTGGTGTTCAAGAAGCATTTGGACAATGCTGTTAGATACGTGGTTTAACTTTTATGTTGCCCTGTGTAGAGACTGGAGTTGATCCTTGTAGGTCCCTTCCAACTCAGGATATTCTATGATTCAAATATTCTAGCTAGTAATTGTTAAAGTGGTCATTTTAAGTGGAATTCCGACACTTAAACCAACATACGAGTACAGGAGCCAAGGAGGTTAGTGGAATCAACAATTTTTTCTGCAATCACAAACAAAATTATAAAGTTGTCTTGCAGAATATTTGCCATTGTTGAAATTTAGCATAACTATAACTCAAACATTTAGACATCTGTTTCCATCCACTTTGAAAAATACCATGCCATAAAATCTGTACAGCTTCACATATAAGCAGAGATGCCCCAAAAAGATATTTCCCCCTTCTGAAAAATGAAAAGGAAGTTATAAACATAAGAAGTACCAGACATGCTAAACCTTGCAAATTAAAGTACTTTATAATATTATTGATAATCTGCATAGTCACGTCATCAAATCTTGTGACTACTTCTGATAACATAGCATATAGAAAAGACTTAAATGTCATGACAACTCAAACAGTAAAAGAAATTTTATCTTGTACTGTGTCCCAAAAGTAATGAAAACAAAATGGATGCTGAATGATAGTAAAGAAAATATTAAGGAAAATAAAATCAACAAGCATAGTCAGCATGGCTTCACAAAGGGGAAACATGTTTGTCCAACTTGGTTATCTTCTATGATGAAATAGCTAGCATGGTAGATGAGGGGAGAGCAGGTGACATTGTCTACCTGGTCTTCAGTAAGGCCTTTGACATTGTCTCTCATAAGATTCTTAGAGAGAAACTCTTGATGTACAGGCCGGATGAGCATACAGGGAGGTGCATTGTAAACTGCCCGGAAGGCTGGGACAAGAATGTGATGATCAGTAGAACAAAGTCTAGTTGGAGGCCAGTAACTAGCAGTTACTGTGTGAATGCTGGCTCTAATCCTTCAGCTTCGTTAATGACCTGGATGATGGTGCATAGTGTAGATGACGGGCAAACTGCTCTAGATGAACCTGTTTGAGCATGGAGTCAAACAAGATGACCTCCAGAGGTCCCTTCCAGCCTCAATTAATCTGATGCTGTGACTACCCTTACCTTTAAATGGTTTCTTGCCAAATCAGTGGTGTCGTTGTCAGATATGAGAGGCAAAATATAGATGGTATCAAGAACTGCTTAGGTTTTAGCAGTGGGTTTTTTTTTTTTCCTTCTTATCAGTTAACTCCGTTCTAGAGGTATCACTGCTTTTTAACTCATTTCCTTTCCTCTTCTTTTCAGAGGAAAAAGCTCACAGTCCTCATGCTCCATATTCTCATTAATTTCTGCTCTCTGAACTACTTTCTGATTCTTGTATTTCATTCTCTTCCACATCTACACTGCTGCAAAGTTTTGCCTGAATCCTATCCAAGCATCCTCTCTTTTGGGCCTTCTTATTTTTCTCTGCACTCCAAAACTTTGTGCCTTGAATCTTCCACACCACCCACAGCTACTGCTAGGTCTGTGCTACTTAAATACTATCCTGTAGGTCATATATATGTATATCTTATATATGATATATATTTATGATATCATACCATAGCATAATAAAAACAGTAATGTAATTGGTTTTCTAATATAAATGAACAAAATAGATTAATATAAGGTACTTCGAAAGATAATGAAGTAGGCACTGGAGGCCTTCAGATAAAGTAAAATTAGTAAAACATGGACACAGGCTTCTTGAAGCCAAGATTTTTGCTTTCATGCTGCATAGTGATTTAAATTCAACAGGAGAACTACTGTATTAGAATACCTTTTAGCCCAGGGGTTCATCCACTCTTTCAAGATGTGAGTCCAAAACATTGCAGGTTTAGGGATGCCTTATAATATGCTTTTTCTTAAACTGGATCAGAATAACCTGATCTTGAGGCTATTTCTTGACTGTAAAACACCTAATTAAACTATTCAGTTAAGCAAGCAAAGAAATCTGCCTGGAAAATTTCACAGACATTAGATCTCTGGCATGTTTCAAACTCCTCATCAGATCATGTAGGTTTTCCTATCTGTCACCTGGTATTAAAACATCTTTCAAGCTTTTAGAATTTAACTCATTGGCCTAAACATGGGTATTTAGCTCAATTTAAGATGTCCTAGGATATCTAAGATGTTTTCACAGAACTGTCAGGTACAACACAGGACTTAGAGGAGACTTGATCTTTTCTGGAAGAGCAGAGAAAAATGCAGTTTACTATTTTAGGGGACCTTAACTGTCACTGTGTTTAGGTAGCTGAATTTATCTTTTGAGTTCTCAATGAATATGTGTCTCTCACTAGCCTGTTTGAAAATAGGGATAAGAGTACTTTATTCCCCGTGGGACATTTTAAGAATAGAAATGTTAAAGATAATTAATTGCTCCAATACTATGTAAATGAGGCACTTAAAAGTGCCTAAAATTCTACACTGTGTAGGTATCTGTTGCGATACTTGATGCTGACTAGAAAGGCTTGCAGTAAACATTAAGACAAAGTGCTAACATAGTAGCAGAAGCGTATGATCAACCAAGTAAAATTTCAAAACTCACAAGAATGACTGAATCTGTTAATGTTTTCTGGGACTGAATGTATTCTAAATAAGTAGATGGCCTAACCTTTTATAAAATTTTACCCATACTATTATAAATTAAGAGTTTCCCAAAAAAAAAAAAAAAAGGTATTAAGAGATCATTAACCCTTAATAGACCTATAAAATAATAAAATACAAAATAAAATATGTGAGAAAAGATGTGCCGTATCTTTCCACAAACTAAGCAAACAGGTTTGGTAGTGTGCTCCAAGAAAGATTCTATAATGAAAAGACTACAGAAAGAACTAGTATATTACTGTTAGTCAAAGTATAGAGAGAAGTATTTCAGGTAATCACAGAATGAACTTTTCTGTGTTTACTTGTTTGCTTGATTTATATCAAGAGATTTCTAGTGACTCTTCCTAATCAATAAAAGATACTAGCTATTGTTAACATACATGTATGGTAACCGTACAATGAGAAAGGAAAAAAAAAGTAATCAAAAAAGGGAAGATAGGAAATGAAGAAAAAACAGGAAGCATAGCTAATTCAGTTACTAGAACACCACTAGTTATTGTGGTTCAGATTCACCCTTCTTAGGATTAGACAAGTGTTAAGACTTTCAATGTAACTAATAAAGAGAGAGAAGCATCTCCAGAAAGCAATTTGCATCTTAGATGGAGTGTTCCACTGGACATTTTTTATTTCTTTCTACTGATTATATACTGAGTGTGAAGTACTATTTGTTTAACAGGCTTCTCTTAAACTTAAGTGCAAAAAAATCACGTTTATATAGATGTTGCTTAGAATTCCACAATATACAGAAATAATAAATTAAAAGATTTGAAAACGTACAAATTTAGCTACTCCATTTCTTGAAAAATTAGTTCTATCTGTTTTTAATAAACACTTTGCTAATGTTTTTGTTACAATTTTTAATTAAAACCAGTTCACATTTGTGCTTCTACAGTATTTTTATTCTGGCAAAGGCAGAACTCAGCTCAGGATTAAAATTTCAGCACTTCTGCTAAGAAAATATATCAACTTTATTTAAGGAACCTAATTGCCTTGATCATGGAATAAAAGTCATGTATGTGTTTTGATGATTATTTAACCTAGGTAGGGATTCATTTCACCCAACTTTCCTATGAGCAGATTGGAATCATTGAACAGCTCTTTAGTGGTACTCCTGATTGTTTACCAGGAATCTACACAAGCATTTACACTAAAAATCTACCCTTATGATGGAAAAAGTAAGACATTAACTGTTGTAGGAATCTGTAGAAATCTGTAGCATTGTTTTGGTTTAAATCAGAAGTGCACTTTTAAAGTCTTCTGAATTTGCTCACATACCATACTTCAGTTGTGTCACAGACTACTTTACAAGTGGGCAAACTATATTTATTTTAAATAAAACTACACAAGAAGTGCATTCAATGTCTCCTGGCCTATAGTAGGCATGCAGTCTACAGGACCAGACAAGAGCTTCTTCAAAGAAATCAGTCCCTCATTGTAGACAGTATGGATATCTTGGTCACAGCACCACCTGTTTCACTTTACAGACCTGTTTCAGTTTTGGTGGGTCGAACATTTCTGGCTTCCAAGTGCCCAGCAAGCTACTCTGTCACTCCTGACTAACAGAGGCAGGGACTTGCTTGCAAAGTGGTGGCCTCCTTGAAAAAATCTGTGTTCTCTGCTAGCCATCATTGGCTGCTGTGGGGTCGGGATTTGGGGCAAAGCGGCACAGAAAAGCATTTGTCTCCTTGAAGCAGTTCTCACAGGCATTGGGGGTTGCTCCACAAAGGGATTCTTGCCAGAAGGGCAGGGAGGGAGGAGAGAGGTGGCCATATCTCAGTGAAGGCAGTCCCTCTGCTGTAGACCAGGTGTGTCCAGGGACCCTTCCCTTGGGTGGGCTTGGGTGAGATCAGCCTGGGCAGCTTGTGTTGACAACATCTACTCTAAAACATTGTGCTGCTGTTCCCTTAGAGTGGCCATCAAGTTGCCCAGTGCCAGTCTCCTGCTGCTCAAGAGCTTGCTGTCCCTGCTCCAAAACATCAGCAGGAATGCCAACACCAGCAGGATGACTGTTGGCAACCTGGCCATCTACATAGGGACAAACCTCCAACCCAGCAGAGAAGCACACGCCATCCCTGGGCATCATGGTGCAGGTGACGCAGAAGGTACGCTGTGTTTACCAACTGGCTACAGTCTTCCAGGTTTTGCTCTTCAGAGGTACCTGGCCACCTCCTCTCTTCAGCAAATGCTCATTGCGGGGGGTGTGCGTGTGCTGGGAAGAGCAGCCCCACAGCTGCAGTCTTTCCCTCAGAAGTGAGGGTCAGGGTGACCCATTCTCAGCCACCAGGCTGGAAACCAATGGTTTGCTGTGTGCGAGTTACACAGCTGAAGCAGTTACTCATTGAGCACCACAGGGAACTCTTTGGGGATGAGGTGGCTGGACTTGCCTGCACATTCCCGAGGAGTCACCAGAACTGGGGAAAGAAGCCGAAACAGATGATGTACGTCAGGTCCACAAACAGCACGACAACAAAAACCTTCTCCCTCAGAAGGCGGAGCTGCTGCCACATGCAAAGATGACGAGCTTTGATTAAGAGAAAAATTGGTTCAAGTTGTTATCATGACTTTACGTCCCTAGCAATACTATTGAATTGAAAGGTTGCCAGGCTTCTCACAGGAAAAGGAAAAACAGAGAAACAGAAAGAGAAAACAAACTGTGAAGAGGGGAACAGACAGTTAACCAGGCAAGAAAAGGAGATGTCAGAAACAGATTTTACTCTCTCAGGATGAGCAACTGAGAACACCCAAGTAGGATAAGAAGAAGAAGGAGCCCCGGTTTGTAACAGACTCTGCTGTCCATCTTTCAAAACTCTGAATGCTGCTGTGAGTATAGAAAATACTTCCATGGTGCACAGAGATGGCTCCAGGCAGGAAGAATGCACCTACCTTTGTTGACAGGAGAAATATTTGCAGTTTTCATTTTGCACTTGTTGAAGCTCTGTGCAAGGCTGAGCAGACAATCCAGCAAGGTTACAAGACTCACAGTTTTGAGCTATTTGACCTGCTACTTACATAAAGAGGCAAAGTCACACTTTTCTATTCATTTCAGCTGGCAGTCTTATGCTAGCTGGTGTTCTATGAATCCCAAAGATGTAGCAAGGATTTATTCTAAGTAGTTTTAGACACGGAGATATTGGCACTTCTTAAAAGCTAATATTTCATTTGAGATAACTGAGAGAATATGAACAAAACCAACAAACCAATATAAGCAAAACCATATAGGCCCCACACCGAAGGGATCTAGCTTCATGCCTTCAGAGTTTTTCCCCTGCACTGCCCACCAGAAAGCAAAGCAGCCCAAGACGTCTAGGACAGCTCAGCACAGTGTTTTGCAGAATGAGGAGTGCAGTCCCAGAAGGCTCAGTGGCTCTGCCCGAGGGAGAACATTTGACCTGCCAACCCAGGTGTGCTAGCAAGGGACAGCTAAGGGTGCTGCTGCTCATGTTTTGGAAAGGACCACATCACAGCTCCCCAGGGGCTCCCTGCCGAGCCCTACTGCCTGGCAAAGGCACACAGCACACCTCTGTCAGCTTGCAGTGCTGTGTTTATAGCACATGTTGAGAAAGGGCCAAAGTAATACTGCAGTTGTTGCCAGTAAAGATTCACTCTGCTGGGTCAGGAATGACTCCTTTTGTCATTGTACTTCCCAAACAAAGGGGGACAAATTCACCCCTGTTCCTGCCTCTGTGGCTTCATCAGTGCTTTCTGACAATATCATTGCAGGTGCCCTGCTGCTCTAGCTAGTGGATTTACTCATGCATCCCTCAGCCAGGGCGAGGAAGGACAGTCCTGCACCACCCTCACACCAATTCAATGCACCTGGACAAACATTTTAATACATCAGACAAAATATTATATGTACATAACATTTTTTTTTCCCTATGATTACATCTTCAAGATCCTTTCTACTTTGCAGTGAAAAGAGAAAAACAAAAAAAACCCTCTCCTACAGAGGTCTCAAAGGTCTGACTCACATATTGTTAAAATTTCACAGCTTTATTCTCACAGAACACTGAAATAAAAGATACACAGGTCCAGTGAAACTCAGGCATATGTTCATCTGAAGAATGGTATCACTGCTTATACAGGGATACAGTTTAATCAGTCTTTAATATTATTATTATTATTGTCTTCTTTCAGAAACGGGTGATAATTTCTCAGTAGTAATGTATTGTAAATGTAAGATCTATTCACTGTGAAACAAATATGAAAAGTGTAATACATACTTGCTGCAAAAAGTTGGGCCAGAGAAGAGAACCAGATGATGATAAAATGGCTCATGTAGTTTTCACTAATTAGAATGAAGTTTGTGCATATAATGGAAATGGCAACCTTTTCTTTTAAGAGTAGGACAGATGTAGCCCTTCTGTAAAGCAGCATAGCTCTGTAGAGCAGACACAAACTAAGGGCACCTTTGCCTCGACTAGATGCGTGAATCTGCAGTGTGTGAGCATGTAGGTTAGCAACATATATGTATTGAGTTTAGTTGGCAAAGTTTCGGTAACAGGGGGGGCTTCTGTGAGACAATGGCAGAAGCTACCTCTGTGTCCAACAGAGGAAGTTCCAGCCAGCTCCAAGACGCACCTGCTGCTGGCCAAACCTGAGCCCATCAGTGATGTTGATAGCACCTCTGTGATAACGTATTTAAGAAAGGGTAAAAAACCCTGCTCATCAGCAGTTAAAAATCAGGATGCTGGTACACTGCCCGACATTCTCTGTCTTCTCCCTGTTATGCTTCTGACATGAGGGGATGCTATGAGTGAAGTATCTAACAGACCTAGAGCCCACAATGCAGGAATTTCCCTAAATGAATCATTTCCAAGAGGTAGGATTTCCTCTCCCAGAAAGCAGTATAGGTGTAGCCTCAGAAGTTCTATCCTTATGTTAAAATTCACAGCCACCAACAAGAGAATTAAATTGCTAGGGGAAAACACAAAGCCAGACATACACACAACACAGACAATATGATTAAGTTAGTCTAATTTTCAAAGGAAAGAGGAATAAAAACAATACTTAGGCAAAACGTTACAGAAAGAAAACTTCTATTCTATACACAGTTCCATTAGTTACATGAACAGCAGTAATTCTTTCTTGTTGAATACATTATAACCTAGCAAATCACGGCTGTCATGTTAAACACTGTAAGAAGAATTTTGTCTTTTTTTCTTTTTTTTTAAATATAATTGTTTAGGTTGGAAAAGACCTTTAAGACCATCGAGTCCAACTGTAAACCTGACAGTTTATTCTAACAGAACACTTAAAAAAATTATATTCAGGTCCAGTGAAACTCACGCACATGTCCATCTGAGGAATGGTATCAATGCCAAGGCCACCTCTAAACCATGTCCCTAAGTTCCACATCTACAATCTTTTGTATCTTGTAAATACCTCCAGGGATGTTGACTCAACCACTTCACTGGGCAGCCCGTTCCAATGCTTGATTACCCTTTCAGTGAAGAAATTTTCCTGATACCAAATCTAAACCTCCCCTGGTGCAACTTGAGGCTCTTTCCTCTTGTTCTATCACTTGTTACTTGGGTGAAGAGACTGACCCCCACCTCACTACAATCTTCTTTCAGGTAGTTGTAGGGAGTGATTTCCTCTGAGCCTCCTTTTCTCAAGACTAAACAACCCTGGTTCCCTCAACCACTCCTCATAAGACTTGTTCTGTCACTATCTTCTGTAAAGAAAAGACTGTACATCTAAAAACAATTCAGCATTATGATTCTACATGAAATTTTTGAGGAATCATTCACAATTCATGCATTTATTTAATCATTAAGTTTTTCTGTTTTTTTCTTTTTCTGGATGAGGGTCAAAGTTATAAGCATTCAGACTGTGAATGGATCATTTGTCATCTCCCAGTGTAGAGGGTAAAAAATTAGACCATGTACAGGCATTTATATTTTCTGTTCAGCAGGTATTTGAAGACTGAGGCAAATGCATTTCAAGAGAGGAACTTTAATATCAATAGAAAACCACAAGACAAACATAATAAAAGCATCACAGAGTATTTTGTAATTTTACTCAGACATCCTTAATGTTTCTGACTCTGTGCTTGCAGGTCTCCATTTACATGTTAACCAAAGTTTTTATTAGATTTAAATTTGGCAGTATAAATTATATAACTGTTATGCGGTTATTAGTAAGAGAATGCTTTAACTTTCATTTTTCTAGGTCTTTTTCCAGTACAGTGGTTGGAAGCATAATGGGCTGGCATGCAATTATTTGTTACTAATGGCTACTTACCCACCTGGGAAGTTGTAAATAGCCATTTTATAATTACAAATATGTTTTATGCCTTAAATGTTCACCTGCCAATGAATGAGCCAAATTGTGATACATGGGTCACATTCATTCTTCATGTTCATTATGAATTAAAAGTAAAATCAGTGTGCATTTAAGCCTAGACAGCAGATGGCATTCAATGGTACGAGCATGCTGCACCATATGTCTGCACAATCCTTTCAAAAATTACTTTTTGGCAGTTCTCAACATTATAAAATAAAATTAGATAGTAAAAATAATATTTAAATTTATTTCATTTAACTGAAAATATTTTAATTAGTCCACTGAAATATAGTTCCACTCGCATTTGGTGTGATGAGAATTAAGTTATCAAAGGATGTTCAGGAAGGCAGATCCCTTTTTTATATTCAAAAACTCATAGTCTCATTTCCTTAGTTTCTATTGAAAATCTAAACTTTTGTGTTGAAAGCTCATGAAGAAAATGAGCTCCTATTAATACTAGCAAACATCATAATTTTGTTTAACTGCCATATTTCTGGGCTAATTCTGCTTACATTTATTTAGTGTTTTCTTCATACCCTATGCACTTCACTATGGCATTTCAGAACATCATGGCAAGCATAAGGATTACAGCCTATTTTTAAGTGACAATTTAAATTCTTTAAAAACAGATGGGGCTGAAACATTTGTCTGGTCTTACGTTAAATCCTATCCATCATAAAGTCTAAATCGTTGTCTTTTGCTATAAAAGGAATGTGAAACAACCCTGTTAGCAAAAATGTACAAATCAGATTAAAGAATGTAAGTCCAAAGATAAAGTTCAGAGTTAAGTTTCACAGACCCTGTGAAGAAGGTTGATAACCAGAGGATCAAATGGAACCAGCTAAACTCAAGTCATAAAATATGTATTTGGAAGATGGAAAGAGTGAAATATAAAAGCAAAGGGTCTTTAGTTTGCATTGCGTAAGTAGTATGGCAGACATCCTTCAGAGAAAACAAAAGGTTGTTCTATCATCATAGACATTTTAAAACATCTGTTATTTCCTGCAGTATTAATAATTCATAAATGGAATGGCGCATGGCTGTACAGACACTAGATAGCAAAAAAGAAAAATCCTCAAACTTAAAGTCTGGGGCATTGTAGTGGCTATTTTTAGTGTATTAACACGCCATAAAATCAAAGTGTATCTTACAAAGTTACACAACAAAACAAACATAAATCTTCAATATGCATAAACCAGTGTCTTTTGTGTTAAAAATAGCAATATAAAATGCTGTGTACCCTATTTATTTAATGTTTTCAACTGGAAAGTTTACTTAGAGATTATATTTTGCAAAAGACTGTTCTTTTATCAATGGGAAGAGTTTGTGTTTGATGCTTTGTACGCAAAGAGAAGATCAAAAAGGTCTAGTCTAAAGAAACACAAACATTCATGTGTATAAGTGTGGATAGATCAATATACAGATAAAGATAGCTTTTTACACATTTTAATGATAATTTGTTTAGAAAAGTGTGGCTTGGAAAGGTCCTTGCAATGTAAAGCCATATGTATGTCACTTAAGTTATCTTTGTATCACTGCTGAAGTAGAGAAGTGTAAAATCAGTGGATGAGAAAATGAAATGAAAAGGGTAAATTCCATGTTAATTTTTAAGAAGGTCCTATGATTCAATTAATTAAAGGTGAATGCAGATTTCTAGACATTGTGTATTCTATATTTTCTCAATGGTACAGAGGAACTCATCAGTGTTAGTAATGTGCATTTATTAATAGATTTATGTTGCTTTTCAAGCAATTCAAGCATATAAAGGAATGCATTCCACCTGGCACATTTCTTTGAGCTGCTGCAGAGACAGACTGATTTACATCTTCAGTTCTCACAAGATGTGACAGGTTGTGAATGCTTAAACTGGCAGCAGACTGTGAGTAATAGCTAACTTTCCTCTTACATTCTTATTTTCTGTCTAGGAAATCACAGACTGTCAAAGTCAAACAGTAAACAAAAGATGGCATTTGCACAAAATGTCCTATGAGGCACATACCAAATTTTTCTTATCAGAAATAGTAAGTAGTTGCGGCAGACACAAATGGTCAACGTGATCCTCTATCTTGTAACTTCCACACCCAAATGGAGAGAAAAAGTTTTCAAAATTGCACAAAGTCTTTGGTTGTCTCCTGTTAGCGTGAGCCTATATAAAAAGAAAATCACCTTTTTCTACAGTATTTCAGAAATGATACTTAGTGAGTAGTTCATGTTGTACCTGCAGGCTGTTGATAGCACTCCTGCAGATGTCTCCCTCTATATTTTGCAAAAGAAATACCCTATTATTGCTGAATTGTCACCTTTACTGTAGGGATACTTATAGTAAAAATAGGAGCTGTAATACACAAAATAGTGAAAATGGCAGCATCTTCCAATTAGATGTCACTGAAAGTAAGTACATACAGATTCCTCTTTCTCTTCATCTTACTCCAACAAGAAGTGCTGTTTCATTCTTTGGGAACCTGCAATTCTTCATCTTGCTTCAAATCCGATACTGTAATCCCTCTTGTATCTTTGCTTCCAGTCATCCTCTAGCTCTCTAACACCACCCCAAAAGGCCTTGAAATCAGAAGCGCAATATAGGCCACAGGGTCACAATCCAAATGTATCCTATAACCTAATCTGATTTCTTGCATGATAATTTCATTATCTAATGAAATCCAATTAATTAATGTGTTCTTGAAGACCAATAATGGACTTGAATTTGAGCATATCTTAATATAAATAAAAATATATTGAATCTAAAAGGAACACATTATAGCAGCAGGGAATCAAGATTAATTATTGGCGTAATGTTCCAGTGTTACTTGTGGTCATTCATGCCAGAAAATGGGTAAATAACTTTAGTTTAGCTTTGTCTAATTTCACCTTCCAGATAGAGAATTTATTATACCATTGCTTTCCAAAGAAGAGTCATAGAGTCGTAGGTTTGGTTGGGAAGGAACATTTAAAGGTCATCTAGTCCAACCCCCATGCAATGAGCAGGGTTATCTTACCTTGGTCAGGTTGCTCAGAGCCCTGTCCAACCTGACCTTGAATGTTTCCAGGGATGAGGCATATACCTCTCTGGGCAATCTGTACCAGCGTTTCCCCACCCTCATTGTAAAATGTTTCTTCCTGTAGTTCTGAATCCTTCAGTTCTGTTTCCAAAGTAACTTGATTTTTAATTTGCTTTAACCAACAAAGCCTACTTTCTTGACTATAGACATTTAAGGCTTGACACCATTGCATGGGAAATCCTTGATTATCTGAGACATCTTCTTGGGACCGGTACATACAACACAAAAATCCATATCATTCTGGATCAGGAGAAAGTTTCCCTACAGCAACTCCAGTAACACTAGTTGTCCATTCTTAGATGACTGAACTATGTGCTGTGAGGTCAGGAGAGGCGTTCATATCATCCTCAAGCAGTATTGAAATCTTAAATTTGTTTTGCTAAGTAGCTCTCTGGACTCTTCACCAACTGAGTTGACAATACATAGAACTCAGTTGCCTAAACACAGGCATCTAACACTGTTTTGAGTCCTGTGAAGTGTTGGTTTTGCCTCCCTTGTTACTCCAGAAGGAGGAATATCTCCTTTCCAGGTATATGTGTCCATACACACAGATGCTGAGATGCCCAGAGCATCTCAGGTGATACTGCATACCTGTGTTTAGGCCACCAAATATCCCAGGTTCCACTGTCTTGCAGCTTCAACTCTGAGGTTAGGTGGGGACATCTGTGTTATACATCAGTCTATAGCATTTGAAACTGAAGTCCAATCCTGCTCTGAATAATATGAATTGTCCCTAACCAATGCTTGTCTTTAAAACTACTTTGTTCAGATGACTTGGCTTTGAACTATTTAAAGCTTCATAAAATTGGTCAAGCAGTTTTGGCGTCTGCATCTATTATTTTAATCTCAGAATTCCATATTGAGTTCAATTCAATATATCAAAGGCATTGCCACATAAGGAATGCCATTGCTCAGCTGAGAGTACCCACAGAAACATGAAAAATGTGTCAGTCAGTACTTAAATGCTTTGTTTCATCTTTTAAGGGCAATAAAATGTTAGTGAAAGGATTATGTAGAAAACAGATTTTTCTGTCTCAAATCTGAGGTCTATAGTCAGCCACTGAAATGTTTAAAAGAGTGATACTGGCATTTTATTAACTGACAATGTCAAGATAATAGTCATGCAACAGTAATTACCAGTTTTCTGTTTTGTTGTGCTACCCTCTGTCTCCTCTTCAACTAAGTCTGTACCACCTATGCATTCAGGTCAATATTTTAGTTTGTAAATTTTTTATGCTTAGAGCAGTCATTTTCAAAACACTTCTACCATACCTGCCATCATCTTCCCTTCTTGACTTCTGCAAATCCTGTCAAATTGCAAATTTTAACAGTAATATATGTTATATATATTAGTTAGATATATATATATGTATCACTGTACTTCCTAACTCCTAGGTTTCTAAAAGCTGCCTTGATTCATGACATAAAGTAGCCATAGTGGTACTACTAATCAAGCTGGATTGAAACAATATTAAGGATGCTTTATATTCATTGATGAAAATAACATACGCTCCCAGTCAAGCACCTAAGAGAAAGGAAAGAAAAAGACGATAATAAACTTTCTACCATTGATTGCTGGGCAAATCCCCAACAATCCCTTTAAGGCAGAGTTATTACCTCTGCATCACCATACCCCAAGCAAGTAGGAATAGCCATAATGGCAGGTTTGCAAATGGATTATTAGTCTGTATCTGGAAATATGTCTTAAAATGCATTTTATGAATACATTCTAAGAATATTTATCCATGACAAGTCTCCCCAGCACAGTCATCTCCCACTGCATTTGCTTCAACATCCAGCTATTCTAGATGTTTGTGGGAGAACAGGATGTTAACAGGATTGTGGAAGAAGCAAAGACCAGAGGAAGGAATAGAAGAAGCAGGAGCACTGGCAGGGGACGGCCCATGAGCAAGTCCAGCTGATCCATAAACAATGCTGGCGGACAGACTGATTGAGGGGAATTCTGCCCGCCTGGCAGTTGGGGGTTGCAGGGGCGTGTCAGTTGGGAAAGAAGATACATTAGTACTATATGAGCTGCCTGTTTGTTATAATAAAAGATTCTGGTTGCACCTCCGACTGGATTCCATACCTTCATACGCTACAGATGCTCAGTCTCATTTCTAATAATATTTTGGGTTTATGGGCTAGCATTTACATGACTCTGGATCTTTCAACTCTCATTTTTGCTGTTTGGAGTGCTCTAGGTCTTCTGAAACACTCCTGCCACCTAGTAACTTCTATCGAGTGTTTTGGATCGACTATACAATTTTCTTCACTCACCATTGGAATTATGATTTAACATACCTAATCTGTTTAAGATGAATGGGTTGTGCAGGAAGTGTAAGCAAACCAAGCATCTGCTAGGAGAAGTTTT
This sequence comes from Tringa tobata, assembly GCA_033628505.1. Classification (NCBI taxonomy): domain Eukaryota; kingdom Metazoa; phylum Chordata; class Aves; order Charadriiformes; family Scolopacidae; genus Tringa; species Tringa tobata. Next base: position 19,407,927 of record JAHREE010000279.1, on the reverse strand, counting down.
GAATCTTCTTTTTTTTTCCCCCTAAGACCTAGGGAAGTAATGAGAAACATACATGTATTAGAAGGTAGTTAAGAGAAATATGTAATAAAAATTCTGGAATACAGCTTGTTATAGAGAGTTTATATGAATTAACACTTAAGAAATATCTATACTACCACAACATTAAACTCAGTTTTGCCTTTAGGTAGAATGAGGACAAAGCTCGTAAGAAAATGCTGATCCATCTTTAAACATCATTGACTTTTCCAAGAATCATGTTTTGTACTGGTTTTGTTTCTGTGTTTTCTTACACAGTGCTTTTCTATCATCTATGCAAGGATAGAAAGGATCAGATTTATGGAGGCATAACTAGGCATTATTCATCATCTAGGTATTTTCTGTTTCTGGGTAACCTCCAATCTGATTTCTTAGTGAAAAATGTCCTCAATTTAAATTCTTTAGCATATAAGACTCTACAGTGTCTTTACTGTGGAAAAAAAAAAATATATATATATAATACACATGGATTAAATTGATTCTAAGCAGTAGAAAACCTAGGAGACATAACATTTTCCTGCAAGGAAATATTTCTGGTTACAGTGGTCGTAGTGCAGTGTTAAAATGAGGTATTCACAAATCTCCTTTACATTTTTGAATTAACAACTTACAGCACTATACCATAAATACATCTAGTTTCAATTATCCTGGGAGATGAAAGGTGATTGCAGGTTTTTAAAGTTCATTAAATAGGTGACTTCATCTTTTTAATTAATTCAGTCATGACATACTGCAATTTATAAGTGATAGTGTGATTCAACTGGGATTTATTATTAGCCGTTTTGTACCTTAACTTTTTTTGTAATCGTAAACACTGTTTAAATTCACGTTTAAAGTTGAACTGCACTGAAAAAATTTCTCACCCCTCTTGTCCCTAAATTTCTCCTTTGATTACATTTCATGAGACAAACTATATGGGGCTTTGAGCAACCTGGTCTAGTGGACGTGTCCCTGCCCACAGCAGGGGGGTTGGAACTCAATGATCTCTAAGGTCACGTCCAACCCTATGATTCTATGATTTTATGATTCTGATGTTTCCTAGATTTATTCCAGTATCTGTAGTGATAATTTCTCTTTTCTATGATTATTAAGAATAGCAAGTGGAAGGACAAAAATCACAATTTTTCTTCATGCGGGTTGTCTCAGATATCAAGTTGTCTCAAATGGCAGTGACATCTATATTTGGGCAACTAAAACCTCCCACAAGGAAAATGGAAGCATAAGATTTCCCATGTTTCTAACAGAAAGTAGGGTAACAATTTAAAATCCCATTTGGTCTCAAAAGGTAGGCACATCATAAAAATGCAATGCAAACTCTCAGGCAACAGGTAATGCTGTTGCTTACTAGATTTCTAGTTTGCTAAAGCACTTAACTCACTGTAGCTGTAGTGGATTGACCTTGGCTGACCACTGAATGCCCAGCAGACCACTCTATCAGTCCCCCTTCTCAGTAGGACAGGGAAAGAAAATATGATTAAAAGCTCATGGGTTGAGATAACAACAAGGAGATCACTTACCATTTGCTGTCACGGGCAAAACAAGCTTGACTCTGAGAAATTAATTTAATTTGTTATCAGTTAGTTGTAATGGAGTAGGATAGTGAGAAATAAAACCAAAACCACCTTCCCTCCACCCCTCACTTCTTTCCAGGATCAACTTCATGCCTAACTCTTTTATCTCCTCCCCACAAGCACCACAAAGGAATGAGGGATGGGGGTTGCAAACAGTACAGAACATTTCGTCTCTGACACTTCTTCCTCCTCACACTGCTTCATCTGTATCCCTCCCATGGGATACAGTCCTTTGTGAATTTCTCTAACCTGGATCCTTCCCAATGGCTGCAGTTCTTCAAGAAGTGCTGCAGCATGGCTCTTTTCCAATAATGGACTGCTCCTGTGTGGGTTCCCACATGGGCCACAGCTCCTGTCAGAAAACCTACGCCTGTGTGGACTCCTCTCCAAGGGCTGACACTCCTGCCTGGAGCCTGCTCTCCACAGGCTGCAGCTTCCGTCAGGGAATATCCACCAGCTTTGGCATTGGGTCCTCCACAGACTGCAGTGAAAATCTCTGCTCCACCATGGTCCTCCGCAGCCTGTAGAGGGACAGCCTCCCTCACCATGTTCTCCATGGACTGCAGGGAAATCTCTGCTCTGGCACTTGGAGCCCCTCCTCCCCCTTCTTCTTCACTGACACTGGTGTCTGCCAGGCTGTTTCTCTCACATTTCCTCAGTCACCTCCCTCACAACTGCCGCACAGCATTCTTTACCCATTCTTAAATATGTTATTACAGAGGTGCTACCAACGCCACTGATTGGCTCAGCTTTGGCAAACGGTTGGTTTGTGCTGGAGCTGGCTGGAACTGGCTCTGTCCAACATGGGAGCAACTTCTGGTGTCTTCTCACAGAAATGTACTGAGATACAATGGACAAAAGCTGTAAAAAACAAAGCAAACTGGATTAATATGAGCAGTAAGAAGTTGTTACACATACCAGTACTTTCTTCTTTGCCATTATTAACGTGACATGAGGCAGAATGGGTAACTAATGTGTATTGTCTATAGTCGACATATCTTTCCTGACAGACCTCCACAGGAACGATCCGAGGCAAACCCACCAAAGCTACAAAAGACACACATCACGCAATAGTAATACCATGACATCTTCAGAAACTTTCCCTTAGGGGAATTTGAGTCCCTCAGTTAGTTCTTTAGGGTTATATGGTTAGACTTAGACTTTACTTATGTGCCTAATATTATTTAGGCTGAGTTTGGTCTTAGCCTTCAAATCTGAAACCCACCCCATTTAATTTTCTGCATTTTCTTTCATTTCAAAAAATAATATGCTGCAACTCCCTGTAAGAATATTGTTTTTAATCATAATCACGTTAATGTGCCTCATAATTTGAGGAAGTAAATTTTCATCACAAACTCCATGGAGAGCCAAATGCAGATGTCTTCATTTTAACCCGCCAATGCCTTTGAAGTTATATATGCAGAGCTTACCATTGTGATTTCTAATTATTTTTAAAACTGTCTGCATGAATTTAGCTCAGGAATTTCACCAGGTGAAGCACCTTAAAGGTGGATACTTCAGGTCTGCGTATCACATACCTAAGAGCCATATTCAGGTTACCAATAATGAGATCTAAGATGGTTATAATGGTTAAAATGATGTTGAGAGAATTTATCAAACTCCTTGGTTTTTAAGACTCATACATAATAGCACATGCACTACGGCACACAAAAAATTAATACTATTAAGTACTATATTAGTAAATAGGCTAACTATATATTCATACTATACATGCTGTATGTTATAATCTGTGTAGAAACTATGTAACTACATATACTTTATATACTGCACATACAAACTATAAATTTATACATATATGCACATATAAAAGTATCTAACTTTTTGTCCTTTTTTGCTCTATAATAAATGTTTTGACATGGTACACCACTGTTTCATTTAGCTTGTTGAGATTCTGCCTCTCTTTGCCTCATCATTTTATAGCTGATTGTATCCTCTTGGGAAACCAGGAAAAGCAAACTGACAGTGCAAAGGGACAGACTGAAGCCAAGAGTGCAAATTGGTAAAGGTACTTTTTCATCTTAGAATGAATCATAGAATGGTTTGGATTGGAAGGGACCTTTAAAAATCATCTAGTCCAACTCCCGGCCATCGATAGAGATATCTTGCACTAGATCAGGCTCCTCAAAGCCCCATCCAACCTGACCTTGAACAGGGGCATTCACATCTCTTGGCAACCTGTTCCTGCATCTCACCACTCTCACAGTAAAGAATTTCTTCCTCGTATCCAATCTAAACCTACCCTCTTTCACTTTAACACTGTTGCCTCATCTGTTGCATCAAAAGTGCAAAATACTTTTGGCAGAAAATAAACCCCCTTGCGTTCTAACGCTCCTCACCAAGGTGGGAGGCTAGGTTTAAATTCTGAGTGATGCCCAATTCACCACTATCGGTCTGGTTGCATTTTATATATTAAACTGTCACGATTCCAGATGCACTAATAGTGGACTGCACCTTCAGTCTAGTCATGCTCATGAACTAGCACAGCCACTTCCTAATGTTTGGTCACGTTCAATGAGAAACTGAAATGGCTAGCTACTTAAGCAGTGCAGTTTATTTTAGCAACAGATATGAAGGTTCTTATGGTTTGCTGGTGATATAAACACTGTCTGCAAAGCACATGTGAGTAAAAATATTGTTAATAGTACAAAGCATGTGATAAAGTTACAAACAGTACAGCCTAGCTATAAATGTAACAGGTAACCCTTTAGAGAGATTTCTAAGTTTCCCAAGGAAGCACTCGGTATAGTCTAAGTCTTACCCACAGGCATCCCTATGGGGGGGAAGAAAGGCTCAGGTCGTCGACTGGTCCCAGGAGTCAGAGGCAGTCCGTGATGGGATCCTCCCTGACTTGTTCACGATGGCATCTTCCCTAGCATCCCCCCTTTCTTGGGCTATTTTTTATACTACTTTTTACCTTCGAGGTGCAGATTGAGTGACTTTAATCATAAATACCTTGATTATGATTGGTGTAAAATTTTCTCGCCTTGCATTTAAAAGTATAGTTTAGGAAAAATTCAGGGCGCAGACTCAAGGAGGAGTGGTCGCACCTTGGAGGCGGGTAGCCTTTGGGCTGGAGGTGTGTTTTGGTATTATAATGACATTATAATGAGCAAAGTTCACACAAAGGACAGCATTTCATCAAAATTTGACAAACTGTTGGCTCAGGGTAGCAAGCGTGCCGCTTATCAGTTCCATAGGATCACCTTGTTCACATATCTGCTGTGTAATCACAGAGCTTGGCCGTGGAATCTTCACTCCACTCCATCCTCCGTGTTGTTTTTGCAAGCAATATTGTTCAGGGAGTCAGGGATGTAGCGAATTCCTCACATACCAGCCACCGCTGTGTTTTACTCTGGAAACGCTTTGATTTCATATCTTTTCCTTAATGTGTGAACAATACTATATATTTTTAATAAAAAATCATATTTTAGGAATTATTCCACACCGTCTTTCTTATAAGCCCTTTTTAAGTATTGAAAGCCCTCAATAAGGTCTCCCTGGAGCCTTTTTTTCTCCAGGCTGACCAGTCCAAACACTGTAAGCCCTTCTTCACAGGAGAGGTGCTCTGATCGTTTTTGTGGTCCTCTTTTCAATTCTCTCTGACAGGTCCATGTCTTTTTGTATTAGGGGCCTCAAAGCTGGATGACCCAGGTGAGGTCTCGTGAGAGTGTATTAGAGAAGGGAGCATCACCTCCTTAAACCCACTGGTCATGCTGCTTTTTGCAGGCTGACTGGCTTTCTGGACTGCAAGTGCACATTGCCAGCTCATGCCCAATTTTTCATCCACCAGCTTCCTCTAGTCCTTCTCTACAGGGCCTCTCTCAGTCTATTTTCATCCCCTAGTCTCTATTGATACTAGTGATTGCCCTGACCCAGGTGCAGGGCCTTGCACTTCGCCTTGTTGAACTTCATGAGATTTGCATGAGCCCATTCCTCAAGCCTGTCAAGCTCCCTCAAGATGGCATCACTTCCCTCAAGCGAATCAACTGCACCACTCATCATGGTGTCATATGCAAACTTACTGAGAATGCACTCAATCCCAGTATCTGTGTTGTTGATTAAGTATTAAATAGTATTGGTCCCAGTACAGACACTTGAGGGACACCACTTGCTACTATTTTTCCTTTCGACATTGAGCCATTAACTGTAACGGCTCTTTCGATGCAGCCTTCAAGCCAATTTCCTTATAAGTACATCCATCAAACCTGTATCTCTCTGATTCAGAAGTAAGAATCTTCTTTGTAAAGTATTGCAAAAAAGCAGCATTCCTATGCAGGGAGTGATAATGAGAGTCTGTAAGTCCCAAGAAGGAACTTTGTAGCGGTTAGCAGCCTTTATCTTTGTGGAAAGCAGCTGTTTGCTGAGGAGGCACAGGTTTTAACACCTCAGAGAAATCAGGCGAAGTGGAACATCTAAGGTAATTGAGAGGTGATGAAAAATATAATAACAAGTAAATGATATTTTTGAGTTTCTGACACTTGATAGTATTGTGATACTTTTTTCAGTACTGGTGGTGTGAAATTAGTAAGTGGAATAAACCATGTCTTCTCAAAGCCCATAGAGAAGCCTTGGCTTGATCCAGAGCGAAAATACCAAAATTCAGCAGAGAGTCTTTGCACAAATCTCTAGACATATTTGTGCCTGAAATCAACAGGAATTTTTTTTTAGTGCTACATCAATTTCCCAGCAAGTAAACAGATGACCGTGTGGCTTCTGAAACAGCTGTGTGCAAATGTGATGATGAATGGTTGAAGGGGACTTAGCAACATAATCAATTTTACAATAAAAGAATTGGAGCCATTATAACCTTAGATCCCCTATCTTTTAGTAAACAGGTTCAACAGAAAATTTAGCAATATTTCATCATTTGTGAGAAAAAAAAATAGTTGCTTCATTCACTCAGACATTTATTAAAATTGTTGGGAAAAAAGTAAAATTCACCACAATCATTTGACTAAGTCAACCGATTACTCAAAATATGTCACTTCTCACTTGCTAAAATAATTTAGAGGTGAAGAATGAAAACAAGAACAGCAAAAGCCCCCCAAAACATAGCTGTGCTGTTCCCTATCTGCCTAAGTACACTGTAATGGGACTACTCTGAAGTTCACTTTAAAAGTTCTGACATTTTTCTGAAGTTAAGTGCAATGAACCATTGTAAGTTTGTTTCTTATTATGCAGTTTGGAAAGAAGCAAAGAAGCACGTTGTTCTTGCTTTGAAGAAAACTCTGCAAAACTGCAGTTTGAAGCAACTGGAAGATTCTTGATTACCACTTCTTTTGGTTAATTTTAGTTGAACTACATCATCACAACAAGTTAGAAATAAAACAAAAACACAAGATTGCTCAACTGTGTTTAAGTAATGATCCCTTTTTCTTATTCTTTCAATTTCCAGAAAGTAGTAGAAATAATGTGTTAACACAGAATTTTGCTAATATCTGATAGTGTCACATAGATGGCTTTACCCTTGATAAAATTGTAGGACATTTTCAAAATGATATGTGGGTGTCTGATAAGACTAATGGTGAAGTGGTACTAAATATGAATACGAGTATAGTAATATGGTTTTATAATGGAAAATAAATGAAGAAAAAGCACTGCTCCTACACACTATCCTCAAAAGATCATACACAGCTTTCATGCACGTATTTCTAATATATTTGTGTGTGTATATGCATGTAGATGCATACAGATAAACAAAAATATCTGCATGTGCATGTTTATGTGTATATACGCTACAAAACAGGGATCAGATAAGTTGATCTACATTATATAAACAATTATGGTAATGACAAAGGAATCAGTAAAGTTGCCTTTTAAAAATACACCCAAAGAGGAAAAGCATTTCAGTAGAACAGGCATAAATATCATAACTACAGCAGCTGCAGTGTAGGCAACATTAATAATAGAAGTTAGAATAATACTGCTTATATAACACTTTCATGTGCAGACCAGATCACAAAGCAGTTTGCAAAAAGACTACATTATCATCTTCTCCATTTTACAGAAAATGAGGTACAGTGACGTGAAGTGCTTTGGGAACAAGAGACAGAACCAGGAATAACTCATAGTTCTGTTGATTTCCAATCAATGTACAACTACTTTGTCCCTTGATAGCTATTCATTCAGTTTCTGTCATAACTTTTAAAATTAATCCCAACTACTCATAAGAAAGAATCATGTAAATTTAATCTAATTAATAGTTCTTGTACATTTTAAAGAGACAACTGACAAAACATGGCATTGCAAAACATTTTTTGAAATAGTCATAACTGCTCTCAATCTGACAGTTGTTGGCTCCTTTTCCCTTTCATCCTGCCACCAATATAATCAGCTCACATCATACAGTAAGAATATGAACCTGAACACTTAACTTCAAACAGAAATTTTACAAAATATTTTTCCCTGTATTAAAGTTCAAGGACAACTTCTTTGCCATGATTCAGAGTTAATTTTGCAAAGCTTACTCTATACATCCCAGTGATATATATACTGCAGCTACTATAATTTATGAAACAATAGCTAAGTCAAGTGATCTTTTTTTTAGGAACATAGTATGCTCAGCCTTCCATCTATAGAGCTCTGTGGTTGCGCAGAAAAAAATTGTACCATCTTCTGATGAAACCATTACGTTTTAGGCACAGAAAACTGTAGAACAGTTTAGCTAAAGTGCTCAAACAGTATTTCATCCCACAAAGCAAATAAAATGTTTTTGCTTCTTTGCTACAAGACTCTCCAGTCTCATTTGCTTTAATAGATACTTTTATTCAGAGTAGTCCACACCTATTTTTTTCAATTTTTTGGTGACTTTAGTAAGTGTGACAAATGTATGCTGCTTGTTGTGATGCTTACATGTTCCAAGGTAGGGCATGGCATTTTATCGGATATGCAACCTGAAATACATTTTAGTGGGCTTTACAGACTGAAGATCTGAGGAATAAACTTTCTCTCTATGGAGATGTTATGAAGTAAATTGATCCTTCTTGAATTTCTATAAGGTTTCTGACCACCTTTAGTTCTTAATAACCAGTGACATTGGGCATACGTTCAGCCCTTCCTCTGTAGCATTTTGCTTACTGGGTTCTACATTCGATGTTCACTCCCTGGGTTTTTGGCACATTTTCAGTGTAATATATTACTTCGGATTTAAGTCTGTCGCACTTCCTTCATTTTGATTTCTTGGCCAAACATATTCCAGTTTCTAAGTGAGCTTTATTTGGTTAAATAATTCCAGGTAAGTTGAAAAGTATTTCTTGGTAAGAACTTCATGCTTTGTTTTGTCTTCCCAGAATATAATACTCAGCTTTTTGTTCAAAAAAAAAAAAAAAAAGAAAAAAAAAAAGCCAGCATACTACAAAACCTGAGTCTGCACAGCACACTACTAATGCACTTCTACATGCACATAGTACTATATTTTTATATGTAGTTTCTAAATGCTTGAAAAATATTTTTATTTTTTAGAATTTCTGCATCTTCCAACCATATTGCTTAAATAGATTTGCTCATTTTTTGGGGGGGTAGCAAGGAACAAACTTTTAGTAATGTTCAGCCCAGGCTCTCTGGCATACAAAATCTTTCATAATTCAAAATATATTTTAATTTTTTATTTTCTCCCACAGAAAATAAAAAATTATTTTTTTAAAAGAAATGTTGTCCATTAGCAAATCTAACAGTGAATACCTGATTATCTTTACTTTGCATCCAAAAATATTCTTTTTCTCAGTAAGTGACCTTACTTGAAGGTCTTACTTGATTTAAATCTTACTTGAAATTTTATTTCACTTGATTGCAAGTAATTTTTGTAAAATATGAGCAAAAATATCCAATTCACTGTTTCTTCATTTTGTTAAAAGTGTCATAACTGGTTGAATTTGACTACTGAAAAGTAGTGTAGTGACCTTGCATGTTGCAGGCCACATGTTACTTTTCTGGGATTAGGACCCATTTGTTTACATGTTTTGTTTTCAAGATATAACTCCACTTAGAGGTAAAATAAAAATAATAAAATATAATATAATAATATATTTTTTTCACTTCTGAATTTTACCTGAAAAAGAAATTAAAAACATCTACAGCACAAATGTATCATATGTCTTGCCATTGTTTTGCATTCCTAAATATTCTTTTAGTTGACATTTGCAATCTCTTATGACATGGCTTCATGTCTGGTCTGATATAAATCAATATACATTGATGTATTATTTTTTTCTACTTTCCTCGTCTTTCTCTACCTCAATATTTGCTCCCTACCAGCCCTCACAATTTCTTATCCTTGTAAGGTCCTGTACTTATGCTTTCTATAAATCTGTCTTGTGTATAACACTTTTAGACTCATTCTTTTCCTTCACTGGTACAAAGAGTTTCCATTAAAAGTTTTATGTCTACATATCTCCACTATTTTCCTGTTTTTAAAAGATGTTCATAATTTTCTATCAGATAAAAGCTGATAAGGCTTCTCCACCACTGCTAAGCTGCATGAAATATGAATATGCTATCTTACATGACTGTCAATTTCTTTTGGGTTAAGCTGCCAATTTTTGGAAGCTAAAAATTTGGAAATTGTAATAACATAGAAAGAAAATGAAGCAAAAAAAAAAAAAAGGAAAAATTAAAGGAAAGACTTTAATACCACTTATCATATAGAGATACTACAAACTCAAGTACAAGTAAAAATTCTTATATTATTTTTTTGTCATTTAAAAGCAATAGAAAGATGGCCTCCAAAAGTTAACCTTTATCAGTCACTGAGTCTCATTGTTCTTAGCTTTAGAATGATTAACATAGGTCATATCTTATGTGAAAGATATGGCACAAAAATTTACACAAGAGAATACTGGCAATAAGGGTTTGAATAATTAAAATGGAGAATAAATTCTCCAAACAGTGCTCTTCCGAAATTTGCTTTTGAAGAACACAGTAGGATATTTCATATATTAAGTCTGTTTCTCCATAACAGTGGTATAAACAACACTGACTCATAGAACAGCCCAGGTTGGAAGGAACCTTGAAAGATCATCTGGTCCAACATTTTGCGGGGAAAGGAGCCTATATGAGATTATCTGAGATTATCTATCTCCAGTTACTTCTTTAAAACCTGCAGTGATATGGACTCTACCATGTCCTGGGAAGGTTGTTTCAGTGATTGATTGCTGTCACTGTGACACTTTTCTCACTTCTTGACACTGTGTGTTGAGATGAAAACTCTTCTTATGTAACGTGCAGTCATTGCCCCTTATTCCCTTCATGTGGCTCCTTGGGAAGAGAAAACCTCTGATCTCTTTGTAGACACCCTTTAGGTACTGGAAAACTGTGATGAGGTCGCCCTGAGCCTTCTCTTCTATGGGGGTCAAAAGACCTAACTCCTTCAGTCTTTCCTCTTAAGGGAGGTTTTCCAGACCTTTGATCATCCTTGTGGCCTTTCTTTGCACCCTCTCCAGTCAGTCTGCGTTTTGGTTGAATTGTGGGGGTCAGAACTGGACGCAGTACTCCAAGTGTGGCCTGAAAGGTGCTGAATACAGTGTGATGATCATGTCTCTCTTGTCTAGTAATGGTCCCATGAATGCAGTTTGGAATTGAATTTGTTGCAGCAGCGGTGCATTACTGACTTACATTTAGCTTGTTGTCCACCAGGACCCCCAAGTCCCTTTCAGCAAGACTGCTCCCCAGCCACACAGGTCCTAGCCTGTAGTGGTCTCTTTGATTATGTCACCTCAGGTGTCAAACCTTGTACTTGTCTTTATTCAATTTCATACAGTTCTTGGTTGCCCACTCTTCCGGCCCATCCAAGTGTCTTAAATTGGCTTTCCCTTCTGACACGTCTACAGTACAACGCAGTTTAGTTTCATCAGCAGACTTGGTAAAGGTGCTTTCAGTCCCACTGTCTTGATCATCACTGACATCCATGTCATCAATGAAACTTCTAATCCCTATATACTGAAAGTTAAATAAATTCTTTTCATCTTGCTGGTCCCTGTAAGACTGATGAACCTCTCTTATCTTGTTTCTGTAAATTAGTTACTAAAACTTCAGAAGTCCTTGTTTTCTTATTCTAGACTGTGAAAACCGAAAAATATAGGCTGATTATGAGCAAACTAAAGCCAAACTTTCTGGAGAGTTGCAGGTTATTTTGCTTGAGAATTTAAGTACACTAAAGACAAGAAAAATTATATCAGACTGCTGTAAAACTGGGAGATGTGTCCAGCAGCAAGTGTCTGTATCAGCCAACTAATGTTTTATATCAAATAATGTTCCAGAACATTATGGTAAAATAGGGCAAACTCATGGAAATTGTGTTCTTGCTTTTGGATGTGCACTTTAATAGCAGTTGCACATTGCCATGGCCATATGTTTTACATCAGGTGCCAAAAAGTTATAGTTCTACCTACCATCATGTACCACATGATTCATCTAAGCTCTTGGGCAGTTGCTAAGCTTAATACTCTTGTGACAATTTTCACCTTGCCACTGATGATACCTTTCCAGATTAAGAGCCCTTCAAGTGATCCCTTCTTCACATTGATCTTATTGAAAGAGGAAGTTGTAAACTAGCTTTCAATGTCTTTTTATTCAATGCTGTGATTAAAAAAAAATCCATACTGTTATCAGCTTCTGCCTTTTTTTTTTTCAGCCAGATTGGCAAATTCCATTAACTTTAGTGCATATCACTGACAGCAATCTATTTGGATTGAACTATTGAACAAAAATGGCTAAAGTTTATCACATCTTGGTACAGTTGTACATAGATGCATATCCAGGACTCAGAATACTCAACTCAGCTCTGTTTTCTGCTCAAGAAATAGGATCAGTATGGCAGAAAAAAAGCATTTGGAGGTTTGCTTGGAATGAAGTGAATAGGTGTTTGGAATTTTTTTGGGGTTGTTGTTATTGGGTTTTTGTTGTTTGTTTTTTTTTCTCCCCACAATGACAAACAGACTTTCACTTTACCAGGACAAAACTTGTTGACTTACTGAATAAATAAATACATAACTTTCACTACAATGGCCTTTGGATGTTTTGATGTTTTTGATGTGAGTGGCTGTCTCAACTTTTTTTCATGACTACTAGAGGATTGTGAGTTAAATTCATTGCAGAATTTTCTACTTCAACAGCTTCTCAACAGTTAGATGTTCTTTTTTGCTGTTCTGTCCTCTATACACTTTGCTGTTTTCTGAAAATACCTAAAAATACAAAAAAAAAAAAAAAGAGGCCCACAGAAGCCTCCCAAATAAATAAATAAACAATTGCACACACCTTTTTCCTCAGTTTAATGAAATGTAGTGCTTGGATCCTGCTCACAAACAATGACTGCCAGAAGGCTGCCAGGAACAGAATGTGCAAAGCAGGGGGCTGATGTTACATCAAATATCATTGATCAACTCTGCAGTAATGCTGAAGTCGACCAATATTTACATTAGTCTGTCACATCTGTGATTGATTATGGCTCAGCTACAGCCAAATACAAACATTTATGAAAAGAAACAAAATAAAGGTATAGCTAAAATGGAAACACACACACACAGACCCCCAAAACCAAAACAACTACGCTAGGATATAGTACATAAAACCCGGACGATTACAGATAGAAAATATCATTATTTTTGCTCAGAAATTAAAGAGCTGGGATTATGTTCAGTGCACACACCAACATGCTATGAAGCGCAAAGAAATGGGAATGTTTTTATCCTCGTATTCGTAAAGAAGTAGCCACAACTACTTCAATTCTCTTTCCTTCCCTCTTCCACTGAGCACTGTTATACACAATATATTTTAACAACCTAAACTTCTTGAATCCTAGCTCCAGACACTAGTCCAGATTAGTTGTTTTTTTCATCCCTTCCAGTATTTCCAGAAAAATGAACATCAGGTAATGTATCATGCAATCAGACAATTCAAAAATAAATAGAGCTATTTAAAATTTGGGTGTTTTTTGTTTGTTTGTTGTTTTGGTTCGTTTTTTTTTTATGACATGAAATAATTCCTATTCATTTTAGTGTCTGAGAAAATAGTAGGTATTTATTGTTATAAGTGGATATGGAAGTGATTTAGAATCCTAGTTTGCCAAGATCATTTAATCTTTTAATGCATTCTTCTGACAACTTGTTGGCTTTAAGTTAGTATCATTTCTTCCAGAGTTTTAAGGCTCAGACCTGAATTGGAACAAGCAATAACTTTTTTATCTCATAATGCTTTAACATTCATCCTACACTGAAAGCATAAGACATATATAGAAGGGAAGGAGGAGGAGACCTTTACTACAAAATAATAATAATAACAACAACAACAACAACAACAACAATAACAATAGTAGTAGTAGTAGTAGTACTAGTGGTGGTGGTAGTAGCTGCAGTTCAAATCAAAGAGAGGAAAACACTTGTGCAGGTAAGTCTGTGAGCTTGGGACCAATTTTTATGAATGTAATGTGTAGGAAATACTTGCCAGTAAAAATTTATGGGGCTATGCTTCAGGAACCATTGCTCTGAATGAGTGATGAAACATGTCTTGATCTGGTACATGATCAGGTTCTAGTTCTCCCTCAAGCCAACAGAAAGTCTTTTTCTTATTTCTCTCATCCATAAATTATCATTGTAATATCAAAAGATAGCATATAAATCTGAAAATTAACTTGAAATTAATGAAAAAGTTACTGGGAATGAATGAAATGTGTAGAGTTCACTGAAAAGACCGCTGAAAATTTATTTTGTGTATTAAAAACTATGCTGATAGATTGAATTTTGTTCACTTAAAGGTTTCTCTGGTATTTTAGGTTTCAAGAAAGACCTTAATAATTTTAATCTAGTAGTTATCCCATTGGCTTAATTGACATAAACATGATGCTGCTTCTAACTGCGTGCTGAGTTTAACATGGAATTTATACACAGAGTTTATCAGTTCAAAGGTGCTTGCCTTGAAGGAAACATGTTGGTCTGGCTTGTCTTCTGTTTTCTGTTCTGCTACAGGCAGCTCAATTAGCCATTGTTTTCCAAGTGTCCTGAAATTTTATTTTTAGGTTCAGGTTTCAGGTGCTTATGATTTGTTCAGACTTTAACCAATTAAATTAAGTTTTACCTCAAGCTGAAATTTTGACTATGCTGGGGATATTTTTAACTTCTAGCAAAAAAAAATTTCATCTACAGTGTGAACCTAATTAAAGAGACTTTTTATTTTCGTTTATGGTTTTGGGTTTTTTTTTTTTTTTTTTTTGAATGCTAATAGGAATTCTGGCAATGTGTTCTTTGGAATGCTGTTGTAGCACCAAGATGTAGGATAGGGACTTGAAATTTGGCAGACAACTGACTTTTGCATAATGAATTTCTTTTTTGCCATTCCTGTGAAAATCTGTCCTTGTTTGACCTAGTTGTAAGCTTAAGAAACATTGTAGTTTGCATATTCTTAGAAGAGACTTGCTAGAGGTTGTGTTAATACCTCTGTAAGTTTCACTAAGTACTCTAAAGCCTCATACAGTTATTAGAAATGTCTAAGCTGCCACTTGACATCTGGCCAAGCATTACAGGTGCAAATCCATTACTTTTCCTCTAGTGGCCATTCTGGGCGAAACTGGAACAAGGCAGCAGAAAAGAAATCAGGAGAGAAATCAAAGGCTTGTCTTTTGTGTGCTTTCAGTAATTCTCTCTCAGAGAAGGTCAATGCTAAATTGGAACACAAAAATGCCTAAATGAAAACATGTAATTCTACCAGTCTACAACCAGCTGCTATTTAGCTTTGGAGAGTTTTAACTGAGATTTAGTGTTTCTCGGACCTCTAGGGTTTATTCAACAGTTTTAACTTCAGTTTCCCCTGCCGTTTTAGAAACCTTGTACAATCTGAGACATCTGCACAAAAGAAGCAGCTATGTCAGAAGACAACTGAGAGAAATGTGCCTTTCCAGGCTGGTAGCTGAAAAACATATGTATACCTTATGAATTTTAAAAGGCTAGATGTCTATACTTAGGGAATGAAATCAACCTCTTACAGTTGAGAATGTTCAAGAGATTCCCCAAATGGATAGACCTAAATTGTTCTTTGCTTATAACTCACCTAGACCAGGATCTCTCTACCTAAACTTACAGATAGGGCTAATCCAATAATCATCCTCACTGCAAACTTTAGACAGAAATGAGTACACTCTTTATAGATTGACCTTTTTTGAAGAGACAAATGAAAGAAACCATTGCATCTAAAGCATTTGCAAAAATATGGAATCCCTAAAATTTAATCTTTTAAGGTGGGGGGGTGGAATTTGGCCCATGCAGTTCCTTGGAATAACTGATACCTCATGCTGTGGCTTTTGTGTATATTGGAAAACGGGTGGTGTTCATTTACCTACATAGAAACCATGCAGCAACTGTGATGCTAATATTTCCTGGCTAAGGATTTTCCTCGGGAGGAAACACTGCTCCTAAGGACATTTCTGTAATTCAATCGTTTCTTAAAAAAATAATATAATTCACAGAACTAGGAAAAAAATAATATATGCCTTCTTGCACTATTTTAGCAGGACAAATTGAAATATTTAGCCCCTTCTAATCTGATTCATCTGACTGATATTGACTGAGATGTAAGCTAGCTCAAGATTTTAAATCATTAGTAATGGGAAAGATATTCATATATAAATATTTAATGATAATAACAACAGAAAAAAAAAAAAACAAACAAATTAAGAAACAGATGTTGCATTACATTTCAAGAAAAAAATATTGAATATAAGCATGAAAAAATCCAAAGAGTGGAACTCATCATCTTATTTTCATGGGTTTAGCAAAACTATTGCAGATAAAGCAAAAATTCATTGTAGCACTGACCTTTGCACTGTAGCTATTACTGATCATCGATATTCCAAACAGGATTTAAGACATTTTATCTAGAGCACAACTAGTTTCATGGTGCAATGAAACTTTTTGCATGCAAAATAACTTCCCTTCAATATATTATGACCGTTGCCTTCATATTTTGCAATGATTTACAATAAAGAGTTCAGAACACACACATCCAAAACCACAAAACTGGGACTGCTTATATTTAGGAGACTTAGCAACATTAGAAGTGAGCTAGAAAATCATAGAACTGAAGAATGGTTTAGGTTGGAAGAGACCTTTAAAATTCATCCAGTCCACCTCCCCAGCCATAGTGCCTCACCACCACCAATGTAAAAAAAATTCTTCCTTATATCCAATCTAAAGTTAACCTTTTTCACTCTAAAAATATTGCCCCTTGTCATTACAGGCTCAGGTTAAATTTTTTTCTCTGTCTTTCTTATAAGCCCCTATTAAGTATTGAAAGGCTACTACACCGTCTCCTTAGAGCCCCAAATCTCTCAGCATTTCTTCATAGGAGAGGTTTTCCATCCCTCTGACCATTATTGTGGCTTTCCTCTAGACCCACTCTAACAGGTCCATATTGTTCTTGTACTGTGGGCCCTGAACTGGATGCAGTACTCCAGGTGGAGTCTCATGAGAGTAGGGTAGAGGGGGAGAATCACCTTGTCAACTTTCTTGCCACATTGCTTTTCATGCAACACATAATATGACTGGTTTTCAGGGTTGGAAGTGTATATTACCAGCTCATGTTCAATTTTTCATCCACCAGCATCCTCTGGTCCTTCTCCTTTAGTCCTGATAACTGAAGCCCAAGCCGACACCAATCTTGACCTCTCTAATTAGTTCACCTACATTGGCAAGCAACTTGTCCAGTAACGTTTCTCCTCTGGTTGGGCCATTTATCGCATGGCATGTCAGGGTGACAGAAGTTCCACAGCAGGTTAGTGACTTGCGGGCATGATGCTTCCCATCAGCATAAGAATGTTTCATCTACAGGCTGTTCTTGGTTGGGCACCCTGTAGTAAACAGCAACAGCAACTATGAGGTCTCCTTTGTTGGCTTGGCCCTAATTTTTACCCATAAGCTCTCAACCTGTTCATCGCTTTTTTTCAGACAGCTCTGTGCAGTCAATCCGGTGTCCTAAATAGAGGGGAACCTCCCATGCCTCCTTCCTCACCTGTCCCTTCTGAACAGTTTACAACCATCAGTTGCAGTGCTCCATTCACGTGATTCATCCCACCACATTTCAGCAATAGTGATTACATCGTAGCTTTCTAGCTGCACAGTGGCTTCCATTTCCTCCTGTTTGTTACTGTGTAACATGCAATGGTATGGAGGTACTTCAGCTGGGCTATCAACTTTTACACCATTTTAGAGGAACACCTTTAAGACATGTTTTCCTTGAAATTCCATTTCTTTGATTTGAAAAGACAGTCATCTCTAGTACGTATCCAAGTCTATTTTTGTTTTTGTCATCACACAAAATGTAAGAAACTTTGCATCTATGGGACTTACATTTAGGAACAGATGTTAAACAAATTTTGGATTTATTATTATATTAGAATGTTGAAAGCCAGAGTCTGTGTAAGATTAGATCTAATAGATCACTGAAAATATTGGAATATCAACAATAAAATCAGTCAAATGTAGTACAGGACATATTAATTAAACCTTAGGATGAGTATCATTTTATTATATACTATTAATCTCATGTTTAAAATCTTAGAACAAAAAAAATCCAGAAGTTAATTGTGTATAGAATTTACTGACATTGAGAAATATAATCAGTAGGAACAATATATAGGTTCACTTTATTAAATATTTAATTGCTATCAGAAATTTACTTAGCTAATTTATGCTATCAGTATGAAATGTCATTAAAAGCTTCTGGCTACATTAGCTGTCTGAAGTGAAAATAAGAGGTATTACATTAGAGTTGATCAGCAATTCAGAAACCTCTTCCTGTGGCAACTTCGGGGATGTCAAAATTTGGTTTAATTTTAGAGTTTGTCAAGAAGTTAAATATTGATTATTTATTTAAAGTGAAATATCCAAAAACTATTTGCCCAGAAAGGTGAGCCCATGCCAAGTACAATGAAGTTAAACCAGGCCAACTGTAAGGTCCTGCACCTGGGTTGTGGCAATCCCAAGCACAAACGGAGGGTGAGCGGAGAATGGATTGAGAGCAGACCTGAGGAGAAGGACTTAGGGGGGTTGGTGGACGAGCATTTCAACATGAACTGACAATGTGCGCATGTGGCGTAGAAGGCCAACCACATCCTGGGTTGCATCAGAAGAAGCATGGCCAGCAGTTCAAGGATGACTCTACACCTCTACTCGCCTCTGGTGAGATCCCACCTGGAGTTCTGTGTCCAGCTCTGGAGCCCTCAGCACAAGAAGGATATGGACCTGTTGGAGAGGGTCCAGAGGAGGGCCACAAAGATGATCAGAGGGCTGGAGCACACCTCTTATGAGGACAGGCTAAGAGAGTTGGAGTTGTTCAGCCTGGAGAAGGTTCCAGGGAGATTTTATAGCAGCTTTCCAGTATCTGAAGGGGGCCTACAAGAAAGCTGGAGAGGGACTTTTTCAAGGGCATGTAGTGATAGGACAAGGGGTAATGGCTTCAAACTGAAAGATGATAGATTTAAATTAGATATCAGAAAGGAATTTTTCACTATGAGAGTGATGAGACACAGACAGGTTGCCCAGAGAAGTTGTGGAGGCCCCATCCCTGGAAGTGTTCAAGACCAGGTTGGATGGGTCTTTGAGCAACCTGGTCTAGTGGAAGGTATCCCTGCCTACTGCAGGGGAGTTGAAACTAGATGATCTTTAAGATCTCTTCCAACGTAAACCATTCTATGATCTTCTTTTTAAATATTTTTATAGAAATAAGAACACTGAATTCATAGTACTTTAGTCATAATAGTGATGGTATTGATCAGTAAGTGGTAGATCAGTTTCCACTGGTCATTTAAAAATAGAAGAAACTTCCTTTTCTGAATGAAAGATGTTCTATAAAAAAATATTTACTGTATGTATAGATTCCTGAGGAAGTTTCGCTTTATTATTAATTTATGCTTAGTACTGAAAGAATATTTTTCCTTCTGTGCAACTTCTGAGTTGTTATTATTTCATTTGAGCTCGTAAAATTATTTTCAAGAAAATCTTTCTCAGTACACCTGGCTGAACTGGAACACATTAAATTTTGTCTTCCCCAGCTGCAGTGAAAAATAAGATACTATTTAGAGTTTCAATAGGTTTCAGTCAGATTTCCTAAAGCAAAGAGACCCTGAGTGTGCAAAAAGTTATTGATTTTCTTACTTCTATAAACTGTGCATATGGTGTTTGACTTAAAGATTATTTCATTGGCCTGTGATCACTTATTCTTGTTACAGAGGCCCTCCTAAAATGACCAGTACAGTAGAGGACTTTTCCCTTTCTCTGGCTGTATTTTTTCATGGTTGCGGCCATTTAACAGGGTTAGTGGATAGTAGGGGGAGTCAACAGATTTAGTGTATTACATGATGGAAAAAAGTATGGGGGAAATTGATACCATCAGCATCATCATAATAATGTTTCATAATAATGTATTAATAATTTTGATTGTATTTAATAATATGTATTTAATATTTAATAATAATATTCTTATTGGGGTTCATTTGTCCAAAAATACTGTCTCTGATAAAAGTATCTGGTAAAAGGCAAGGTGCATTATTATAGGACATACTCTAAGTAGTTAGGTCACTTGGCAAGAAGATGAAAGGGTCCAAGTCCTGCTCATAGATGTACTTACATATGTTACTTTAAAAACAAAAGTGAAGTTGGGATAAACCAGGGAAAAGAACCTTACTCTGTCTTCTCCTACCTGATGGAGCTACTAGATAGCAGGGTTATGTCAATTTTCACTTGTTCTACTTCTCTGCCAGCCACTCTGGGATTCTTAGCTGCAGCCAGTCATCTGGCTACTCAGCAGTAAAAGTTGAGAAAAAGGACTCCACTCCAGAACATTTTAAGGCCAGATATGGTATCAGAAGTGAAAAGATTGTTTTGGCTAAAAAAAAACACTGAACCTGATCCCCTGCTTTCAAGGCAAAAGGTCCAATCAATAGGATAATCTATTTCCCACGTCTGGGTTTTGTAATGAAAATGGCCGTGATTGTATCACTTCATACTTGACACAAGGCTACCTGAGCTTGTGCTGAAGGTCTGTTCTGTTAAACCCACTGGATAAATCCCCTGAAAGGAGGACAGATAGGCAGATCTATGGATCAGAACTGATTTTACAAAGGAAATTCCTCCCCAGACTGTGTCTTCTGTATCTATGAATATACTCCTAACACAGGTACCACAGGCAACACAAGGAAGAAGACAGAAATGCTGTGTGAATTTATATGTAGTGTCATTACATCTTATTCAAAATAACAAGGTAAACCAAGTAAATTAATCCACACAAAACTCAACTAATTGGTTTCTGCTATTAGCTCTAGTTCTTTGATACATTGATCCTTGTCATTAATGAATTGTAAGCACATTTTAAGGATCTGCAGGTTTTGGTGTGAGAAGGGTATAGTTCAAGAAAGTCGATATATTCCTTCCTACTAGCTTCCCGAATAAGAAAGCAAGTCTTAGAAGATAAAAATAACCTCAGAAATCAGGCACAACCATATTTTGATCAGCCGCATACTCACCCAAAACTGAAATAGGATTCAGCTCCAGATTGTTGACAACTAAATTTAGGTATTTACAATCTGGAGCTGTATCCCACCACTAAATATAGGCTTGTGCAATCTGGAATCCCATCACATGTTACAGAAAAGTAATTCTAACCAATGAAAATTATTAAGATACTACAAGAAAGGACTGATGAACTAAGGTTAAACACTCATGTTGCATCATTTAACAAGGTAATGACTGAGAGGATGACACAAAAGCAAATGACAACACATTTAGAGGGTTTAAGTAAATGCCAGAGAAAATTACTACTGCACATATTTTTATATATGTAAATAGAAATTATATAACTAGCACTGAAGTTATTCATAAAGAAAAATTCACATCATTTTAATACAAAGAAGAAAATAAAGAAAAGTGCACTTGTAGAATGAAGATCAGGAAAAAATGTTGGAAAAAGGTTAATATGGGGAAAAAATAAACCTAGGGGTATATTCACTCCATGCAGCTTTTCTTTTGATCCTACCATATGCTCCACCACAATAAGATGATTGATATGTTTGTTTTAAATTCATGCATGCATTGTAATTTTCATGTGTAAAAATAAATATTCCTTTCATATTTTTCAAAATATGGAAAACTGGTGGAAAGATGATCTTCTAAAGGATCTAAAGATGGTAGGTACCCATGTGGATTTAAGTATGTTAGACATGTCCCTCTCCTCTCTGGGTCGAATGTATCTTTCTGCACACTCTTAAATTTAGTCAAGTGCAATGTAGGAACTGAAGATGCAATATGAAAAAGTAGAAGGGTCTTTAGTATTCACCCACTTCCCCTAGAAATAATCCATTATACCATCTTATTAATAACATGTGAACATGAACATGTATTGAAGCAAGAAAAGGAGAAAGTGGATAAATAGAAAAGCTCCATCATCTTGTCTGGAAATACTTTATGCGTATTCCATATTTACAAGCAAATTATGTACAGCAAATTGAAATTGAGACATATAACTACTGAGGATTATTTATCTTAGGGAGTCATTTCCAAATCCATCTGTGCACTTAATATTGGGAAAGTGCTCTGAAAAGTTTCCCATGTTAATGATATTTCAGATTCACTGTCAGATTAGACATTAGGTTACTAACTATGAAACTGAATTCTAAGATTTTGGTAAATAAATTGATTTTTACCATTACTAATGAAAGGCCACACACATTTCTTTAACCTACCAAAAAAAAAAAAATCATTGTTATAGTCATGTCTTGGCCTGCGATGACTTCAGCTTGTTTTAGCCATAATAACAATTGTCTAACAGTGAAGTGAATATTTCCTAAATTTGTTTTGGTTTACCGTTAGTTTATGGCAGCACCAAGTGTGGACTGAACTGTCTGTGGTCTCAGATAGAAATGTGTGGAAAGGTAGAGACACAGGTCAGCAACAGAAATCACAAACTGCAAAGACAATTCACAGCATCCTATTTTTACAAACAACAAGATTCTGAATGTAAAATAATATTCAAAACTATAACGTAGGTGTTGATCCAAATTGTATAAAAGAGAAGTTAATTAGAAAAATGATCAATTATAGATATAATTGTTGCAATTGAGTGTGCGTATATGTATCTCAGAGAATTAAAGATTGTTGTGAGGGGAATGTTAAAAGTAATAAATAAAACCAGCTTCAGATTTCAAAATGTAACTTTACCAGACTAATACTCATTAACAACACACATTGGCAATGGTTAGTTTTTATCATTGTATATTTAAAGTCATCAGTCTTTAAAAATCATATTCTACATCATCTTTGAACATACAATGTTCAAATCTGATGCCACACAGCACTGAGCACTGTGGTCCTTGATGGCCTTAGTCATTGACATGGTCAGGCTAAAGAGCCGTTCAAGGAGAGAAGCCAGAAAAAAAGTGTATGTCTTTTTTTCCTCATGCTTTAATTTAGGATCTTGTCCTTTTATTAGAGATCTTAATTCCTAGGCAAATCCCAGCCTTGAGCATCATGCTTGGTGGGGTAAGATGGAGGTTGCTTTGCCAGTCCCAACAGGTGCACTATCCTGTTAGTTCACTTGGAGTTGTTTTGTTTTTGTGTTTTTTTTTTTTTTATCTTTTCCTAAACAGTCCTAAAGGAATGTTAAAGATGTTTAAGAAATTGAATTTGAACCAGAGGGATTTTTTTATATCCTTATTTCACTTCATAATGTTTTGTACATTCTTGATTATTTTCTACTTCAGAAGTAAGCATTAATTGCTGCTTATTTTCCCATATATTTTTTTACAGTTCTAGATTTGTGTTCTGAATTTTGAGTTTGTGGTAAAGGTAGGGAAATTAGAAATCCTTATTCTTTATATTTATGTTCCAGTGTCATAGTTATCACAGTAATATTTTAATGCCTTGTATTACAAACCACAAGCTCAAGGATGTTCAGATTTAGGAATCTGAGCCCTATCTCTGTAAAGTGTCTATGAATGTTTTCTCGGAACTAAAAAAAAAAAAAAAAAACTTGCGAAAAGCAGATGTACTGTACATTTACTTGACATTATAAGTTTATGTACAGTATAATATGCAGTATTACAGTATTTAAGTCTCTCTTTAACTAGTCAATTTATAGCAAATGAATAGTCATTAATTAAAAAATGCCTTTTAGAACTGAAAATCAAAGATGGTAAATCTTTCAAGTTTTCCCTATCAAAAATGTGAATAAGGAGTGGCACTTGTAATTAATTGTAGCACCTAACTCTCAGTTGTTCGTGTTGCAGAGGCATCTTTTACATTTAGGAATTCTAAATGCATTAATTTTTAAAAGAAAGCCCTAATATGGATTTTTTTTTATCTTTTTATCCTTAGGAATCATGAAATATTTTACAGTATAGTATCTGAGCTTCAAAGCATTACTCATCTGAGAAACCTTCGCTATGCAAATAATTATATTCACTTGCCAAGTAAGTGGCTGTATGAATAAAATGTATATGATAGACCTTTCCTATAAAGCTATTACCTACTTCACAAAATGGAGCAAGTATCTAAGAGCTCAAGGTTACATCACGTCAATCGGAATTTTTCCATTGATTTTAGTAGAAGCCAAGCAAGGTCTCAAAGATGCCAAAAGAACATTAACCCAGATCTATATTACTGGCTCACAGTAAACTTTGACCCCCCCTCAGTCTAGAAATTTTCCTCTTGAGTGTATACCAATTTGATCTTTATTGAACACAGTGAACTCGCTGTCACATCTCACCTGGAAGATACAAGCTTTTACTGTTCAAAGACAGAACACAAAGATCTGTGTTAAGCACAAATCTTATTTTAGTCTGTTGAGAAAAAAAATAATATTTATTGTCCCTTGTTAAATTTCACATTATGAATGAAGAGTATTCTCAGGGCTTTAAAAAAAGGCAGTTAGACATGCTCATATTGAGATTTCTTGTCCTTTTCAGCAGCTGTTGATCCTTTGTGCATTTCTGCTCTTCAGAACACATAGTTGATGCAGTATATTTTCATTATATGTGTGATAAAGAGAAAAAGAAATAATTCTAGTTTGACTGATGCAGAAGTTTGAGGCACTACATTAGTGTCTAACATTCTGTAGTGCTTTAATTGTACACCTTTTCTAATAGAAAATCTCGGGAAGGAATTTTAATTCAGTTTTAACCCTTTTAAACTGTAATGCTGAGAATATTGTTTAACCTTATAAATCTTGGAGTCCCATAATAACTATTATCAAGACCTAAATGTTTCAAACTTCATTAAACTGTATATTCCCTTTGAGATAACAGAGACAAACTGAATATTAGTTTCTTTATCAGTATTCTATTTTCCTTCACAGCAAAGAATGAGTTATAGTCTGTCAAGGACAGAATTCCTGCTTTGCACAAAATAGTAGTTTTGAACTATGTCATTTAGAAGATCATCAAAAGTGCTTTGCTTGATAAC
Source organism: Tringa tobata (assembly GCA_033628505.1). NCBI lineage: Eukaryota > Metazoa > Chordata > Aves > Charadriiformes > Scolopacidae > Tringa > Tringa tobata. The sequence goes on along the minus strand of JAHREE010000279.1, from coordinate 19,382,867 downwards.
ATCTGAAGAGGAATCCATACATTATTTACTATAGAAGAGGGAAATATTTATTTTTCTTTTAAGATTTCTTCTTAATTAATATTCCTAATAGTACACTGATCAGATTATTCTGAAGATTATAGAAGCTATACATCACTTTACTTGATTTATCTAAAAAAACCTTAATATTGCTGGAAACACTAAATAAAGGACAACTTACATTTTCTGCTTTACATATCTTTTTGTGAAGAAGTTACAAGTATTTGTGTGTGTACGGTGCATAAACCGTATGTTTATTCTAAAGGAAACATATACAGCATGTAATCTTTTAATTTAAAGAATGAAAATATAAGCAAACAAATAAACAATAAATTCTGCATTTCATGTTAGGTCTTCCCAGGGAAATAGGAGACTCCATCCTAAAACACACCGAATGGAGACTTTTTTTTTTATTTGCTTTTATGTTTGCTTTTTTGTTTAAAGCAGCAAAGTATTCTCAGCGATTGTTCTGGAAATAGATGATTTAAAACACATATTTCAGCGTTCTTCTGTATCAAAGTTAAAATATAAAAGAATCACGATATGCAGTAGAAAACAAAATTCCATGAATGTTAAAATTCATTCCTCTAGTCAAATTTATGAATGATGTAGCACCTATGTCATTTCTTCCTTAATCTTTGGATTTATTTAAGATTTCTTTTTCATTCTCCTTTTTTTTTTCTCTGTATGTTAGTAGGGGAAGCAGAAAGAGCACTAAGAAACCCCTCCAAACTTCCAGACTTAAATGATCTAGTCAGAATGAATGATTTAAGGAAAATCTTCTATAATGCTTGAATTACTGGGATAGCAAGTGCTCAGTTACTTCCAGAGAAAGGTACATGCACAGGTCAATCAAAAGTAACAGAAGTCCAATGCAGTTGACAACTTCAGAATTCAGCTGTAGTATTCTAAAAAATGTCTGAATATATATAAGGATATTTTTCTAGTTCATATACTTTGATGATATTAACTGAGCAATAAAACATGTTAAGGATATCAACTGAAATTAAAATGGAAGACATTAATTCCTCTCAAGATGTCAAAAGAGCTGGAGCTTCAAGAGATTTTTTTGTGTGTGTGTGTGTGTTGGCAACCTACTATTTTCCCTCCCCTACCACATTCTGAAAAAAGTGTTTTAGGAGTATATTGAACTTTCTCGAGTATTTAGCAAGAGACCACATACATGGACTATTTCATCAAAAATATTTGAAACTTGCCAAATTATAAACAGTGGAAAACAGGGTCATAAAAATTGAGATTTGGGAACAATTAAAAATAGACATTCCTACCTGCCTCATCTATGAACAAAAAGAACAATAATGAAGTTTCCAGGAAATTGTATGCTGGCAGGAAGATTCCCTTTAGTCATCACTTGGAACTGAACCAAAATAATCCTATAAAACTGATGGAGGAAAAAAACTCCCTTGAAGCCCTCAAGTCTCTTTTCTATGTCCTTTAAAATATTCATACTTCTGATTTTGTGAAGCACACATTTCACCTCTGATGTTTTTTATCTAATTAGTCATTATTTTCATTTTTATGATCATGGGATTTTACTTACAAATAGCAACATGCTCAGCTATTTCTGAAGTTAAGATAAGGCACTGATAAAAAAGTCAATCAAGAAAATTTTCTAGGTAGTTCTATTACAAAACACACAAAAACCCAGAAGTCTGATTGCTCTGTGTTCATATTTTCTTTGATTGTTTGCTAAAAAACTGCCTGCTGATGTGATCTACTGTTCCCCTGCAGTGGGGACACCTGTTTAGCTGGTGAGTGGGACCATAGCACCCAACAAGCAGGGTGAACTTTGACTGCTTGCAGAGCACTTTGCTTCGCAATGGGTGCAAAGGGGATCCAGAAACTGCTTTTGACAGGGTGAGACTGCACAGCACTGGTGGTGTCCTCATCAGGGTGTCCAGCCTTGACTGGAGGAAGCATCCTGGCACATTAGAGGCCACGGGTCAGACATTGTGCAGAGGGATGATGCTGCCTCCCAGGGCTCATATCTATTGCTTTACCTGGGGCAGGGTGAAGTGAGAGTGATGATGGAATTATCTGTGAGGGGAGGCAATCAGACTGTGTACCGTCAGGAAGGATGAGTTGGAGGCTTGTGTGATCTTATAAGGAGACTGGAAAGGCAAGAAGCTGAGCTACAGAATGCAAAAAAGGAGAGACAATGGAAGACTGCATTTGAATGAATGTGGGTGGACCCTCTCAAGATATGGATGGATGGGAATTTGCATTCTTTTGCAGCAAGAGAAAGGCTCCTTGTCCTTCAGATCTGAATTTACATAATTAGTACATTGCATTAATAGCAAAGGAAAGGGAACAGACTCGATTGAAGTAAACTGCACTTCAGAGCCAGCTGGGGTGGGCCAGCTGGGCCAGCTGGGCCTGAACCGGGCCATGAACCATGTTCTGAGACTGTATTCTGCAGACGATGAAAGCATCTACCTGCCGTCCAGAACTGCCACAGGTTTGTTTCTTTGCTGAAGTTTGGATACAGAATGTTGCGCAGAGGATGACAAAGCTCATGTGGCTTTCAGACTTTTTGCTCATCCATGTGTGCATCAGTAAGTCTGCCAAGGGAGACCTGGAGAAACTGAGAGTGAGTACAGAGCAGTGAGGGCACAGTTTCTCCTTTGTCCTTTGGATGATGGGGAAGGCTCAGGTAGGAGTGGATACATTTTGAGAGATAACAAGTGGATGTGTGGCTGTTATCACAAGCAGTGCTTTGGTTTTTATGATAGGGATTTTTGAGGAATAAGGACTGCTAGCAAGACATGAGATCTATTTGACAAAGTGTGGTATAAGAGTTCTTGCCAGACTAGTGATGAAGGCTTTAATTTATTATTCATATCATCAGAGGGTGATATGAGCTTGCAATTAAATGAGGGAAGGTAAGACAAGGGTACATAGGACAGGGTGATGGGTGGAAGTGAGGTCTTGTGAAGGATAGAGCAGTTTAGAAGGCAGCCCACCTGAAGTGCAGGTACACAAATGCACGCAGCCTGGGAGATTAACAGGAGGACCTGAAGCTCCATGTGTGAATGAAGAACTGTGACAATGCTGACCTTACAGGGAGGTTTTCAAGACTCAGCTGGATAAAGCCCTAAGCAACCTGGTCTGAATTCAGTGTTGACCTTTCTTTGAGTGGAAGTTAGATTAGAGACCTCCTGAATTCTCTTCCAACATGGATGATTCTGTAGTTCTCTTATTCTGATAATCTACAGTAGACTAACTACTGAAATGGAAAGACCTTTGGTGAACATAATAGTCAATATACCTTGAGTTTCTTTAGTTCAGTGCAGTGAGAAAATAGCAAAGTACTGTGCGAAAGCATTCAGAAAGCCAGATAGTTTTGTCATTGTGTTCTTTGCTTCTACTAATATACTGTTCTGGTTTGGGATGGAACAATGCCAACTTTCTGTTCAGTGAAAGAAGCTCTTTCTTGTACTTATTGCTGTGGCAACCAGGGTCAGCCAACTTGATTGTTTAGCCCATGGAGGTTTTGCACCTGTAGGAAGGCATGGATAGGTCAGGTGACCCAAACTGACCAATAGGGTATTCCATCACATCTGCCATACTCAGTATAAAAAGTGAGGGATGAAAAGGGTCAAGTTGGCTCCTCTTATGAGGGCTCTTTTTCAATGGGTTTCTTTCTTGGATGACTGGTGCCCGGGGAAGACCCTGTGAGTTTGTTTACCTTTGATTCCATCAGTGTGTTCCAGAATCCAGTTCACATTTGTCACCGAGATCGGTCTGGAACTTTCCCAGTGCCTGCCAGTGACATCTCCTTGGGAGCTTGATATGGTTCTGTACATATGTTTATATATATTGTAACTATTTCTTTATTTCCTTTTTATTTTATTATTGATATTTCATTAAAGTAGTTTAGTTTTTTCTTCTAAACTCATAGATCTCTTTCTCTCTCTGGAATGAGAGGTGTGGAAGAGCATCTGTCATCTTGTCATTGGCCAGCTTGGCCCAAACCATGACAGATACTTATTCTTGTACGTAACTGCCTGGGTTTGAGACCAAACTTTTAGTCAAAGCAATAAAGATCTTAAATAAAGTCAAGACTATATCACAGATGGATGGAAATACTTCTGCATCAGAACTTCATATTAGACAAGTTTATTTAGAACTGTGATATAGGTTTTACACTGCTAACCGGCTTCCGCAAACAAAATAAGAGATTGTTTTCAATTCCAGTAGTAGTTATTCTTGTATAAAGCTTTGCAACAATAGGTCGAGTAGCTGCCCTCCCAGTGATACTATCGCTTGCAAATACAATGTGAAATGTTGCTTTACACTTTATCTCACTTCAGCTTTCAACGTCAGTTGAAACTCCAACATTCATAGAATCATAGAATGGTTAGAGTTGGAAGGGACCTTAAAGACTGAGTTCCAACCCCGCTGGCATGGGCAGGGACGCCTCCACTAGACCAGGTTGCTCAAAGCCCCATCCAGCCTGGCTTTAAACACTTCCAGGGATGGGGCCTCCACAACTTCCCTGGGCAACCTGTTCCAGTGCTTCACCACCCTTCACAGTAAAGAATTTCTTCCTAATATCTAATCTAAATCTCCCCTCTTCCAATTTAAAACCATTACCCCTTGTCCTGTCACTACACTTCCTGACAAAGAGTCCCTCTCCGGCTCTCCTGCAGGCTCTCTTCAGATATTGGTAGGCTGCTATGAGGTCTCCCCAAAGCCTTCTCTTCTCCAGGCTGAACAACTCCAGCAGTCTCAGTCTGTCTTCATAGGGGAAGTGTTACTTCTTTGTAAAGCAGTGTCTGGATCACATTAACCCCCACTTACAGAATAACAGAATGATATGGGGTTGGAAGGGACCTCTGGAGATCAACTAGTACAACCCCCCTGCCAAAGCAGTTCCTCCTAGAGCAGGTTGCACAGGAATGTGTCCAGGAGGGTTTTGAACGTCTCCAGAGATGGAGACTTCACCACCTCTGTGGGTAGCCTGTTCCAGTGCTCTGCCACCCTCAAAGTAAAGAAGTTCCTCCTCATGTTTAGATAGAACGTCTTACGATCAAGTTTGTGACCTTTTCCTCTTGTCCTGTCAAATGGATGGCACTAAGTAAGATTTCTATCATTTAAAGTTGCCCCTCCTTCCCTGCTGGTCCCTTCTGAACAGCTTGTAGCCCTCAATAGCCACACTCCAGTTGTAGGATTCATCCTACCAGGTTTCAGTGATGGCTACTATACCATGGCTTTCCAACAGGAAGTTCAATTCTTAGTTCAATTTAAAGTCTCACATCCAGGATTGACAATCCTGGCTTTTTGCTGATACATGTGAATTGCATTAGCAGACATCAGTGGTGATTCTCCACTATTTTAATCAATAAAAACTCCTACCAATGACTTTGGGCGAGCTGAAATAAACTGACTTCCATGAAAGTCAAAAAATAACCGAGAAAGCTTTGATCAGGATTGAAAAATTTACCGTTACTGAAACAAAAAAAAATTATTCTAATCTAAATTGAAATTGGCCTTTATAAAGTCAATATTCTTTATAGTAATCAACTTGAATATATATATAGATGGTATACTTAAAAATGTCTGATACCATGTATATGAGTTGTCCCAGATGCTACAGTAAGATTATTCACATCATGACAGCAAAGCAGATATTTAAGTGTTTTCAGAGTGTGGCAGGAGGCTCGTGTATGTGTTAAGTATCGCTTATGAAATAACAGTTGTTAATTTCCTCAGAAAAGTGGACAGATAAAATGGATATTGAGTGGCTGGTGACAGTAGCAACATTGTTAAATTGCTAAAAAACAAACAAACTCCAAAACACACACCCCCCCCTCTGACTTGCTGATTGTTTAACTATCAGTTCGGAAACACAAAACTACATTTATTGGAAGTAAGAAATTTGGCGCTACTTTCTACCGAACTTGTAACAAAAAATAATTTAATCACTAGAAAAATTAATCAATATATAGGCTTTACTTTCTTATTGAGCTGAAAATAGGAAGCTATATTTCAATTTTCTTAGCATAGAAGCCATACAATTTGAGATGACCTTAAGCTATCCTGCCTCATTTATTTGAGTTAATATAGTCAGTGGAGTATAAAGAACTATTCTGGCCAGACCTGGATGCCAAATATAAGCCAAGCTGGAATGCTCTTCAGCTTCTACTGACTGTTTTGATTTGGGACATGACTTACTTCCTCACAAAAAGGCTAACATTGGAGAAGTCATAGCAGGCCTAAGGAAAACATTAGGAAGCTTCCTTAAGAAAGCACTTGTCTAGGTGGCAATCAGAGGAGGACACCTTGAGGGTGTAAAGTGAGAGAAATGCCTGTGTTTAGGCAACTGCATCCCAGTTTGGATTTTCATTGTCTATAGTAGAAGTTTAAGCATGTATATCACTGGTTGTCTTCTCCCTTATAAAATGGAAAATTTAGGTGACCATAACCTGTAACTAGAGAGCACTCAGGTACAGGTATGATATGATAAATGTATGTACTTAGGTCCTCAAAAAATAATTAAGTAACCATCTCTGTAATTTCAATGAAGAATCATTGGATGTGTATTTACTCTTACAAGCAACTTGCCAAGGATAAAGCCTACCTGAAAGCACTGCTCAAATAAATGAGACTTTGAGTACATCTGTCCAGCTCTAACTGACTTGATTAATGTCATGTGAGCTGAAAAAACAAAGAAGCAGAAGATTAAATTTGTTATGTAAGTGTTGCTAACATCAAACTTCTTAAAACAAATTTAGGACAGGACACAAAGGGTGATAGAAATCATGGTGACAACCATTAAAGTAGCCTTAGAGATTAAGAAAAACAAAAGTGGAAAAGAAAAAAAAAATCGGGACCCATAGTTTCAGAAGGAGTTTAAGGTACTTGCACAGAGAAGAAAAAAGCTGTGTGAAAGCCCTTAATTATATGCTTTAACTTTTGGTCAGCCCTGAATTGGTCAGGCAGTTGGACTTGGTGATCATTGTAGGTCCCTTCAAACTGAAAATATTCTATTCTGTGCTATGCTATGCTATGCTATGCTATGCGGATGGTTGAGTCACCATCCCTGGATGTGTTTAAGAGCTGTTTAGATGTGGTGTTGGGGGATATGGTGTAGGGGAGAACTTTGTAGAGTAGGGTAGATGGTTGGACTCGATGATCCTAAGGGTCTCTTCCAACCTAGATGATTCTATGATTCTGCATTAATGAGCCTATGGGCAGTGTGTGCTGCAATCTAACATAGGAAGTAATAGATCAGTCTCTGGAGTGACCTCATCCACTGACATATTACTTATATTAATGACTGACTCCTGTGGACCTAGGGTAGACTGGAGGGGCTGGACCTTGGTCTGTGGGAGTGTCAAATGTGTGTGCCGGGGAATAGAAATCTTAACGCATCTTGATCAATACATTTAAAATTACATGTCACTGAGTGATACAATTCTTTTTCACATGTGAGTAGGTTACTCTGTCAACAGAGTCAGCATTCACAGCCTTTCAGGGATACTGTTCTGCTTACAAATACATCAGCTGCTTCTACAAAGGCCCTTCTGGAATTAGCATGAGAGAAAACACACAGCTCCATCTCTTAAACTAAATGTTCAAGGAAGTGTTTAAAGATTGGCTAATGAATGCCACTATACGCCTATGGGGCAGGTAGCTATTAATAATCACAAATTTTAGATGCTGAAATTGAGATATGAAGTAGTAAACTAGCTGAGGGCTGCACAAGAAGTCATTGGCTAAGACAGATAAGAACACAGGTGTTTCTGGCCCCCTCACCCTCACAAAATGCATAAAACCAAGCTCTCTCTATGAATGAATGATGTAATATCAACCTGTGAGCATAGAGCTCTTGGAGCTGGTAAAAAAATAGGGGGGGGGGGAAGAAAAATAAATGGTTTTTATTCTGAAGTTGAGACTGTGTAACAGTTCCATTTTATATGTTGAAATTCAGTGTTCTTTAGCTCCTAATAGAAAACTCTTCATTCCTTTTCATATTTTTTTTATTTTATTTTTTTTTCTTGTCCTTTGTAGAGGTTTTCAGCCTAGTAACCAGAAGTTTACAAAGATACTAAAATAGGAAATAAGTCAAGTATATATTTTCAGTCCACTGAGCAAACAGTATTGTGCTCTAATAGTTCCGTAGGGCTCCATCCTGCAATGAAGTATGTGGATGACAAGCCTACCAATACTTTAAAACATAGCTGCCATACTTGTGTATACATATAACAGAAATGTTATCCAACCCTCTAGACAATAAAAACAAGTAACTACATATAATTGAATATATGAACTTGAAGATTTTTTCTTTTTTAAATAAATTGCTTACGTATTCTTTAAGGAATAAAACCACAAGGCATTACTACTCACATATAATTGTCAAATTTTAGTTCCATTTAGAACCAAAGTTTAAAAAAACATTTTTTTTTTATTTTTCTTGGATGCAGAGAAAAATACAGATGTGCTGGAATACCTCAATCAAAACCTGTTTTTATCTCCATAGTTCTGTAGACTTTTTAGACCCAATTAAATGAATACTGTAACAAATAGATAAAAGAGATAAAAATTACATATAATCAGAAAACGGTTCAAAGGATGTAATTCGTAATATAATTCTGTAAGTTTCAAAGTACTTTCATTAAAACTCTATATTCAACTCTTCCCTAATGATTTTATGCCTATTAAATTCCATTAAAAATTCAATGAAAGAAAATGCATGACATCAACTGATATATATTTAATATTTCTCTCTTTGGACCATGTACTCCTTTAAGAACTAGTACATATTGTCTGACACCTGTTATTCCAGCTTAACTATGGTTTAGTAAGTCATATCTGAATCTTACACATTAGACTAGTGTAATTCTAGGAATGAATATCAGTTGTATAACCAAAATCCAGACCATATTAGAAAACTGATAATTTAAACAAAACTATTCCTCATTCTGATTAGAGGAGTTAGTTCAAGGAGTTACTTTTTGTGAAGCATGTGTACCTGACAAAGCAATACAATACCTGCCTGATCAGTGATTTCCTCTGCCTCTAAAATCCTAATAGTAAAACAGTTTGATCCAGAAAGCTCTAATGCAAAATAAGTTTTCACTTCTTAAATAGATTCTTTGGTGGCTGTCTGTATATACAGGATAGAAATCATCCTTTTAAATAAATAACCTTTAGTGGAGAAAAATATATGACTAGTCCATGTTTGGAAGCACTTAATAAAAAATCTCATTTTAGCAATGAAAAAAATTAAAACAAGGATTGACTTAAAATGCAAGATCTAAGTATGGTATCTAAAATAAGTGTATTTTTCTAAGGAAAAATGAAAAATTAGACCAGAAGTTTTCTTCACCTTCATTCATTCTTTAATAAATCCTTAAGGATTCTTTTCTGGTGGTTAAAAGTAAGCTTCAATTATTGTCAGAGTTGGTTCCTAGTTTCTTAGCAACCCCTATTGAGTGGCTAATTTATCACTGTTTTTTTTTTGCAAAATAACAAGGAACAAAATGACAGTTATGTACACATTCAGACTGCTACACTGATACTTTTATCCCGGATGAAAATATGTCTTTTTTCATATCACATTTATTCTGCAGATGAAGGCATAAGTTAGTTATTAGATTTTTTTAGTATAAAACTAAACCTTGCATGTATATCTCCTGTGTTATAGGAGTTTTACTGAAGTTTAGGATGAGATCTGTCAATCCTTACTGAACTTGCAGTATTCAGTCAGACTATTCAGACAGTGATACGATTATGTTGAATGGCAGTGGAGAGAATAAACTTCTTATTTTACTTCATAAGACTATAATAATAATTTTCCTTATCAAAGGATTCTCCTTTCACAGCTCAATTGAGCTAAATTGTGTTTATTCAGGGGGGCATTTCAGAAAGGTTCTAAGTCCATTTTATTTGCTTATGCTAGAGTTGTCCTTGGGGGACACTCAGACATCATTACACTGACTAAAACATGCTGTTTATAGCTTTTTTCAATTTTTTTCTAAAGGTTAAATATATCTATAGGATAAATATGTAATTATCTTGAAGGTTTTTAGATGACCTTACTTTCCAAAATACTTCAAGTCACTGTAATGATCCTGACTGGGAAGCTGCTGTATGTTGAGGAATTAGCGATCCGCAAGACAGTTAATCTGATCAAATGTAAGCCTCTGCTGCACTGTGCTGCATGTCCAGCATGGCCTTGCATGTCCAGCATGTGCATGTCCAGTTCTGATGTGAACAACCTTTATGAAAAGAGTTGGTTTCTTGGAAGAAAATTATGTAATAGCTCAAATGACCAAAAAGGAAGAATTTCTCTCCATTAAATGATCTGCAGACCTGCACACCATTAAGAGAGAAAATCCATCCAGTGTCCATCTGATGCTGAATGCATGCTGTAAAAGTGTGTTCCCGGCATCTGAAGGTGTGTAAGATTTACTTTTTATCTATATACCTATTCTCTCTTATTAGACTTACATTTTTATTTTGCCATTTGTTGTCGGGCTTTTCTTATCAAAAGCCAGAAAGAAACCTGCATCCTCTCTGCCTCTATCTCTCTCAGACCCCACCCCTCTCACTGGTGCACATCAGTCACTAAATATTTTTTACATAATTTCTTATTATTTCCAGGGAAATTGTATTTTAAGCCAGTGCATTTTTGTGGACAAGAAAAAAAGGCCTCAAACTGATCTAAAAAGCAGGGCCATCAGTAACATACCTGAAGCATGGCAGAAATTTAGTGCAGATTGATCCTACATAATAGAGTGTCTTTGGTTTTGTGTTGCTAGTTTGTTTTGTGGGTTTGGTTTTTTTGCTTGGCTTTGTTTTTTTAATTTTGATAAAATGCATTGTCCATAAATAAAGAATTCTAAATCTTTTTCTATACCTTTTCTATATAAAGGATTTTTTTTCCATTCCATTTCAAGGTAATCTGTTATAAAAAATGGCAGAACTCTAGAAAAAAAAAATCTTTCGGATGCTAGATTATAACATTTACAATCCATAATATTTTTCCAACTTCATAAAAGAATAGATGCTGCTTTTCAAGCAGCACTCTGCCCATTTACATCACTGATGTGGTGCCTGATCCTTAATTTCTTTGCTGTATTTGTAGATACCTAATTTTCACCATTTACAAGGGTATTTTTCTGAAACGTCTAAAAAGGTCCATTTGCCTTTATTCTCAGGAGGTAGAAATCAGTTTGAAACAGTAAAATAAAAGAAAAAATATTATTAAGCATACTTCTAACCCCAAACATTCAACTGTCTGAGAACCCAGTCTTCATTGACCCCTGTGTTTTAGCCTACACAGCATGAAATAAACAGAAATCTTAAAATAGGTTTTGAAATAGTGTGTAGCATTCTTCCCTTAGGTTCACTGGGTAGAGTCTCAGTAGCTTATAAATTTCTGTGAACCTAACTGTAGTCAGGATTTGGCAAAAACATACAGTAGTGAATGTCCAAGGCTTTATTTTCATTTGCATCATTTCACAGTGTGAAGTAGCCCTAAAAATGTTGCATTTCATTTTAAGTGAATCTGACATGAGTGCAATGGCATTCTGTATCAGCTAAGTGTAAGTGAGAATCAGGTCACCAGCTTGTTAACCTACTGTATCGTCTTACTCCAGGAGTATCAGTTAAGAATATTGCTTGCATTTGTAATGCATGAAGTTTGTGGAAAAATAAACCTATTGACTGTGCTAAAGCTTCTTGTCTTTGTCGTGGCCTAAGAGACAGCAGCAATGACAAAACAATAAATACTGTAAAGGTTGTAATAACTAACCTGAGCAAAGAAGTCTTCTGAGTTGGTGTGTTATATATAATTAGCACTATTTTTGTGTGGTCAGGCCATCATCAGGACCCTTAAGTGTTTTTTCATAGTTAAACATTAAAGGTTCAATTTCTTTGCCTAAATAAGTGTCCATTGCCACTTGAGATCTTTTAAGGTACCTGAAATGTCCACTCAGTGTGGCAGGATTACACAAGAACCACCTCCTCCACCTTTTGGAGGAACATCTAGAAGCTCAGCAGTTTACCCACAAACATTTTCATGCCATAAACAGGTAGGTGCAGGCAATCAAACCAAGCCCTATCTACAACTAGCAGGAAACAAGATGGACTCTAATGTACATTAAGGGAATTTAAGGGTAAAGAAATCAAAATGGAAAATTTGTATAATGGAGGAGGTAAACTATTTGCTACATTCCTACTGGCTGTTTGCATTAGTCACAATAGCTGGAATTCAGTTTTTTAGATAATAACAGACACCTACATTTCTCCATGTAGGTATGCAAGTCACTTTCATTTCATAAAATCATAGAATCATAGAACGTTTCAAGTTCAAAGGGACTGATAAGGATCACCACATTAGTGCTGACTTGCCCATAGGTAGAAACTCAATACATTTTGAAACATCCTTAGATCTTATGTGAAAGATATGGATTCTCTACAGGTCTCATCTGCCAGCCATAAATATCTGTCTCAGATTCTCAGTATCTCACATTGTACAAACTTGCCTATATGTGTGCACCTAAATGGAGCCTTTAATCAGTATGATCAATGTTGCCTTGAAAGCTGCTTGTGTCACCTTAAGTTGGGCACGTTCCTTTGGTCAGCTGAATATCTCTTAAACTCCATTACCTATACTGATTAGGGGCTTTATTAACTCGTTCACATACATATGTTTAGTGACATCTGAGATCTGCGTAAGTCTGGCAGAAGACTGTAGGAGACCTGCCAGCTCTGTAAAGGCAATGACTCTCTGGAATATACACGGGACAGTCTCAGGTAAAGAAGATGACACTGGACTGCTATGTTTAAGCAACTAATCTGGATGCACATGTACAGATTTATATTACAGTTAAATGGCCTAATCTTGAATCTAACATATCCTTCTAAGTTATCCACAGACGTGTAAACAAACCATGCATCGATATATGCTTGTATCATTCTCTTACTCAGAATGCAGGTCACTAAGAACCTTATTAAAAATTAAAGGTAGGAATGTTTCTGTTCTTATCTTCACCAGAGACCTTGACCTCCACAGGTCACTTTTGACACAATTTGTTTCTTGCTTTGATTATTTTCCTTTCCTGCCTTCAAAATTGTGGATATTTTCAGTCCCATATCAAATAACTTCATAAAGAAGGTTTATATAACTCTCCCTGGTTGATTTACTTTTTAATCTCTTCTGGCTGCATATTACTGTATTACTAGGCACAGAGGTGCTTAGGGGTTCTCAAGTCCAAATGTGTCTCTCATCATGTTCCCAAACTACATCACTCTTCCTACCCTGTAGTTAGGTTTCTACATAAAGCAAACCTGTCAAAGCAAACTGAAGAAGAAGTGTGACATGTACACACAGATTCCTGACTTTGATGAATAGGGACTGCCCTGAGATTTTACCACAGCACTTGCCAGCATGTGAGTTTATTTTCAGCCTCATTTTATATTGAGTGGACTGAGATCTGTCTATGGCAACCATATTTTATCCCAGTGTTGTTACACTACAGATAAATACTTTAAATTTCTGTATCATCATTATTCTTAAATGTATAGAGCTGCTCCAGTCATACTTTGGAAGAAAAATATTAATAAATTAATTAATTTTTCTGTGTATGTAAAACTGAAACTGTGTGCAGAAATAAAAAGTAGTAGTATATGGTGTTAGTACAGTAATATTAATCAGTAAAAAAGTCTACCATCAGGGAAAATATCAAGCACAGTCTGCTTTCAGATGTGAAGTCAGAACCCCTAGATAAATGATATGGAATTTTACATCAAGAGTTCAAGAAAATGTCAAGAGTTTTCATTTGTTTTCAGAGAAACACACAAAAGCTGAAGAAAATAATTTTTCACTTTTTCAGCAAAATCTGATTGCATCGATTAGGAGGAAGGGAGAAAGAGAATTTAAAAAAAAAGTATATTTCAGCCTGAGATATGGAGAGAGAAAGCAAGCTGTAATATTCAGAGAGATTTTCTAACCTTAACCTCAAGCTAAAGCCATCAGGACTTGCTCAATAATGGTGACAGCACATGATTCATTTCACTTATTTCATCTTGCCAAGGACAATTGTACAAAGACAGGGGAAAAAGAGCAGTCTGTGCCTTTTCTCTTCAATTATATTTCATAGGTGGTTTCAAAGTTAAATATTTTTAACCAAATTCTGCAGCTGAAAATGCTCAAGGAACAAAATAAATCTTAATAATACTATAAATACAGTAAGAATTCGAGAAGTGTGAGAAACATCATTAAAAGTTGTTTTATTTAATGACATTAGTCACAGTGTACTGTAATTCAAGTGGATGTTAAATGGGTGCATGTTATCTTATAGTCTTTTGAACAGTATAAATAAGTGAACCTGCATGAGGATATTTTTTCAAGCATCATTATACAGACAAATTGTGATACTTGGTACATAACTTTAAATCCTTTATCTTACCTCCAGTAAAATTATTCATGACTTGGACTCACCTGTGCCAGTACTATACTCTTCTAATTTCTGAAGCATGAGAATAACTTTCCTTATGTATTTGTTCTCATAATGTAAAGAAGTAAAATATTATCCCAAGTTTACAATTAGGAAATTGCATTAGAGAAATATCAAATCCTGAAGCCTACAATGACTTAGACATTGTAGAACAGAATATTGGAGAGTGTCTTAATGCTTAAGAGCCTCCTTGGCCCAAGATTAAGGTTTTTTTTTAATGTGGTACTTACAGAGAATGAGTGAAATTGGATTAATCACCTTTTGGAAAATTAGACCCTTTGAATATTCATTTTTTCATTTGAAAAGGGGGAAGGAGAAAAAGAAAAGAAAAAAAAAATCTCAACCACAAAAACCAAACCAAGCTTTTCTTAATGTTATTTTGCAGCTATATTAGCATTCAAAAATCTTTCAGGGATTCAGTAAAATTCTGCTCATCTTTGATGTTAACAAACCAAATTTCATTATTAGAAGACATTCTTCAAATCCACAATGTACATTGCTATAATAGAATGTGAGAAGGATAGAAGTAACAGGACTCTTTCAGGTCTCTGACATACCTACAGCTACCTATCATAACTTCAGCTTAAATCTTCTTGGTTCTTTTCAGAAATCATGTGTTCAGATAAAAAGCAATATGTTTTACTAGGAATACAAACACAGACACTGTTAAAATAGCTTTGTTTGCCTGATGCATAGCTGTGCTTTCTGAAATAAAAGTTCTTCCAACAAACATGGCATTGGCAACACATAACTGCACACTATGACCTTGTATCAAAACATGATTTGCTCTCAAATGCTGAGATGATTCCCCCAATGATTTCTGTTTCTTCTAAACTTATGTTTATTTATTTGTCTGTGGTAGTTATTTAAGAAGTCGATCATTGACATGTAAGCAGTGTTATAGGTGAGTAAGAAGTTTAACAGTCCCCTGATGCGTGTTCCAAATGGATATAGGATTACAGAAGTTCAAGAGCAGCCCTTTTTTGCATCTATTTTGAAATGCTCCTTGAAAATTGATCATTCCAGAGCAAGCACAAGTATGTGAAGATAAGAAACAAGCTTTCCCACATTATGCAAATTCCCGCCCAAGTCAGAAAATGTCACTTCACTTCTGGAGCTGAGAGGGTTTGCACATTTGAACTTCACAGAGTTCAGCTCAGCTTTCTGTCCTTTTTTTCCCTCCTCAGTAATTATTCTTAACTGTGGCATTGTAACTCGAAGATACATGTGAGGAAGTGCATACAAAATCAGTCTTCACTTAGGCTTTCTTTGGATTTTTTTTCTCTTTCTATTCCTCCCACTAATGAGTAGGTTATGACATTTAAATATGCTTACGTGTGGGGCTCAACTCAGTCATTTTCAGAGGTTAAGGAATCATTTAAAATACAGGCTGTGGCAAACGATTTCTGTGACTGAGACAAGCTCTTCTAAGCATGGTTTCTGTTCCTTGTCATTCTAATTGTGCAAAAAAGAAATAAATCTGTAAAGTAAGAAAACTTTACTTTTAGAATCATAGAATCATCTAGGTTGGAAGAGACCCTTGGGATCATCGAGTCCAACCATCTACCCTACTCTACAAAGTCCTCCTCTACACCACATCCCTCAGCACTGCATCTAATCGTCTCTTAAACACATCCAGGGATGGTGACCGACAGTAGGTCTAGTATGTATGATGCCAGATGTACAAAGATAAAATGACACAGTTTTATTTTAAAATATTTTAAAATCCAAAGAAATAATGAGAGGAGAACTGAAGTATAATTTTGATAAAAAATTGTAAACACACTTCAGCAAGACACACTCCATAAAAGGTACATGGAAAAGCCTGATAGTGATAGAACAGCTTGCCTTTGCCCATCTTGTTGGGAAAAAAGCCTACACAGATTGAACTCCAACAAAGATCTGCAGTGAAAACAGGTATTGTTTGTTCTTTGGCTGGGCTGAATTGTTTTATTTGTCTCTAGAAAGATCTGTGCCTGTAAATGTTTGTTTAGGCCAAATACAGGGCTTTTTTCACTGGAAAGATGAGAGACTGGGGCAGAGCTCAGCTTCTTCTGCTACAGAAAATAAACATGTACGAATTGGGAGGGGTGAGCTCCAAAGAGATGGTTGTGCTGCTGCTATTGTGTGTAAGGGATGGGATTGTCAACTGCTACTACTGAAAAGACTATACACACCTTTCTTGCTCCACTCGTGGCAGCCAGACTGATTTTCTGGGGTACTAACACAAGTAAAGGAGCTGTTTAGCGCTATAGTCTGCTACAGGTCTTATGGCAAGTGCTAGCCTGAATCAGTGAAATTGTAACTTCAGTAAAATCAGTAGGAGCTGTCTCATGGATTCACAGGGAGACAGAACTTCATGCATACTCTGAAGAGCCTGTCTTTGAGATGAAAAGCAAACACCAACAAAACCAGGCAGGTAAAAAGTCACTCTTCATCTGACAATGACTCCTTTGTGTGGAACTGCCTCTACAGTAGAATGGGATGGAATAAACTAAAGTGGAAGGAAACTGAATTATTTTGCTTTTCTCCTGCACCAGTTAACCAGGATGAACACGTAGAGCTGGAGGAAATAGCACTGTCATAAAAGCTAGACAGTGCTTCACTGAGTTGCTTTATGGAGCACTTGCCCTCTATCAGGATGACGTTTTTGGGAACATGATTATGAGAATTCAAGAAGGACTGGCTGAGCCAACAGTGGGCTTGGAGGCGAAGTCAAAACATGTAATAATCTACTCAGTCTTGACATGTTGCTATTAAAAATGGAGAAAGTAAAATGCAACATGAAGTGGTAGATCTGAAGAACTGCCTACTTTTTTTTATAATTTAGTAAAATGACTAATTACAGTAAAGTGAATATTGTTTACATGTTTTCTTTCCTAAGTGAGAAACATTTCTCCTTTCGGATTTTAAAAAAACTAAAATTTCTCCCATATTTTCCTGATTCAGTGACAATCTACTGAAGTCAAGATTTATACATATGAATTTAGTAACCCTGGAAAGTTCCAGAGTTACTCAGTGAGATAAATTAAAGGGCTATTTGTATCTGATAATTTATTTAAAATAAGTAGAAGTATCAAAATTTCTTCTGTAGGTTACCTGCATGATGAGGGAGTTAAATGGATAGAATTACAGAAAAGTAAAATCATTTGAACTCCCAAGTAAGACATTAAAGCAAAAGAATTTGTAAGGAGCAAAAAAAAATTCTATTGTTTTTAATCTTCACTCCTATTATCTTCACGTTATGCCACGAAATTACAAGCAGTGAGTTTAGCACATGAACTTTTATGGAACCTTTGCAGAATGTTTTCTGTTTGTTTATTTGTTTGTTGGTTTGTTTTTTAGTTTTAACACTGAATATTCTAATTACAGTATTTTAATGTAATGGCTCAAAAAGCTTCAGTGTGCCATTCAAGAGCCTAGCTTTATGGAAATAAAACCAGAGTTTACTTCAGATTTCAGGATCAAGACTTTACAGATCATTTATCTTGTGAAATGTAAAGCCATCTTAGAGTACTTTGGACACTACTTTTGGTTACCATGACCAGTAGGCTTCTGAAATAATAGCTCTGGACCCTTGAATATATTAAGAAAAATTTTATCTTGATGGATGGCTGGGTAGATTTTCTGCATTATGATTTTATAGCAGGAAAGAAGACACCTTAGACCTGCTGCTGTCAATTAAATGCTTAAGATGGATCTACCATTCTTAGCTCTTTGCTGGAAAGGGTAGGTATGAATTTAAAAGAAGGCAGTGTTCAAATCTCTTCAAACAAAACCAAAGCCTTTAAAATTTCAGATGTAGACACAGTTTGAATAGAAGCATGGATAAAACTAATCCCATGAAAGTACAGGAAAACTCACAGAATCCATGACAATCTTTCAGACTGCTGCTCTTGTAAAGTGACAGCACTGCAGATAATAGCTGTATACTGAATGAAGGAAAAGGTGGTAAAAAGGTGGAAAGGGAGGAGGCAAAGTATGGAGTGTTTGAAGTGCTAACACGATATTGCTGCAATTTGTGAAATGGTCCCATTGCATTTGTATTAGGTTAATGAGAAAATCAGTTAAAAAGTGAAAATCATTGACATCATAATAATACCACTCAATGCTGTACATATTTAAAAAAAAAATATAGTTGAATGCTGTATCTTTCAGATTCAGTGTATAAGTCTTGTGTCTGCATTAGAATAATATTCATAAACCATGACTAAAATCACCATTGCATCATTTCCCAAAGTATGCCCAATAGCAAGAGAAATGTAGTTTCTGACAGTT
Organism: Tringa tobata; assembly: GCA_033628505.1. Classification (NCBI taxonomy): domain Eukaryota; kingdom Metazoa; phylum Chordata; class Aves; order Charadriiformes; family Scolopacidae; genus Tringa; species Tringa tobata. Next base: position 19,364,079 of record JAHREE010000279.1, on the reverse strand, counting down.
ACTTTTCTGGACTGTATAAATGCACTAAATGAATATTATAGACACGGATGTCAAGCAGGTGAGAGATTTCACATATTGCACAAGAACTGTTGAAATAATACCTCTATGAAATAATTGAAGAACAAAATACTAGAAACAAAGGAAAACAAGTCAAAAAAAGTAGTTACAAAAATAGCAGCAATATTGTTATGCAAAGCATCTATACTGATGAGATATCACTCAAAAGTAAATATTGAAATTACAGAAGTGAGTAGTTCAGGCTTGAAGGACTGTGCAATAGTGATGACTGAAACATTAGCCATTTCAGTCCTGACTAAAGTGGATATACTACAATCAGGAGTTATTTCAAGAAAGTTGGGATTTCCCTAAACTTTTCAACATGACAATAAACAGATACAGGTGATGGGAAGAATACTTTTTGGATATCCAAATATAACCAAACAAATTCTGTCTTCCTTCTTCACTCCCTTCATTATATCAGCTGTACGTATTGATAATTTAAGAAATAGATTATCCCAGCAGAATTCCATTATGTCAAGCCCCATTCACTGCATGAATAAGGGCAAATTTGACCAGCACAATATAATTTGTTGACAATATACTACAAGCAAGAGAAATTAAACTGAATTAAGTGTTATGCAATCGTGGTTAGTCCTTATCCAGAGAGTTATCTCAGATATATTTGCAACTCACTGATTACAAGAAGTAGATATGCCTTAAAAAGTTATCTGTTCCAATTGCTCTTACAATTTCAAAACACATAAAAAGATCATATAAGGAAAAAATAAACACAAAACCTATGAAACATTCTTTTATGACAACCGCAGTCTTAATCAAGAAATATTAATCTTCTTTAAAATCCCTAACACTTTCCTTGAATTTTCATTATTTACTCTTGTCCTCAAAGTATCCTCAAAGCAATACCTGGAAATCTGTTTGTTCCTTCAGCCTTACTCAAAAATATTTTACCTTCTTTCTTTCTGTCTTTGATATGGTGATTTCATAAAATTGGAATACTGGAGTGAAAAATATTCATAATTAAATACCATTATGACAGAAAGTGTGGACTATGGAAACAAAAAGAGATAGCCCTTGTACAAAATCACAAAAATCAATACAGTAAGGCATAAAGTTGGTTAAGATTCTTGACCAAGTAAAGCAAAAAGAAGTTGTACTGAACAATTTTAAGACACTGAAATTTATGTTTCACTGAGAAATTTCTCTGTCACACAAAATCTTCAGATTGCCTTTGAATATCAGAGGAGTGTTTTGATTTCTCTTGTTCCTGGTTCCTACAATTTTATTTTATTTTTTAAAGAACAGAGTCCTAAAATGAGGTTGGGATTTTAATTTTTAAAACTTCATCATTTTCCCTGTCTACAAGGAGAGAGAAAAAGAGGGAAAGTTAATTTTTACAGGGAAATTAATTAGTGTCTGTACTTTCTCACCTTATATTCATTTTTCAAGAATATGTGATCCTGAGTGTATCTAATACAATTATACAATTTTTATGAACCAGAAAGCAGAAAATTCTTTTTGCTTATAAAAATCCTGAAAATCAAAAGGTAAATGATAAATAATCTGCAAGTTAGGGAGAAGTTCAGCCAACTTTTTTCAAAGTTTATATTTCCAGCAGAAACACAGGTGTATTGGGAGAAAATAAGGTACCAAAAATGAACACGTTTCCTAGAAATCTTTAATAAACCGCATCTCAATATCAAAGGAAATGGAAATATGTATTACCATACAGAATTTAAATGGTCATACATAACGCACCTATAAAACAGAAGTGGAATCTGAATATATAAGAGCTGAGATACTGAGTATAGTAAGCTTTTTTTAGCACTAGCCCCCATGTTATTTTATGAAAGAAAATTGTCAACAGGCAAGAGAAGTGTTAATCTACTGGTGTTGATGTCTTCCCTGTCCAAGGTACTTTTCACATCTCAGTGATTGATTCTATGATGTTATGAATTAATCTACAGTGTCAGTTTTCTATTTCTATTTTTCTCTGTTATGATGACATTCCTCTTACTGCAGCATACACTTACTTCCTGATTAATTTCTGCTCATTCTTTTGCCAAGAGGGGCTTGGCATTTTGCAATGTGTACTAGTACTAAGAAACATTTTTTAAGACTGGGTGTTCAGGACTACAGCAGCAGTCTTAATCAACAAATGTCAATCTTCTTTAAAATCTCTACCACTTTTGTTGAATTTTCATTAGTTACTACTGTCCTCAAAGTATCTGCCACAAATACAGAATTTAGAAATCCACATACAAGTTAACTTGAAATCTGGGCTCTCTATCAAAAAGGGAAAATAGGGAAAGAATAAAAAAAAGATATACTAGAGAACTACCTAGCATATATTACACTAATTAATAGCAGTGTAGATGTTGCATATATATGTGACAGGCTCCTGAGGCCTGGCTGTCCCTGTCCAGCCCCTCCAGGGCTCCTTTCACCCTACCCACAGCCCAGGACCCCAGTTCAGCCTCCCAGTGCCATCAGTTCCTGCCCCAGTGATGCTGCAGCAGGACTGTTCTCCAGGTCTCTATGGCTCTGCCCTGTCCAGCCGTGGGGCCCATGACACCAAGCCCACCTGCAGGCCTACATACCAGTGCAACTTCAGCCTGTCCCTGTCCTCTGAGGTTCCTGATGCCTGGTGCTACCCTAGTGCCCTCTAGTGGCCCAGCTGTTGGCTGGGTTAGTGGGATGGGTTCTGGCTGCCAGGCTCTGTCCTGACTCTTCTGCCAAAACCACTGCTGCTCCTTGCCCCCTCTCCCCATGCCATGGCACCTCCAGACCACAATGCAACCTAACTCCTACCATGTCCAACTTGAGCATGGAGTACCGTGAAGCCTCACCCACAGATGTCTAAAGTCTTGCCCCTCTAAGACCTCTTACAGGACTAGCCAAGTACTGACCTCTGAGTGCCTCTCTCCCGCAGTGCTGACTCCTTGCCCAACGCCAGTGAGCCCACCTGGCCTCCTGAACTTATCATGGGCAACCTGATAACAGCACCCCCAATTCCAGTACCAAGTGTCCCCTGCCATGTCCCTTTCCTGGTTTGTTCTCCCTGCCCTTGCTCTGTGTCCCCTGGGAGAGCCCTAAAACAATGCACAGCAATTAAATCTCCCTTCTGAGCCAAATCTGTATGCCCTGACAACATGCTCAGACCCTCACGTGTGTCAACTTTCAAATAGTGTGAGATGCACATCATCAGACCTCTCTAGAACTCCCTGCATATATGTACACTAATAAATTTAACACTGGTGGTGACTGGCCTCATCCATACTATTATATTCCTTAGACTCCAGATTCAGGCATGCCATGTTGTCAGTGGTATATGACTAATTAATTCCCAAACTCTGTGTCAGGGACTAATGAGGTTGAGTAGGGCAGAGAGCCAGATGCTAAGGTTGAGGGATGCTGGCCCCCTCACTGAGGGGCACAGCCCCTACTGTACCCAACCAGAAGAGCAGGTGCAGGATGGGGGTGGTGACAACTGCGAGCCAGGAGCCTACTAACAGCCAGGCAAGTCCACAGTGACCAAGCAGGCCCAAGTTCAAGTTGCAAAGTCAAGGTTGGTGTCAACAACATGGGTGACCTTGCAGAACACACTGGCAAGCAGCTCAGGCAAAGACTGGGTAGGAGCGTTTGAGTTCCTGAGCAGAGGGGAAAGACCCTTCTCAGTGTGCTCTTTCTCAGTAGTCTAATCCCAGAGGACTCAGCTACACTACATCGGCACCAGGCTGGGCACCAGCAGCTGAACCCCTGAAGTGGGGAGAGGGTGTGCTCAATGCCATGACACACTGCTTGAAAATTGCATTATAACAACTGAACAGCAGAGACAACTATGCTCCAAAGTCATGGGCATCCCTTGGCATCATTCAATATGTTAGTACAGACACATGCCTTAATTATATGGATCCCCTCATCTCAAGCTGTATCATAGTAGAAAAATATTTAATGCTCCTACAATACTGAAGATAAATAAAATTCTCATATTTTCTCCCTATTTGCAGTAAAATCCATGTAGTCACAGTAGGTGTCCTACAACATGAGTATAGAGGTAACTCCCTGGAATTAACATGGAAACCACTTATTCATTTAATAAAGACAAGTAATCAGTTTAATCTTTCTCTAAATTTGTAGCTCTATTTGTAGTTTTTCCTATATTTGTAGCAGCTTGGTCACATGATAATTCTATTCTTGTTCCACAGATAGGGTCCTGCTTTTATGTGAAACATGAATTATAAAATAGGACCATAACTGAGCTAGGTGATCCTGTTCATGGGGGAGTAGCCCAATTAATGGAAGTCAGTTAAGATACCAGCTCAGATATAAATTGTCAATTTGTTGTGCCAATTTTCACCATAAAGAATTTCTCCTAGTTTTCTCCTCCATGTTCTCAATGTTCTTGCCCATACATGTGTTAGTCTTTCTTGTCAACGAGTCTCTGAAAAAGAAAGATCTCTAGGGTTTTTATTGTGAAGATTATCTTTCAATAGATCCCTTAACATGTATTGATCAGGAATCTTGTCCGTAAATCCAGGAGTTTTGTAATTTATTTCTTTAGGTCTAAAAGTAAAGATAAATTGCTGTGATGACTGATATGTCTTAGTACAGATTCACAAAGAAAAAATATTCGCTACCGTTTTAATGTGGAAACCAAGATATGTTCCAGAGTCATTCAAGCCAGGAAAATGAATGAAGAGACAGAATTTGTAGTTGCACATACATGGTCAAGACGAGTAATTGATCTGTGTTTGTATTGAACTCTCGTTAGATTTTACTAATACTTAGCTCCAGGAACAAGTAATTTTTCTGCCTATGGTAAGGTCAGCTTTATGGAAAAAAAAGTGCTTATAGTGTTTTTTTGTAAGTTCTCATATAACTGAGCAACACGGGTCAGACTCTACATTGCATAATGTTTTGACTTAAGATGAAAATATTATTATTATGGAATAAGTTTTGCCAGGCAGCATTTGTACAGTGAAGGGGAAATTATCCTTACCCTTTTTATGGGGTGAGTGTGATGTGTCAATGGGTCAGCATTCAGTGAAAGACAGGGACTGTGCTCTCTGAAATAGCTTTCACTGCAGCAAAAGGCAAGGTCGTTTGGTGTGACAGTGAGGCCTATGCTTTATTATTCTTGTATGTATTTGAAAGAAGAAAAGCTTAGAGTATATGGATTTGTCTAGAAAAAAGAAAACTGAGGCATAGACAGGATAAAAAACTTCATGAGAAAAAGGGATTGCTACAAAGGGGTAAGCTGTCCCCTTCAATCAGAACAGAAAAATATGTAATTGAACTGAGGTACAGAACTGTTAGTATAGCTAGTAGTTGAGGAAATAAAAAACCCACAACATTTTTATTGAGAACACATGACTAAATCTCTAATATTTTTTTTATATAGTCTTGGATGTTATTAAGGTGGCAATAGAAATATTTGAAGAAATTGATAGAAAAATATTTGCAAGAAAAATTTACTTACTTAAAGCTACTTGATTCTGCCTCCAGCTAGAGATGAAAGAGATGATACTTAAGGAACATTCCAGTTCTGTATTTAACATCAGTTCTATCACAAATGGGGAGGATGTTGTTTGGATTTTTGTTGTTTTTTTCATAGCATGTTCAAGAAATACATTTGTGTTTTCTTTTGGTTTTGTGTTTCGGGTTTTTTAGAGTTGTCTTTACTCCTTGTTCCAGTTTAGTCAGGATATTGTCTCAATATCAGGATTTTGACTTGGTCTAAGCATAATCTCTTCCAACTGTTTCCACAGAGTTACTTGAATAGCAGTTCGAGTCATAAAATCTTTGATGGACCTGTGCATTTTTTTTCTTGGAGGAGCTGTGTGTGGGATAAGCATGTTCAAGATCTTAAGTCAGTGTTCATAGTTTTCATTGCATAGAATGGTTTTATTTCTACAAAGTGCCTCTAAGCTAACAACTGCGTCAGTCTCCAGTGATAGCCCTTGCATGTTTAGGTAGAAAAATAAATGGAAAAAGAAATTCTTGTGTGTATGACTTAATAAGGACTCAGCTAAGGACAAAGAGTTTGTTGTTCCTCTAGTCAGTGAGCGGGAAGGAAGAAAGAGTCTCTACTCCTTATATTGTTTATGCATTTTTGCATTCGACAATTCCAGAAAAAAACCCATAAAACTAGTTCTGTAGTTGGGCACAAAAACAGTGTATGATTTTGCCTATGTAAATAAAGCAACTTTTCTCCCCATAACTAATTTCCTTCCTTCCAATGAAAGACTGCTTACACACTTTCTGTTCAGTACTCTTAAATAACACCATATTCATCAAAAACAGTACATTGCTGTACGCTTAGAGTTCATTCCTGACAGAGGGTGAACTGAGTATTGCCATTCCCATGGGCAATGCTCAAATGCAGTATTCTATGCACCATCATTAATTTTTACCCAATAACGAAGTTCTGTAGTTATATTAACTTGAGTGTAAATTTCCATCCAAGGTTTTAACCTCACAAAAAGCTAATATCAGAAACACACATTTTTCTATGTCTTCTTTACTACAGTCATTTTCATTTTCCTTAATAGATAGAGCACAGGCCACAGCAAGAGGCACTGTATCAGCTAAGAGTAGCCATAGCTCTGTTTCAGTACGGCAGTTCTTCTATTGCTATGTCTTCTGTGTAAAAAATTATAACCTCAACCAAAAATAAAATTCCCTGTTCCATGCAGAGGGCACCATTGTGAAATTAAACTTGTCAGAAAAGACAGTTCTAAAGTCAGAACATTAGTTTTTCCTTCCTTTTTGATTCCAAAGGTGATATATCAGAATGTGACTATGATTTTGCTGAAGATTATAGAGACTTCTATTTAAGTGTCTATGAGAGTATCACCAGTGCAATCACAAAAAAAAATACAAGCATGGCATTGGCAAAAGCTTATAATTTACTTTAAAAAAAATCAAATGAAACATCTTTTGCGTCAAGTTTAACCTAAAATCTCTCTGTGCACTAATTTAAGATCCTAAAGGAAAGCATAAAGTCTGCATAACTAAAAAAACATGTATTGTAGCAGGAATCTGCATTTAAAAGTAATTTTTAAAATTTTTAAAATTTTTAAAATTTTTTTGGTAACATAATCAGAGCTGTTCCACTTCACTGAAATAATTCAATATGCATTCAACAATAGAAATAGTATTTCATAGTAGAAATAACCTTCCCAATGCAAAGCTACACAACCTCATAAAATATTAAACTGTATTTTCAAAGCTGCACAAGATAAGTGATGTAGTTCAAATCTGAGTCTTGTTCTACACCATACTTCTTTATTAAAGCAAATTTGTCTAACTTTCTGAATCTGAAAGAGTTTTCATGCATGATGCCCTTCTTGCTTTTTTGCTGGAGGCAGTCCACTTCACAACTTGCCTTTATCTCCTGAAAAATTCAACAGTAACTGTACCAAAAAAGCATGGTACCAAATGTCTGCTTTTTTACCTGTTATACAACTCTTATTGTTCTATCTGGAACTGGCTGATAGGGTAGCAATATTAGGAGGCCCTTATAAAAAAATGTCTCTAGGGTGATGTAGTAAGGAGTGTGTGTATGTTCAGACAGACATATTGCAATCTGTTAAAAGTTTTGAAAGAAATCACTAGAGAGCACTTAGCAGGAGCTACAAACATCCTTAGTATTGAACAGATAAGGCTATCCAAACCCTTTAATGCCACCTCCGGAGACAAGCCTGAGAAAGCTTGATTGAGTTCAGAATATTTTAGCTTTTATGTTGACAAACTGATGCTACCAGAACTGTAAAAATGAAGCTTAGCTGACAAAGTTGGCCACAACAGTGTTTTTCACAGCAAAGGAAGCATTACCTGCTTGCTATAACTAAAAGAATAAGGAACAAATGGGATATAAAGTAAATCTCAAACTGCCAGAAATTTAAAAGAACATTTAAATCACACGGTCTGTTCATTCTCACTTGCTTTCAGCAAGACTTCTTATATTAGTTGCACCTGACTTTCTGAGGTGTTTTTTTTTTGTTTGCATCAATCTGAAATGAAAACATGACAATACCAATACTGGAACAGAAAACAATATATGGAAATTGGCTTAAGACTCTCCAGCATTAGTTTTTATTTTGTATTACCATAAGGTCTGCTGGAAGATTGGTTTTAATTTTTCTTCTGCCTGAGTCAATAACTAACTGTTCTCCCAAAGAGTACCCACCAATGGCATAAAACCAAAACATTATTTTTTATATACTATACAGATGCCTCCCCTCCATAGCTGAAATTTCAGTATCTAAATCATTGCATCAATAAGCTGAAGACAATATTTTTTAACACACAAGCTCACTCTAAGTCAGATATGTGATACATTTTATCATATATATAGTCTTTTTTGGGTAGAAAAACAATTTAGTTTTTCCAGTATTCCCCTGCATCATGATAGAAAAAAATGATAAATGTTTTACAAAACTGGAGAAAATATGTCTTTCATCATTTTTTCTATCAGTATATTTCTATATATGTGGGCACAATATGCCTCAGGAATTAATTCTATGACTAGGCCGTGAAGACATCTGGGAATCCAGTAAACATGTGAAAGAACATCTGCCTTCATATCTGCCTTTTTACGTTAAGGTAAAAATTTCAAAAATGTATCCATTTGTGATGAATTTCAAGAACAATTATAAAGAAGTGACAGAGAATTTCTAGTTTCATCCCAAGAGAGAAAGATTACAAATAGCACCCTGTAGCTGTGTTGCTATTTATAGAAGTTATATGTCAAGTACCATTATTTAAATACATCTCTGCCATCTGCTCCAGTCCCAGAATTCAAAATGGAAAGATTCTGCAGTTATGATACATAAGTCTAAGATAAAATGTGTCTATAATCAAAACATTCCAGTCCAGCATAGTCTAAAAAAATGATGTTATTAGTCATATGCCTCACGTTTGCATCACAGATAAGAAGATTGTTGTACCTTTCAAATGTCAATAGTAGCTTTATGAAAACAAAATTTTAATGCACAACTCTATTAGAGAGTGGGCAAATAACTTTTATGCAAGGTTACTGCAAGGTTCCTAGTAAGAATGAATCTCCAGTGTTATGGAGTCTGGAAAACACACAAGCAGATTATTTCCTGTAAGAGGTTAAATTCTAATTTGAGAAAGCTTTCCTCAGCTGCAGCTCTTATTAAAAAAAAAAATTAAAAAAATACCCAATTTATGCAAGAAATTAATTAACTTGAACTTGGTGTTTTATCTCAGAGCAAGTCACCTCATACAGCAGATTACATGTGTGTTATCTGAGCTAGAGATGCAATGTCCACTCCTTCAATGGCATCGTGAGCTGCAAGAGATTTGCTGCTTTTCTTGAAGACTCAATGCTTACATCCACACTGAATACATAAAAGCCATTTTTCATTACAAAAGAAATATATTTTTTTCCCTTACTTGCAGAGAAAAGCTTCACAAAGTGACTTGTCTAGATTCATAAACTGGCTACCAAAAGAGAAACAGCGTATGAAAAGCATGAAATTTTTTTACTACAAGTTCCGTGTTATTGAACTGCGAATAGACTCATGCATATGGCATAGAAATACTAGCGTAACACTTTAAATAACATACAATTAAAACAAGATAACTGCTAAAAACAAACAACAACAACAACAAAAAGGAACTTAATTCTTCAGAATCTGAAAAAAATGGGGTTGGTTGATCCTTTTGATAAAATCAGAGGTATATTTGGTGAAGTTATATAATTTGACATTTACAGTGCTGTCTGTGAGAAGAAAGACACTGGAAGAAAAGTAGAAATAAATTGTGATATATAGTTTACAGATATATATGGTTTTAACTTTTGTTTTAACTTACTATATTAGGCTACAAACTCTTTTCCTAAACCTTATTGTTATTTATTATCTTGAAGCTAATCTTTTTTTACTGATGTTATTATAATTTCCCTAATGTGTACTGGGTGTTGGTTTTGGGTTTGGGGGTTGGTTTTTTTGGGTTTTGGGGGTGGGTTCTTTTGCAATTATTCACATACTGCTTTACCATGAAAAGACTTACCTCCACAGATCTGAACAGAAAAACAACTATGAAATCATTCTCACAGACTAATATACCTGTATGTGTATACGTCTACATGGTTAAATCACAACTTTCACTGTAATTCCCTGCGAACAAAGTTGTGATTCTGACAGCTTTTGCTTGTAAGTCACTTATTCTGCTAACTCCTAAATTCCATTGTACTTTCCACATACACATATATTACTGACAAACCAGATATTATAATTGCATCGCTCTTTTTATCCAGGATTTCCTTATTCTCAGTGTTGAAGAGCAACTCAGTATCTAATTCATATCTCTGTTTATAACATCTGAAAGCTGCGATTCTTAGAGTATGCCTCACAGTATAGTGGTATAGTGGGGGTTCATGGTAGCAGGCTTGTTCCTTTCATACAGGAATAGTTTATGAACAGTGGCTTACTTCTCTGTGTCAAAATGAAGAAGGGTTTGTACAAGAATGGTATTTATTATTATATGTACTATACTTACAGTGTTCCCTTCCCCCTTCTTCATCCATTGTGTGAGATCTCAAACCCCTATTTCAGTGCTCTTCTCAGTGTGAAGAACTCACCTCCATTACCCCCATAAAAGGGCTCCAGCTGTGTTTTCAAAGAAAATGGCTGCAACTGCATTTCACTGGGAAGTCAATCTTTCTGTGTTTTAAATATTTCAGCTGTGAGAACACCTACAGGTCCTCTATTTGTATTGTCATAAAAACAGCAGTCACTGATTACTGAGAAGGCAATCCCTATAACGCTCATATTTGAGCAGTTCTTAATATGCAAGTACTCAGAAACTTTGAAGTTGAACATGAAAGCTACTGCCAAGTTACTGACAGGGTTAAACAATAGTACAGCAGGTGTTTCCCCTCCCTATGATTTTGGATCTGCACACTAAAATACTGAGGAGGTTCCTTTTAAATGCTTAAATCCCTTGGTGGATCTAGGATATAAAAATCATAAAATAGAGCAAACCTTATGTTGCAGCAGCACCTCTACTGTTGCTAATACTGCAATCCATCACTTGACTAGCATACTCAGTTAGGAGAGAGTCTGGTGGTGTCCATATTACATTCCCTTTCTATGTAAATTCCCTTTTATAGCAAATAATAATAAAAAAAATCTCTTTTGTTCATCAGCTGGGTTATTTTAGAAAGGTTTTCAGGGGCATGTAATAAACTGCACATGAACATGGCTCCCTCTAGTGACTGCCTTTAGATACTCCAAGAGCTTATTTTTCCCAGGCTTATTGGGAGAAGAGCACGTGTGGTTTGTGCCTCCGTTTCTTCATGTTTGTATACAAGAAACCTGTATATTTCACTCAATAAGTATAAAATTCACAGAGCAAGTAAGTTTTCTGGATTTTCTTCTATTCTGCAAAACAATATCAATTTTACATACAATACAATAACAATTCCAAAATTTTGTTTGTTTGCTTGTTTGTTTATTTCTTGGGTTTTTGTTTTTGTTTTTAATATTATAGGCTGCTTGGCCCAACCCTTTGTTTTCCTCAGTCCAAAATTTCAATCTGCTGTTAGGGTACTCCTGCCAGTTCATACCAAGCTTTAAAGAGCCTCAAAAGGGTTTCTAACAAGCTCATTGGCAGGAGACTTACATTTGCTACACAGCGTCTGCAGTCCCAAAATGTCACAGGTATTTCCCAACCTTTGCATTCAGTTAGATAAGCCCCAAACTAGACCAATTTTTCGTCTTTGATTTATTTTTTTTTTACATTATCAATCAAATTCTTAATCAATACTTTTTACAAATATTATATCTTTTTTTTTTGCAAGTGCATTTCAAGCACTGTTATGCAACCCTATACTATAATAACAGGTCTTAACCTTCTAATCAGCATTATTCCTTAATTTCTCAATTTTCCAAGTCATTCCACATCTCTCCAAAATATTTGGTGTAGAAGGAGTAATTCAGCAGCTGCAAACCTTAAATTGCATGATGAAGCTATGTGCTGTCTCCAGGCATAATACAGAATTTGACATGGCCACTGTATGCAATAGTATTACTTGTATACTGTTTATTGTGTTTTGCTCTTCTATTCTTTAGTGCCTCTAAATCTATTCCTATTATACTTGTTTTAGGGCTTCTGTTACCATAGTGACATGCAATGTGTGCTTAGCTGTCTCTTTTTCTATCAGAGAGTACTCATTTAGTAATATGGATATTGAAAAATTCCCTGCTTAAAGTGCTTCCAGATTTTCTCTGCATTACATAAAAGGCTTGGTTCAGGTGATGGCTTAAAATTGTTGAACTTTGGATTACCCATTCCTTAGGTAATTTTTCTGAGTTTTCTTTAGGTCGTTGGGTCACTAGAAGCACTAACCTCTCTACTGAAGATGCTGCCAAGTCCTCCTTGTAGTGCTGTCAATTCCAAACATTCTTTATACCTACAGCTCTTTGTGCAGAAGGGAAAACTTAATACCCATCAGATTCTTTTGCATCCATGACAGACTGAGAAAACACAGGAAAACTTAGCTGTTACAATGTAAATACACACTCTTCAATGGATCAAGTTCAGCTCTACCAAAAGTAACACTAACTGCATGAATTTTCATGAAGGCTTCATTCTTCTTTATAATTATAACTAGATAAATCCTTACATGAAGATGCAATTACTGCTCCAAAATAATATTTTCTGTAAGTTTGAGTAATGAAGAACCTAGTTCCTTTTAGACTAATACAGAACACTTTGGAAAAGTAAAAATAACATGTATTAAGGATAAGAAATATCTAAGAGGAAAAAACTGTAACATACAGGATTTTTTCAAACCAAAAACTTGCAAAATAATAAAAATGAAAACTTCATTCACCTGTTGTGTATCTTAGTATCATGGAACCTGATTTCCTCAAGTACATATACATTTTTTGTGACATGCAAGTATTTATAGATTCAGAGATTACTAATCACTATTAACAGACTAATAACTTAGAATAATTTAGGATGGAAACTACGGAATCATGTTTTTCTGAGATTCGTAACTAAATTCAAGGAAAAAAATGCAATATGAACTCAGTGCACAGGTGATACAAGATAATAATTTTTTCTTTGTAAAGATGTAGCTCTCAACAAACTAAAATGTTCTTGCAAATTGTGAAAACTTGCATCTGATAAAGGTGTTAGTATCTGAAATTATATGGCATATGCAGAGGAGGCATAGCACTTCATTTGGCAAGCTGGATCTAGATTTTTTACCAGATGTTAGTAAATTCTTTTCTACTTTTAATCTTAGGGAAAGGGAGGGAAAGTTAAATTTATCTTACAACTGAAATTGTAACTATACACGCAGGCTTACCCAAAATAACACAAATGTAGATGCTTTGATTAGAAGCAACAGGAAAAATACAGTAACATATACAATAGGGAGAAGACTGGGAGAATAAATTGAGAAAATGTAATTATAAAACCAATATAAAAAGGACCTAAATAGACTTCTCAGTCTCAGGAATGACAATTGAACTAAGGTTGCTTGCTTCTTGCTTCTTATGAAGTGGTAAAATACATGCTACAAGACCAAATACACTTAAGAACAGAATAACAATAAGCAGGCTTCTAAAGTAACAAGTACTCTTAAATCATCTTTCAAAAAAAGGGATCCTTTTTACTGACCTAAGTCAGCAAAACCAAAATAGTCATGCAGGTAATATGTTATTAAAGAGTAATGGAAGAGAAGAGATTTTTATAGGGGATCTCAAGTGATGGAAAAGTCAGGTTGCAGGAATAATGCAAAATTTATATAAAAAATAAATATAGTCTGGACATCAAACTTACTTATTTTGCAAAGATTCACAAGGTAGATCTGAACTTGAGCATCTGAATTGGGACTAAAAGTCTCCAGTACAGGATAGATATGGAAATACTGGAGTGAGTCCAGTGAAGGGCCACGTGATGGACTATATAGATGGTTAAGGATTTGGAGCAACTGTTGCATGAACAGAAGCTGAGAGAGATGGAATTGTTCAGCTTAGAGAAGAGAAGGTCAGAGGGGACCTACCAATGTGAATAAACATCTGATGGGAGGGAGTAAGGGAGAGAGAGTTAGACTGTTCTTGGTGACATCCAGTGACAGGAAGAGAGGCAATGAGTACAAATTAAAACACAGAAAATCCTATTTAAACACACACACACAAAAATATCCATTTTACTGTGAGGGTGATCAAGCATTTGGACAGGTTGTTCAGAGAGGTTTTGTGGTCTCTCCATCCTTGGAGAAATCCAAAACTTGACTGGACATTGCCCTGAGCAACCTTCTCTACTTGTTCTACTGTGAACAAGGGGGCTGGACTAGATAATCACCTGAGATCCCTTCCTACATCAATGACTATGCTATTCTGTGACATCTATTCACAGAATCAGAGACTTGTTTAGATGGGAATGGACGACTTGAGAGAGATAGAGTTGACCTCTCTGGTCAACCTGTCCAAATACTTGACCACCCTCACAGTAAAAGATTTTTCTTTTGTTCAGATATAATTTCATGATCAGTCAGCATTCACTAGTTATTTCTTCGTAAGTACACACAGAAGATCGCTTGTAGTGTGCTTTGTTATCTGTTTTCAAGTTGCATGATGTGTTTTTTAAACCATCTTCAAGCTGAGTATATCACATCCTGAACAAGTGCTCTGATTGCTAGGCTTATATTTGTCATACATGGGAGTTTAGTTGCTTTGCATTGCGTTTTAAAAGAAATGGGTGATATGGTCCATTTATGGAGAGAAAATGGGACTGACTGTAGAGGCTTGCTCTTGTCTATTTATTGTGATTGTGCATAGGTGTCTCTTTGAGGCTGAGCGATAATTCCTCCATCCCAGAAAAACTTTATATTAGGGCCACAGTCATAAGGAAATTGTCTGAAGTGGAAGTTAGAAAAAATGTCAATGTCTACTTCCTAGGGGGCTATTCACATAGCATTGAGCTATATAAATGCAGCTAAGAGCAACAAAAACTCAAAGCCAATTTTACTTCAATAGGTTGCTTTCTGTTCAGGGAGTGACTGTTTTGAACCACTAAGATATCTTTTACCATATCTGGTAAAAGATGGCCAAAGATGTAGATTCTGGAATGAGATTAACTATGTGTAATTTTATGTATTTATAGCATTAAACATCCACATCTGGGTCATTGCCTTTAGGTTTCTTTTGCAGTAATTGAAAGAAATATTTCTTCAGATATCATATAGTGTAGGTGCCTATTTTGATCCATGGATAAAGTGAGACTTGGGCAAGTATCTCAGATGATATCTGCATTGTAGATAACTAGAAAGAGGTCAGCAGAATGTTTAAACATTAATGGGTTTGATGCTTTTAATTAAAAAAAAAAAAAAGTGTACAAATGTGTAGATATGCTCTTTGGTTTTATTACATGTAAAGGAAAATTGTAAATGTTTCCCATTTCAAAAATTTTTAGTTGAAGGTTCAGCTGAAATAAAGGCATGTTAATATTTTCAGCAGTGATCTTTCATGCCAGGTGTACTACAGGATAACTAAAATTAATTTCTCAATATTTCAGAAGTTAGACTTGTGTACCACCTTACATTCAACATTTACAAAGAGCAACAGAGATAGGATATTTGTAATTAACATGCCACTAAGTCAGAATAATAGTTTGTCTTAAGCAGTTCTCTTTTCAGTATCCCTGCATTGGCCTACAAAAGTTATTAAAAAAAGAAGTGAAAAAAAAGTCACCTTGCTTCATGAAATGTCATCTCTGATGCTATCAGTCACTTATTGTTTAAGCAAGTTGACTTTATGAGCTGGAGAAAACTCATGGCTCATAAACTCAGCAGAGGTGAGTGAGTTATGACAGTTTTTCAAATACGTTAATGAAATTCCTAAAACATCAGTATGGTACATTAGTCTTCATAACATTTAGCTTTATTAAGCACACAGATCAATGAGAAGCTGTCTTGTATGCCAATTGTTTAGCTTCTTTAAAACAGCATCAGTTTTTAAACTGTTTTTTCCCCTGTAGCTAAGAAGAAACTTTAATGGTCAAATTTCAAATTTTGGATGAATCTGAGAAATTTGTAGGTGTACATTGGAGCTAAGCCAAATACGTTGACTTTAAGAAGTTGTGAATGTGAAAACATTTGTTCACTAATGCTAGTTCTAACATTATCTCTACATATTGTCTATTTACAGGTCTTAACTTCCATGAAATTTGGAAGTGTTTCACATGTTTCATAATCGGTTTTGGAACTGTTTAGACACACTTTTCTACCCTTGTGAAAGTGGAATGTAACATCATGATACATATTGCCAAGGTACTTGCACGTATGCGATCAAAAAGTACCAAAAAGTTTTCAGAGGTAGAAGAATGATGATTTTCTGAGTGAGATTTGAAATGAATCTGCAGTAAAACACTCAAGAAATTCACCACATTGTAAATAAAATAAACTGCATTTCTATTCTGAAAGTATCAAACGACAATTTGAAATATGAATAATTTTTGTCATAGAAACATTTATGTGGAATACTTATTGACTATGTTAATAGAGAAAGATTAGGAAAGTGTATAACATTTTTGCATTTTAATTTGGAGAAATTGTTTAAAAAAAAAAGTTAAGTCATTTTCCCCAGGTAGCAAATCAGTTACTCACTAATGAAGAAAATGCTCTGTTTTTATACTAGCAGTAAACAATCGCCCACACTGTCCTGTACTTTGCAACACAAAAAAATATATCTCCGTTTGATTTTTATGTGCCTTTCTTCTCTTCCTTGCTTTGTTCTTTTTAGTTATTTATTCTGAGTAGAACAAAAGCAGCAACAGCAACAACAGAAACAATAAGAACTCGTAGAAGATAGAAAACTGCTGGGTATAAACTAAGGGCATGTAAAAATTCTCTGCTTCACATATCTACATACCCTGATTTAAATTTGTGTTAGTTCATAGAATCATAGGATTGTAGATGTTGGAAGGGACCTTTGGAAACCATCTAGTCCAACCCCCCTGCCAAAGCAGTTTCACTTAGGGCAGGTTGGACAGAAATGCATCTCTCTAGAGAAGGACGTTCCACAACCTCTCTGGGCAGCCTGTTCTAGTGTTCTGTTACCCTCAAAGCAAAGAAGTTTTTCTGCATATTCAGACGAAACCTCTTGTGTGTTCCAGATGATGTCCCTTGCCCCTTGTCCTGTTGCTGGACACCACTGAAAAAAGCGTCACCCCATCCTGCCCTTTAGATATTTATAAGCATTGATGAGATCCCCTCTCAGTATTGTCCAAGCTAAACAGACCCAGCTCTCTCAGTCTTTCCTCATAAGAGATGTGCTCCATTCCCATGACCATCTTTGTAGCCCTCTGCTAGACTCTTTCCAGTAGTTCCCTGTCCTTCTTGAACTGGTGGGACCAGAACTGGACACAGTACTCCAGATGAAGCCTCACCAGGGCAGAACAGAGGGGGAGGATGATCTCCCTCGACCTGCCAACCCTGCTCTTTTTAATGCACCACAATTGTTATTTTAAAATCATGAATATTAAATATTTCAGTAAATTTCTGAAATGATGAAAGCTCAGTAGATTAACAAAATGACCAAGTAACAAAACTGGTACCATAGCCAGTGGTGGGAAATTGTTGTTTGATGATGCTTTTTCCAAAAAACATTGTGAAAGAAACCAGTATTGGACATTTCATAGTAATTAATAGAGTGAGCCAATTCTAACAACGGATAAAACAAAGACTGATGAATCATAAATAGAGATAATAATCGTATAATCAGGAGAAACAGTTGAGTCAGAAAAAACATTTTAGATCACTTGGTAATTTCAAAATAAGAGATCACACTCAAATAAAATGTTCAAAGTCAAAGATATATATTCAATAGGAATAAATAGACAAATTTGGAAAGAAATTATTCTGAAAAAGATTTAAAGATGACTGCAATTTTCCATGAGTACCTGTTGCAATGTTGGCAGAAAATAATACTGAAAGAAGTAAACAGGAAAGTAATCAGATAAAAATAGATATTACCTCTACTCAGCACAATAAGACCAATATACAATTTTAGTGTCCATATTTTAAAGATCAAAAATTGTAGAAGGTTCAGAAAACAGATGTATTCAAAAAGAAGAACAAAATGTCTCCTGGTGGAAGATTTAGAGCACAGACTGTTTGGTTGATTAAAAAGATTAAATGATTTGATTACAGTCATAAGTACTTATACAGGGGCAAAATGCCCACTGCTTAAGGGATTCAATCTGGCAGAAAAAGGCCTATCAAGGACCTATGCCTGGCAGCTGAAACCAGATAAATTCCAATTAGAAGTTAGGCATATCTTTTTAACATCAAGGGCAATTAATCACTGAAACAAGCTACCAAGTCATGAAGCAGATTTTGCTGTCTGTGGAAACCTTTAAATAAAGAATGGTTGTCTTTCTGGGAGGTATGTTTCAACCAAACACAAGTTATTGTCTACACAAATAAAAGTTATTCAGCTCAGAACACATATAACTGGGCAAAGTTTAAAGTTTTATAACTGAGAAAAGACCAGGATTGATGATTTAATGGTGCTGTTTGACCTTAATCTGGAATATTTTGTGGTGGATATCCTTAGCAATTTATGTGTCTCTTGTAATTTGTTTACACATAAAAATACTGGATCAGCAAACTCAACCTGATACCTGAAAAATCCGTACCTATTTTTCTTATTTTGCATTTACAGAATAGGTGTTCCATTTACTGCTAGGCAACTTTGTTGGTTTTAGTGCAGTCATGAAGAGGTAACAGTAGTTTTGCAGTTGTTTCATATAGATATATATTTAAAATACATAGATAACCTAAATCTATATTCACTTTAGTAGATTCAAGTTTTTAAAAAATAAAATGATAGAAGACTATTACGGAGATACATAGGTTTAACTTTACTACAAGTGGATAGCCCCACTTTGAAGTCAGCCAATGAAATCAACGAAACTAATGACAGTTAGGTAGATATATAAAACTTCAAAGGATCCAAGATTTATTTTTATCACTGTAATGATTTGACATGACTTTGAATACACAGGGGAAATTAGCATATAAAGTAAAACAATG
This sequence comes from Tringa tobata, assembly GCA_033628505.1. Lineage (NCBI taxonomy): Eukaryota > Metazoa > Chordata > Aves > Charadriiformes > Scolopacidae > Tringa > Tringa tobata. The sequence continues at coordinate 19,344,974 of JAHREE010000279.1, read as the reverse complement.
TGATGTTTAAACCACCACTAACAAATGACAGCTATCTTTAAAGAGGTGGAGGTTCGGTAGAATATAGGTCCAGGCCTCAGGCACCTCCCTGGGGACAGAGACAGCTGAGGCCAGTCTGGGATGTGGGGGACATGCAGGGCAGGGTTGTGGGGGAGCTGGAGGCTGTCCCTGCTGCAGTGTTGCTGGGCAAGGGACTGATGGCCCACAGCAGTTGAAATGGGATTCTGGACCATTAGCAGGGTGGGGGAGATTCAGGAGGGCTTGACAGGTACACTCAGGGCTGGTGGTGCCTGCAGGTTCCTAACACTCATTGCTTTCATATGCATCCTCTCTGGCCCCATGGAATCCCATTCAAACCAGGGAAAAAAAAACTTCTAAGTACACCATCCTTCTTCATGTTACTGGTTCCCCTACCCCAACAGAGTAGCAGGTCCAGAATTTTCTTAACCTTTTTTCATTGGCAATGTACTTAGAGAAACCCTAGTTGTTGCCCTTTATATTCCTTTCTAATTTCAGCTCCATTCGAGTTTTGGCTTTCCTAACTCCACACCTGCACACTCGGGCAATGTCTCTTCATTCCTGCCATCCCCATTTCCGCCTTCTCTGTGTTTCATTTTTGCATTTGACCTCAGTCAGGCAACCACTGTCCAGGCCTTGATGGTGTTCTGCCATACTTGCCTGACTTTCTGCAAGGAATGGATTGCCTGGAACTCTGAGGAGGTTGCTCCTGAAGATCAACCAGATCTCCTGGGTCCCTTTGCTCTTCAGGGTAATTTTGCATGGAATGTTATCAAGCAGATCCCTTAAGAAGCCAAAATCTGTTCCCTTGAAGCATGTTCTAATTCTGCTATTCTGCTATTGCTCACTCCTTGCAGGATGGTAAACTCTACCATGTCTACTTCTCTAGCATCCACTACAGCCAAGTCTGCTATTAACCTAAACAACTTGGGCCAGCTTTGGGAGCAGTAAGTCTAACAGTACATACCATTCCATTGGATCATGTAAATTAAGAAATTTTCCTTTACATTCTTCAAAAATTGCTTGAGTTGCTTGCATCCTGGTTGCACCCTTGCAGACTGGTTGCCTTTACAGGTTATATTGAAGCGGTTACTTTTCCCCATGAATACCAAGGCCTGCAGCTGTGAAACTTCCTTTGCTGCCTAAACAAGGCTTTATAAACACACAATATCCCACAGTTAAATATGAAATCCTGAAATTTAATTCAGGCCACAAATATGTTTAATTAAATGTTGGGTGAACACTAGCTTTTTCTTGAATTCTAAAATTTGTTACAGTCGAATTGACAATTATTATTTATCTAAAAGAACCTGAGGTTTTGTTCTAAATGCAAATGATAACAAACACCCTTGAAAACAGTCAATTAAAAAGTGTTCTTTAAGGAACATACATATTAGGAAGATAACAGCAAGAGGAAAATAATGAGGGATTGTAACAAGACTTTCCACAACATAAAATGTATTTGACACTCCTGCTCTGAGATATATATTTTTTTGAGGAAAGTAAACACATGATAAGGTCTTTTACAAACACCTTCCAATAATAATAATAATAAAAAAATATCTTTGAAACTTTACTTCTGTGTTCTGAAAATTATGACTGATTTTTATTCCTATTGTGAATGTTGCACAGTGATGATAGTTTTTACAACACTTACCTCATTTATGTTAATTTCTTCTGGACTTCCTTTGTGACATTCATTAATTTTATTCATTTACTAAACTAATATTTATGGCAATGTGAGAGCTACATTTTAATAAGCAACTGTGATTTGGAAGTCTTTCACATATAAGGGCCAATCTTGCAGTAAAAATACCTTATGAAATCCATGGAGATTTCACTTGTGATCCACATGGCAGGGATTGTCTTTCTTGCACCATACAAAGGTACAAGAGAAAGCAGAAGTAATACGACAGACAAAATTACTCCTGAAGGGAAGGGAAAGAATAGGGGTAGCATCCTTCAGAGTAGTCCCAGGGCTGGTTTAAAGATAGATAACTTATCCTGTATCCTTCAAATGTCATTTGATATATGTTACTGAAGTAGTTTAAGAAATAAAATGTTTCATCATTATATTGGCAAAGAAATATATCAAACTTCTTTGATCTTTAAATTGTTATAAGAAATTTCTAAAAACAGAAGTATGACACAAAGAATGCCAAATGCAATTTCAGGTAACCCTTATTAATAGTTTAGTGGTGGACTTGGAAGTACTAGGTTAACGGTCGGATTTGATAATCTTAAAGGTCTTTTCTCACCTAAACAATTCTACGATTCTATAGATTTTCAAATACTGAAAAATGCATATTGAAGTCTTCAGGGATTTCTAAACCAGTCCGTCCAGTTTCTAATTTAAAAATATGAACACTTACTACACATCAATAATCCTTTAAGTAAAATTGTAGCTTAAATGCTGAACGTGATGATAATTCTCTCCACTGGAAAATGGATTCTGAATAGCTAATCTGCTTAAATAGATGTCTTCTAGAAACATATTTGTAAAAACATCTTTGTTGCTGCTTCAAATAACACATTCCACCTCCAGTTCTACAAGGAATATGGCATCCAAATGCACACATATCATCAGTCCTCACACCTGGTTTCAAACCATTTCTCTATTTGTTTGGCATGCATATATGCAGACACAGATATTTTCTCAGCTGGATTGAAGGCAGCTTTGTAATTATTTCTTACATAGCTTAAAAACACAGTATGTGGATTTATTTCTAAAAGGATTCTGCATATAACTTTTCAAATTAAGATTAATTCAATTATTTTTTTATTCAATAATCTATTAGTTTGCATAGCAAATGATGACAGTTATGTTAATGCTGAGAATTGCTTCTAAAGCTATTAATAAATTAAGTTGAATATTGGAGTTATTAGAGGTAAAATGTTCAAACACGGAAATAACTCAACTGAAAAACTATGGAGGCTGGATGAAAAGGTAATTATTATTACTTGTACTACAGGATTGCTACAGTTTTAATATCACCTCACCATTACAGTAGTTTAAGTACAGTACAACATAGTTTCTATATCAAGAATTTTAAAGAAAGCTGTTAGAATAACTGTCCTAAGAAGGCATGGAAAGAATATAAGATTTAAATTGTTCACAGGATATTTGGAGAGTATAGATTTTACGTGCCTAATTAACCCGTGACTACTTTTGCTGGTTTTCACTAATGTATGAAAGATAAATAGATTGATAGAAGGTAAGTACATGATAATACTATTCAAAACAGTAAAAACTCGAATTAAGATATTTTACAGAGATTATAAAAAAAGAAATTATTCTCTTTTTTTTTAAATATGGAATGAAAAAATATGGAAAAGTATCTTACTGAAACAATGACATTTCTGAGCTGAGAGATCTATTTCTAAGTGACTATTTTTTTCTTGAATAATTTATTTTAGGGCAATATAGGTTTTTGCCAATGAAATCCCTTTACAAATGTTAATAGTTAAATCCTTGGAGATCCCTATTAAAAAGTGTAGGTCATAAGCCAGTTGATTAATTGTGAATTCTTAAGGAAAGCATCTCAAGTATGTTTGTAATGGATTGATCATATGTTCATCCAGATTCTCTGAACTAGTCATTATTTGTTAATTGGAGTATTTGGTTTTACAGTGATAGCATTCAGGGAAAACTGAGAACAAATTTATTGTATTTCTAAAGTAATAAAGGTCTTAGCCAATATAGCACCATGACTGAAACAAAGTACAAAGTAGCTAGTAATTGCTGGCTCTTGGCAATTAGTCTCAGAAACAGTAGTTCTAAATGACTGAAAAATATTTGAGAAATGTTCATATGTGTATTGTCAGGAGCTGTCTGGGATATCTGATCACAGAAAGTTCAGTTCTTCTGAAAGTGACTGCAAAAGAATTAAACTTTTCATGCAGCAAGTCAGTTCAAAAGGGAAAAATAAAGTGAGTAACCATGGTCAGTGAAATGTTTGGTGTTTTCCACATGTGAAAGGTTGGTTTGTAAAGCTGTGGCCAGAGATACTTATATCTGGGACCAGACAGAAAAGTATATAGTCTGAACATAGGCATTTGTAAATTTTAGTTTCAGAAAACTGGGAATTAGAGTAAACAGATAACTCATTCAATGAATCAATGATAGCCAAATGTTGCTAAAAAGAAATATTTTATATGGCATCAAAATGAAATATTTTGGGTATCAAAATGAGGTCAAACCCAAAATGAATCTAATATTTCCATTAGCATTTCATTAAATCTGTATATATGCTCAAAAAATGTAACCCCCTTTTTTCAGTAAATTGTCTTCTGACAACACAGAAAAGCAAACACTCCCAAAAAATTTTATATTCAGTTTGTCCAATGAATCATATATTGCTTCAGACAGTCTGAAATGTCTTCTTTTGCAGTTGATAAACAGACACTGAAAATATTTTTTTCATGTTTTCTCTGGCTGATGATGAAATGAAATTATTCATTTTGACATGCTTTGGGTTCATAGTTCTAAAGATTTTAAGTGACAAATGTCACACTGTTACTTGAGCGTGTCTGCACATGTAGTATTTGACCAACTATTATTTTTATACGATGTATGCTATTTATTTTAAAATATGAGAAAAGCTTTTACAATTGATGATAAATTTCTGTGAAGGGTTAGATCACATAATTGGGTTGTGCTTCCCCAAAGGCTGGTAACTGTCTTAGCTGTAGAAGGTGGGAAGGACAACAAAAGTCAATGAAGCTAAATTTTCAGAGTCCCCTGGAATCCAATTTCATATACAGATCAGTATACAGCAGAGCAGGATTGCCAAAGGGTAGCCTTTCTGTAGGCCAGGAAATATGATGTTTTGTCATTACTTATAAAGAGCCTCAGGCTTTAAATTGATCAGGTAGTGCTTTCTCTCAGGACTCACTTGCACTTGCCTTGTCCTGAGGTGTTGCTAGCTTGCTTTCCCTGTGATAACAATTGCCTAACAATCAGGTAGGTATTACCTAAATTTGTTTCAAATTTATGTAGCAGTAACAGTAAGCTGTTCTGCATGAGACAAACTCCTGGTGACACCAGATTTAAATGCCGTGTGGAAGAGTGTGGGTACAGGGTGACACCAGAAGTTCCAGATTGTGAAAATAAATCACAGCAGTCAAAAGATGATAAATGCAGGAGTGCACCTGTGTGAGCCAGGTGAAACCAACTCCAGAAAAATTGAAGACCAGGGCAGAAGAACCCCTCCACCGTTAACAACATAGTTCTTCTGACAAAACCCTCAGGGCACTGATGGGTTGTTATAACACCCCACTTTTTACTAAGAGAGTAAGGAGAGTATCAGGAGACTGATACTCTTGACCTTAGTCCCCACTGGGACAGTGAAAGGGTGAGTGTAAGATCAGAAGTAAGGGGTACATAGTAGGAAGTTAATATATGTAACTGTTTTTATTGAGTCAGTGTTCTTTCTTAATTTTGACTTTTACTGTCTTTGGAATTGTAATGGTTTGTAACTATTTCTTGGATTTTTATTAGATTGCTGAAACATTAATTTGACATAAATTCTTAACCCCATGTATAACATATATTACCTTTTGTCCTGAATAAGATTTTTCATGTGTGTTTCTTATCTTTATCATGTGAGTGTCTTTCAGATGTCTCCTTCTTAGGACTTCACTGTGATTCTTATGGCTCTCAGACACCAATTTTTGTATATTTCTGAAGCTTGGCCATGTTAATCTCGTTGGTTTAAATTGTTATGTGGCAGCTGCTATTAAAAAAAGATGTATTAAGGCAGGCAATAGCCAAATAGGCAGAAGGAAGTTATTGCTACTTTGCACAGGAGGCCAACTTTAATTTTGTAAAAAGACAGTCCATTTGGAAAGGAAGTGGAACCCAAATTAAAAGTTAATTAAATACTTTTAGTTGAATGATTAAATAAAGGAAGAGCAATGTAGTTTTGTTTTTTCTTCAGGAAATGCAATCTAGTGATAACCAAGATACGCTTTGCTATAAAATCAGTTTAGTGAAATAGATCTTGCTTTTTATCTGGTATGATTACAGTCCAGTAGTGACTCTTTCTGTATGGAAGAGATTAACACGTTTTGGTTTTTTTTGATTGACTGAGGAAAAAAATTAACCAATTTTAATATTAACGTCACAGAGTGAGATGGTTTCTACTTGGTCATATTCTTAGCTGCTGTAAATCAAGTTGGTTACAGAGCCAATGAGCTATATCACTAGCCTGTAATCTATCTCTCAAACCATTTTGTAAAGCTGAATATCTGTAAAATAACGGAAACTTTTTCAAATTATGTCTGAGGAATTGTGAAATTTAGTAAACAACTACATAATTATGTGGTTTAAGCATAAGTTAAACACAGTTAAGTTCATCAACAGTTGTTAGTCACTTCTTACTAAAACTGTGCAAACCAAACCAAGTTTTTTAATTACAGCTTTTATTTAGTGTTCTCCAAATAAAGGCTTTAAAGGCTGTTTATTTTATTTATGTTGTCATAAAGTTTAAATAAGAACAAATTCATTTTCATAGTCTCAGTCATTTTAATTCTGTGGTTTTAACAGTAATATTAGCTTGCTTATACTGTCAAATAATGTACCAGTCTGTGTGCTGTGAAAGTACGTATCCTTATTGGTGCACTCACTAATGCAGTTATTCTGCTGCTAGTTCCCTGCCCATTGTGCTGTGGATTCAGCATTTCTTCAGTCTCCTCCTGGGAAAAGTAGAATTTTTCATCCAAAGGACAATACAAACTCAAGAAAAATAACTCCTTGTCCCAGCTAAGTTCAACATTCAGAATTATACAAAGGTGATGAAATACAAAGAGTCCCCACCAGCCACATTATATTCTTCAATTTAGCTATTAAAATCTCAAGATCTTTCAGTCTTTCTTAAGGCTCTATTTACCTGTCTTTTTTTTTTTCTTTACATACAGATTTCTGCATTTCATTTCTTTAAAAATGTAATCATTATTGTATAGAATTGAGTTGGCATTCATCTTGCCTAACTGTAACTATAAAAGTTTAGATTATGCCTAACATAATCTAACTTATTTTGGCGTCCTTTATAAATCAGTGAGAATAAAGAATATTTCAAAAGTTACTGTACATGAGCTATCTAAGGATACTGTGGGAGTGTTTATCCCTTTCTGTTGTCCATAGGGGAAGGTAAGGACAGAGCTTTTAGCTTTCTGATTGGTGGAGCTAGATGAAATAAATCCCATCCCTTTTATTTTAGCACACATTATAAAATAATGAGTCTTGGAGACATTGTGTGCAGAGTAGAAAACACTCTTCTTAAAAATGTCATTTTCTCAAAGACAAAGTAAAAAGTGTCCAGGTGGTATTTAGAAGACACATAGATGTGGCTCTTAGGGATGTGGTTTAGTGGTGGAATTTGCAATGCCAAGTTAATGGTTGGACTTGATGATCTTTTCCAACCTAAATAAGTCTATGAAAACAAAAATCACACAGGTGGAGATAATCCTTGTGTCCAAGGGAAGTGTTGCAGTGATCCTCACTGGAAGACCATTTTACATGAAAGAGTTAGTGATCTGCATAACAACTAGTTGGCCCAGGGCTGTGCCATCTTTTGCTGTGCTGTATGTACAGCTTGGCCTTCAGGACTTTGCTGTGCTGAACAAATGTCTGCAGGGTAAAATTAGCCAGCTCATTTTAACAGAGGAGCTCAAGGCAGCTCCTGCTTGGTACTGGTACTTACACTACCTGTGTTGCCTTGCTGTTACGTAAAAGTTCTCTGATAGTAGAAATGATGAAAAGAATTGTTTTCTTGGAAGAAAATCCTGTAATATCTTGAAAAACCAAAATGGGGTAGCCCTTTCCGCAGATTGTGGAAAGGTTCACAGTATGCTGCCAGTGGACTGGACACCTATTCAGTGCTGCATGTCTCAGGGTTCTCACCATCTAAAGAGATCTATATTTGTCTATATTATTCTCTCTTACTCTGTAGTGTTATATCTAATAAATACCATTTAAAATTATACTTTGCAATGTTTGAATACCTTTTTTCCTGGTATTGTAAAGCCCCAGGACTTCCTGGTGCAAAACAGATGGTCAAATTTTATTGTATAGCTATTGATAGAGAATAAGATACTGTCTAATAATTGTTCAAGAAAGTATTCAAGACATTTTCTTTTCCTAGAAAGTCTTTATAATCTGTCTTATCATTGTGTTGTCTGAACACTTTCCAAGTGGTGCATTAAGTAACATATATACAAAAACTATGATATGTAGTTTGTTCTCCTGTGAAAGAAATTGTGCAGGTCTGCAGTTTAATTTTTTTCCATATGTACAATTTTCTATTAGTGTAAAATTGTTATCTTTAGGAAAGGATGCCAATAGAGTATTCCTTCATATTTCTGGCAGCTTTTTAACTGCCTACAGGGGCTCTTACGTTGTCATCTGCACAGGGAAGCATTACCCTTCTGAATAAAAGTTCTGTTGAGTCAATTATAAATGCTGACTTCTCTGATTGTCTCTGGAGAGACTTAGGTTGTTATTTTAGGTAGTGTTTGATCTGTTAATTGAACATAGAGTATTATATTTGATGTATTTGCAGGACCCTCCACTGCTGACAAGTGTATTGCAAGGGTTTTCGGGGATCTGATGACTTCAGTCTCGGATGCAGTTAATGGATTTTATTCATACTGCAGGAAACATATATATGCATCCAAATAAATACACATACAGCAATTACAAGGACATTGGACACTTGAGTCTTCATGGTTACAGGTGAAAGTAGAGAATATATATGGGCATACCATGTTAGAGAGAGAAGTGATATTTTCTGATAGACATGCCTGGTCTTTTCTGTGCCTCAGCTATGGAACTTCTTAGGGCAAATGAGTGAAGAAAATAGTAGGAGGTATAGTAATAAGTGAAATGAAGTATAAATTTGCTCAGTACGTTGGCTATAAAGGCTTTAATGCTAATCCTATTATTTCTCTGTGCTAGTTGTTAAAAAACTGAGATTTATTTAGTTCATTATCTGAGTTAATACTTGCTTTTGCTAAAATTGAAGACATTAGAGTTTTACTAGCACAAATACTGAGTTTTCTCAGGGCTTTCTGTCTATTCAGTGGGCAGAAGATTTCAGCTAATAATTAGATAACCTCTGTTGAATTTTCAATCTTAATTGCTGAACGAGTCTTGTTTTAGCCTGCTTTATAAGTAGATATTTAGGCAGTGATTGTTCCTTGGTCCAAAAGCATAAATTTCTGACCGTTTGCATCTTTATTTTCAGGAGGTGCTGTGCCTATTGCTGGAGAGAAATAAAACATAAAGGAATTTATATCATCTCTTCCTAAACCGCACAATATTCTCAACCTTCTGGGAAAGTCCAATTTTTCACCTCAAATTTAGAATGAAATAGCAGCTGATATAAAAATATGCATAGTCACCATCTCTAAAAGTTTTGCCCAAGGGCATATAGACTCGCATAGTTCTAAACTGAGCAGGATTAATGCATAGAAGGAAGTCAGAGGCCTGAGCAGCTGGAGAAACCAGGTAAACCAGATCTTAGACACTTGCTGAGACCACATGGCAGAGACCTTGGATAAGAATGAAAATAAGCCAAAGAGTAGCATAGAGAATTTGATTTCACTGAAACAGTGGTAACTTCAAAAAAAAAAGGAAAATTATTGAAGCCAAGCCAGGGAGTGCTCATCTTCAGTACACCTCAGCTCATTCCACCTGAAAACAAGAGATGCTTGAGACTTTTCAGTTACAGAGTACTTGAACATATTCGTACAGTAAAAGGCTTACTTTAATTTAATTAAATTATGAATCAACAAAACCTTACAGCTGTAATGATAAACATATGAGCCATCAAAAACTAAAATGAAACCAAACTGGTTATTTTAATGTTAATTGTTCAATTGTAATTATTGCATTAAATTTACAACTGTAAATGAAAAATTTTAGTTGTTAAATTCCACTTGATTTTTTAAAATTATTTCTATTTTGTTTCCTGGTCACATTCAGTTTGCTCTTTCTAAAGAGGCAATGACTTCACAGTTTTTATTCACCTCCCTCCACAATGTTTTGAGCTTAAAACCTTCCAGAATTTGTGGGGTCATTCATTAGAGGACAAAATCTAGGCCTATTCACCTTAAACCTGAGGCAGACTTAGGGTCCTTCCACAAGCATACACTTACTATCAGGTACAATTCAGTTATACTTTTATACAAATGCACACAAAAAAATGCACGGTAGAGATCAATTTTATTAATTGAATTTATAGTCAATGACCCATCCTAGTTTCTAATAATCATAATATTACTGAGTATCACACGCTATCAGATTTTAGTCAAAAATTATGTGGGACAGCTTTTTGTAATGTATATTTAATGTAATTATTAAAAGAAGATACTGCCTTGAAACAGTGAAATAATTAGATTCACTCTGGGAAGCCAGTTAGACTTTTTTCTAGTATAACTTTTGAGGAGTTGATAGCAACCGGTAAAAAGGCAGAATAGTATTTTCTTATTGCTATTATCTCTAAATTGTTAAATTTCTGCTGAATAGAGTGAAAGATACAAGCTCTGAAGCTCTGTGTTTTGAAGTAGACTTTTATGCAGTACTAAAACTAGGACGCTAAAATTAACAGGCAACTGTTCCTATCCATAAACTTTAGGGGAAGATTTGGTATTTGTTTATTTGCAGGTGATAAAAGTTGATAAACTTTTGAATAGCTTTCTTCAGGACAATTATTAACAGTGGAAAACAGTGTGTGTATATATAGAAGATATATGCAATTATCTTTCAGTCAGTATTTAAATTTCCTGATGTTTTGTTTTGAATATCTAGAAATGCTGTTGCTGGTTGAACCAAGCCGGCAATTAAGCATCCACCACCTGCTTGCTCAGTCAGCCCCCAACCTCAGGAGGATGCTGGAGAGAACTGGAAGAACAAAAGTGAGAAAAAAACCTTATAGGTTAAGATAAATTCAGTTTAATAAGTGAAGAGGAGGAAAAAAAGGAAAACTGAAAAAAACAAGTAATGCAAAAACAGTCACTCACTGCCTCCCATGAGGAGACCAATGCCTGGCCAATCTCTGAGCCAAGGGTAACTTGGAAAGGCTCTTGCTTTCCCCTCTCCCTCCGACAAGTTTTTATTGCTGAGCATGGTGTCCTATGGTATGGAACATCCCTTTGGTCAACTGGACCCAGCCCAACTGGGTCAACTGTTCCCCTCCCAGCAACTTGCCCTGCCCAGTCTACTTGCTGGGGGGCAGACTGGGAAATGGAGAAGGCCTTGTTGTTGTGCAGTGTTCAGCAATAGCTAAAACACTGGTCTGTTATCAACACTGCTTCAGTCACAAACCCAAAATGCAGACCCATATGGGCTGCTTATGAAGAAAATGTACTATCTTTCAGCTGTACCTCATGCAAATTCTCACATTAAGTAACTCAGTGGGAGCAGCTTGACATCACATAAGAGTGGAATAAAATTAAGGAATACTGGTGAGATTGGTTGATAAAGGGCAGATAATAGAAGAGGTGTTAAAGAATTTTCAAAAAACAGGTAAAATAATGAAGGAAAAGTTATTGTTCAGAGGACTTTTTTTTTAGTTGTAAATATCACAGAATTGAATTGATTAATGAAATTAATAGAATTATGTTTATTCAGAGCATGGGAAATATAGTAAAGACTGTTAGTCTCATCAGACAAAGTGCCCATAGAAAACCAGAAAAAATATAATCCACTATGCTTAGCTGGTGTTTATTAAGAATCAAAGGCTGTAGTTGACTTCCTGCACAGTTTAGTTCAGACTGGATCTTCTGCGGAGTTTCTACTTAATTACATTTTTCAAGCCATCTGTTCGCTTACCTAAATAAATATGTATCTGTGTATCACATTAATCATTGACAAAGCTACATTTAGAAGAACCCGAAAGATGTTACCGTCCTAGCACCACTGTTTTCTTACACAAGTAACTATAGAATCAGCAGATGATATCGATTTAACATAGCTTTAAAGTCAGATATCAAAATCCAACCTAATTACCTTATGGTCCTTTTACAGAGAGGAATAAACACTTCCTGAGGGCAACTCATCTCATTTTAGTTACATCCCTCGGAACATATCAAATGAACTGCTCCCTGGAGGCACACACATTAGCTGTTCTTCACTCTGCTCTTTGCTAGGTGATGTGACTTGCAGTAAGATTCAAAACTGTTATGTGTTTGGCATTTACACAAGTTGTAGCCCATCCCACTTCATATACAAATTCATATGCCAATCCTATAGTTAACTTCAATACCAAAATTGATCAAAGATAATTAGATCATACACTTGCTGCGTGGAAATCAGCATAACTCTATTGCCTCTTAGGGCAGCTAAGTTGACTAAATTAAATATAGATAACTAAGTTTTGCAGATACAAAGTTATGTGAAATAATTTGTATCCCATGCTTTTAAAATCAGAAGGATTAATATGGCGATTGTCATTTGGGAGCTTCACTGAACAGCTATTAAATAACCTATTTTCAGGGAACCGTGACTGCACGGAAGAATAACTATAAAAAAAGAGATAAATTCAAATGTATTCTCCCTTGTTGCATATTCCATTATTTTTTTTTTAGCATGTAGCAGTTAATTTCCCATTGCAGACTGACAGTTATGCCAAACTAAGGAAAATTATCATTTACTTCCTTACTATAAAGTTCTCTGAGAGGCCAAACAAGTGCCTTTTTTAAGGTTTGTGTGGGGAATAATGATAATAAACAGAATTTGCCTGTTTCTTCAAGAACAGTTATAGGAAATAATTTTCCAGAGTCTAGTCGGCAGTTTTCATTAACAACTGCAATAATTTTTTTGTTTCTTTACTTTTCAAGTTTCAGCTCAAGCATTAAAAATGACAAAACCAAAACACAAAAAAAATGTTGACACTAAAAAAATACAGAATTCTGTTGTAAAAAAAGAGTAGTTTTTCCTTGACCTCAATAGTCTGGCACTGTGTGCACTATTTGTACCGACACATTCACAAATATTTAGGGCCTTTTCAAAATATATTTTTAAAGTTCAGGACCAAGAAATGAATTTCTGTGTCATATGATGTCACAAAAACCCCACAATGATTCTAAAATGATCATGCTGCATTTGAGTATTCTGATTCCAGAAGGGATTGATCAATTTAAAAAGGGTTGCTAGTTTTACAAGTTCTCAACTGACTTACTATTTAAGTTGGGAATTGAGTTATGTAAACATGAATTAAAACATTGTGCAATTTTATTTTTGTCTTTTGCAGGCTTAAAAATTAAATGTGTACAAGGAATGGCTTCATTAAAATTATAAAAGACCCCGTAAGCTAGAAGGTAATTACAGTATGCAGTATCTTGGTTATGTGTATTTTATTTCATTATAGCATAATATAATTATGTTATATTTATATACAGAATATTTTATTATGCAGTGAAATTAAGATGTAAATATAGATACTTTCTGTGAGTGATACAAAGATATCACTCACAGATTGTAAATATAAGTTAGATAATGTAAAATTGTTGAACGTTTTAATGGAAAAAAATCTTTCAGAAATAATAGTTATATGTCAGGTTTGCCAATAACGTTCATTAGGTATTGGATTCTAGCAAAAATAGTTATCTATAAATGAAAATAACATTGAAGATTTGATCACAGGTATGAAAATGCAAATAAGAACATTCTAAATCACTTTTGAAGGTGAAAGTTCGATTCTTAATCTTTCTTTCTCCTTCTCTCTCCCCCTTTTTTTGTCTCACTCCAAGTAGAATTGAGGAGAGAAATGATTTCTTTTCCATGATGACTTCCTTGGAAAGCATTATTACTCAGCGACGTACACCTACAGTACATGACTGTCTAAGTGAAGGGCTTTCCATCACAGTGTTCTTTCCTTGAACAGTGACTACCATAGAGTATTATTGATTTGCTTGGTGTATGATGATTCAGAGGTTAGACAGCTCAGAGTACAGCTGTTTTAGAACTTTTATGTCAAAAAAACTCAAACATGATTCTGTAGATAAACCTCAGGCATTTTCTGCCCTCTAGTGAAATTATACTTTTTTAGGTTTTGTATTTTGCTTCTACATAAGTTATTTTTTGACCCCAAACCAAAGAAGTACAAATCAATAAAAAAGAAGTAATTTTACAATTGTTACAAGTAATGTTAAAACTCCTTTCCAAAAGATATTTGTCAAAACTGTTAGCACAGGTAGTCGTCTTGTTTTCCTTTAAGCAAATTTAAAAATATACCATCAAAAAAATATAGCCTCCAGCCTTAATTTTTTTATATTAGCTCAGTGTTCAGTAACCGAAGCCAAATATTTACAGCATGAACTGTCAATTCCCTTTTGCATTTTTGTAGTAGCATTGCAGACAAAACTAGTACTTGAAATGGAGAGAAATTTATTCACCAATATACTCACCTAGGATAGGGGGGAACCCAAAAGTCAACACAAATCTTTCTGATTCAGAGAAGAGGCTTGTTTCACACCATTTGGTAAATTTTGTGTAGGCTGTCACCCGGACTTTGCAGGAGTGGCACTGAATCAGGCACAGCTGCCACCTATATGGTAACTTTAAATTCCTGCTAAGCTCCCATCTGGTCTCAAATCTCTCTTCCAAATCATGTAAAACAGAGACATAGGTCAATGTCTTCCGTAAACCAGGGGATTGCTCTATCCCTTGAGCTGTTCATGTTACTGTTTTCCAAAGTGCCTTTTTCATTTTGATGTAGTGCAAAACAAAAATTTTTAATGTAATAATTTTCTTTTTGAAAATACTGAAATAGTGATGTAGACTTGAAAATTCAGTGAAAGCAAAATATTCAAGACTTCAGTTTTGAAATGCTTGCTCTTATCTTTCAAAAACTGCTTAACACCATGATTATTAAAACCTTTGTTTTTGCAATAGCATTTGCTATGACTGGGTCACAGAATTATAATTATACTGGAAGAGAGAGGAAAATACATAAAGCTGATAAATCTCTATAAGACTTTGCAGGGTAAACAGCTGAGGTCCATAAAACTTCAATTCAAAAAGGTCAGAGAGACAGACAGAGCAATTCAGAGCCACACAAATCACTAGTCCTTCCCATCATGCTCTATGTCCTAGAAGCAAGTGATTAATATAAATCTGAGCCTTTCTCTTACAGTGAGAAACAATAATAAACTATTTGCCTCCTTTCATTAATATTGTAGCGGTGCTGGTTTTGATCCCAGGGGAAGCTGTAAAAGTGTAGTAAGGACAGATGAGAGTACCCTCATTGTGCCATTGCAGGAGCACTCATAACATAGACAGATGTCTGATGACTTGATAAGGGAGCAGGACGGAAAGCAGCTGTAACAAAGCATCAGTCAGAAGATCCATGCTCCAGAAGAGAGAAACAAACTTTAGCTGACTGTGTGGGGCAAGTCTATGACACAATTCAGAAGGTTCAAGGGTGGCAAATTTTCTCTACCTCATCAGTAATCCTGAGATGAGCTTTCTGTTCTCTGTCATATACTACGGAACCTGTCTTACAATATTTCTGATGTTCAGTCATCACAGATATCAAACACAAATAAAAGTAAACAAGAAGATCAGTACCACGTAAAACTCAACAGACCTTTCCAAATCTAATAAATACTCTCTCAGAAATGTCATTCTCATTGCCGCTTATGTTGTCAGTAAAGGGCCATCAGATCATACCAGTCCCTTGTATGGGGAATCAGAAATCTCCGTCAGGTTACAATGAAATGCCTGGACTTTCATACTGTCCTCATTAAGCAATATGAATGCAGTAAGTAAAATAATTTTTCTGTAAGTATTTTTAAATCACTATTGCAATATTAAACTGTTAGAATTATTTAGTAAAATTCGCGTGAGCATACACCTCAGTGAAAAATGGTGAAGACCTCAAAGTGATAGTGTAATGGATTTATGGATTGTGGAGCTGACTTCAGGTTGTTAGAAGCCAGTAACATCTAATGTGTTTTTACAAGCTATGTTCTTAGATTTCTTTGCAAAATGTACTAAGGGGTTTTGGGTGGTTTTATTTGTTTGGTTATTTTTT
Organism: Tringa tobata; assembly: GCA_033628505.1. Classification (NCBI taxonomy): domain Eukaryota; kingdom Metazoa; phylum Chordata; class Aves; order Charadriiformes; family Scolopacidae; genus Tringa; species Tringa tobata. Next base: position 19,328,919 of record JAHREE010000279.1, on the reverse strand, counting down.
TTATTATTTTTATTTTTATAAAGCAGCAGATAATTCTTGTCAATTCTGTTAAGATTATATGATCATGTTTGGTTTATAGTACATAGTTTTCTTTTGCAGTTGCATTTGCCCCTAGTGTATACATTCTCAGAAGAGCAGGCTCCCTCAATTATTAACTCACTGACTGTGAGCCATCTGAATAAAATGCATCTTTCCCTAAGCAGTGCCTAAGCAATAAGGATTTATTTGTGCCACAAAAGCCTTGGTGACTTTTAAGTACTTAGGTCAACAAATGCTTTGAAATTGTATGGTTTTGTTCCCTCTAGACTTTCTCTTTATTTACAAAAAAAAAAAAAAAAAAAAAAATGCAATCAGAATTAAAAGCTTAATGGGAGACATAAGGAGATGGAAAAACAAGGAAGTCAAGTCTTTTTTTTTTTTTTCTATCTCTACTTTGGAGTGGACTTCTCTGATTGCCCTTTGCATTTTCTCTTGCCAGACATTACAACGGGGACTTGCTTCCTCACTGCATACTACCAGTGAAATATGGTTATCTGTTAGCTTTGAAGAATATTATATATTTGAAGAATAATATCCAAGTACAAATAAAATGATGCTGGAAGAAAGAAGAGAACATAAAGGGGACCTAAGATGCAAGACCCACTCATTATTCAAAGAGCTTATTACTCCTGATATTGCTGCTGGTTCAAAATGTATTATTTTTCTTCACAGTACCTGTTCTGTTTCTGAAGCATATGCATCAGCCTTCAGTCCTTTAATGGAATATTTTCATTTCTTTCTCAGCAAGAATAAATTCCTCTCATGTGCAACATCATCTTAAATGCAGAGTGAATACTGCTAACCAGTGGGAATGTATCAATTTTATATTTAATCTGTAACTGAAGATTAATGAAACAGTGTCCATTCATTTCAAGTAATACAGTAAAAATGCTACATTCAGATAAAGAACCAGAGCAGACGGGAACATCTCTCAATCCACTGTGGAACTGACTCTTCACTGCATAGTTAAGTGCATAAATTTGAGATGGGAACAAGAGAAAGACTGAGCTTTAGTGTCTCCTCTCCAGAGATTCTGCCTTTATCTACTTCCCAGTCCATACTTCCTAACCTTAACACTTAATCTTTACCTCCCCATCTCAGTCTTTCTCTTCATAGTCCATAATAGATTATGTTTCCTGACACCTGATCATTGCAGAAATACTTCAAAGAAATTAAAATCGTTATTGCCACTTTGAGTACAGTCTACCGCCCTGACTCTGAAACCTTCACGCCAGAACAGATTAAGTTTGGATTAACCCTTACTTACTCTCTCAGAAAGACAGTAGTAACCAAACCACAAGAAAGATGTATTTTTTCAAGGGAATTAAGGTCCTTAATTCTGAAAATTATATTGATAAGCTTTCACTTTATGCTGTTTTACATGTTTAATATATAGACATTAACTATCTGCTATTTGTAAATTTGCAAAATATAAGGTACCAAAATTTAGAGCTATTAAAAAGTATGTATGTACAGATATTTGTTTGAGCTTTGAAGTATTTGCCTGAGTTGACTGCTTGTGATGATGTTGTTGCATCATCAAATCCTGCCAGTCTACAACTAAAATAAATTTCTCTTAATATTTAATACAGGATACATAGAAATAAGCAAAGATAGGACCTTCTCATACATAAATAGGAATACCTATTCAGTACCTGTAAAAGTTTTGTGAGCTATTATTACAGATTCATATTAAAAATTAAAATTCACTTATACTATCTAGTTGCAATGTCTACATGACACTCCTTGAAGGATATTTTCTGATGGATTGGATTTCTATTAATAAAAAATACAAAAATATCCATATAAAGACAAAGCAAGATGGCTATGGCCATTCCATCTCTGCTTGTACAAAATGGAGATATAGTAATAGTACTGCAGATGCCCAGAAAATGGCTCCTTGTGGCACTATGATCTCTTCTAAAGGAAAAGAAATTGCTTTAGCTGGGCAGGGTATTGGGATATGCAGCTTGCATACAGGGCAGTGGCCAAGGTGAGAAACAAGGGTCACAATATGTGCTTTCAGCCCCTGCAGCAGTTCCAGCTGAATTACCAGTTTAGATGATAAATTCAAAATGGCAGACTTCATATAGCAAAGTTTTATGTCACTTATGATACAGATTACTCAGATTTAAAGTGACAATACAAGATTCAGGAGATAATAAAACTGACAACACACATTACTGAAACACACTGAAAGCACCTACTTTAGTGACTTATTTCTCTTCTATAAAATCAATGGGCAAACTCCCACTGAACTAAAGAGCAGAAAGAGCCCTTAATGCTTTAAGTTAAATGTTACTTAGTATAGGGAAATAGAGTGATAAAGTGGCTTTCACACTTCTTCTTCCCCCACAACCAAATTCTGTATCACTCCATTCATCATGCCAGAAAAACAGCTTAGAGAAATAACTATTTTGATCAGAGCTGAAAAAAGCACAGTGATTTCAGTAGCCTGATAAATATCTACTTTTTTGGGGAGAGGAAAAGAAAAAAAAAAAAAAAGAAAAGTAGTTATGCATGACTTAAATGATTCTCAAAATTGGAGAAGTGATTCAAAATAACTCTGGACCATTGCTGCTAAATTACTATCTGACTTTGTTAAATGAGCTTTTGCTCTTATTTTCATTCTTATGGAACAAGTCAAATAATTAAATTCATAATTAAATTCATAATTAAATTCATACTTCCTTCAAAGGATAGCCATTCTCAGCACTGACATTTCTTCTGTTTCAGAGACAATAAATACATTAAAAAAAGCGCCCTCCCCCTTTCTGCTCTATATTTAACCTTTTTATTTCACACCTGAGGTATTATGCTGGTGTACCATGCGGAAAGCAAGTTCAGTGTAAGTGGTTGCACAATTATATATTTTTGCCAACTCTGATCATACAGAAACTTAAGCAAACTATCATCAATTTCTACTTAAATTAAAAAGAAATTAAAACTAAAAAACAAATTAACAGTTCATTTCAATTCTATTTGCTGCTTTTTTTTTTTCTGAAGAAAGATTTAAAGAAGGCAAAATTAATGAATGTAATTATTTAAATTTTGAAGTTTAGCTTAAATGTATTTGATGTTCAAGTCCGGAAACCAGCATTTGTTTTGAAGTTCAGAGAAAGGACATGAACCTCTACAGATTTAATCCAAATCTTTACAGAATCACAGAATCACATGGGGTTGGAAGGGACCTCTGGAGATCATCCAGTCCAACCCCCCCTGCCAGAGCAGGTCTACCTAGAGCAGGTTGCACAGGAACTTGTCCAGGTGGGTTTTGAATGTCTCCAAAGAAGCAGACTCCACCACCCCCCTGGGCAGCTTGTTCCAGTGCTCTGCCAGACCTCAAAGTAAAGAAGTTCCTCCTCATGTTTAGATAGAACATCTTATGGTCAAGTTTGTGCCCATTTCCTCTTGTATTATCACTGAGCACCACTGAAAAAAGACTGGCCTCATCCTCTTGACACCCAACTTTTAAGTATTTATAAGCATTGATCAGTTCCCCCCTCAGCCTTCTCGTTTCCAGACTAAAAAGACCCAAGTCCCTCAACCTCTCCTCATAAGAGAGATGCTCCAGGCCCCTAATCATCTCTGTAGCCTTCTGCTGTACCCTCTCCAGCAGTTCCCTGTCCTTCTTGAACTGGGGAGCCCGGAAGTGGACACAGTACTCCAGATGGGTCTTCACCGGGGCGGAGTATAGGGGCAGGATAACCTCTGTTGACCTGCTGGTCACACTCTTCCTGATGCACCCCAGGATGCCATTGGCCTTCTTGGCCACAATGGCACATTTATGACTCCTGGTCATCCTATTGTCTACCAGGACTCCTAGGGCTTTCTCCTCAGAGGTGCTCTCCAGCAAGTCAGCCTCCAACCGGTACTGGTGCATGGGGTTATTTCTCCCCAGGTGCAGTACCCTACACTTGCCTTTATTGAATTTTATCCAGTTCCTCCCTGCCCAGGTCTCCAGCCTGTCCAGGTCTCGCTGTATGGCAGCACAGCCCTCCATCGTGTCAACGACCCCTCCCACTTTTGTATCATCAGCAAACTTGCTGAGGGTACACTCCATCCCTTCGTCCAGGTCATTGATGAATATATTGAAGAGGACTGGACCCTGAGGGACTCCACTTGTTACAGATCTCCAATTAGATTCTGTGCCCCTAATCACAATCCTCTGAGCTCTGTCTTTCAGCCAGTTTTCAATCCACCTCACTGTCTATTCCTCTAATCCACACTTCCTAAGCTTAGCTATGAGGATGCTGTGGGAGACGGTGTCAAAAGCCTTGCTGAAGTCAAGGTAGACAACATCCACTGCCCTCCCCTCATCTATCCAACCAGTGATGCCATCATAGAAGGCTATCAGGTTAGTCAGACATGACTTCCCCTTGGTGAATCCATGTTGACTACTTCTGATAGCTTTCTTTTCTTCCATATGCTTTGAGATGATGCCCAGAATGAATTGTTCCATCATCTTTCCAGGGACGGAGGTGAGGCTGACTGGCCTGTAGTTTCCCGAGTCCTCTTTCTTACCTTTTTTGAAGATTGAAGTGACATTGGCTTTCCTCCAGTCCTCAGACACCTCGCCTGTTCTCCAGGACCTTTTGAAGAGGATGGAGAGTAGCTCAGCAACTTCTGCCAGCTCCCTCAGCACTCGCGGGTGCATCCCATCAGGACCCATGGACTTGTGGGCATCCAGTTCACTTAACATCTCCTTAACTTGGTCTTCCTGCACCAAGGGAAGAGCTTCCTTTGTCCAGACTTTCTCTGATTCTTCCAAATCCTGTGGCTTCTGAGGGCTGGTCTGAGCAGTAAAGACTGAAGCAAAGAAAGCATTTAGCAACTCCGCCTTCTCTGCATCCTCTGTCACCGTGATGTTTACACATCACTGACTTTTTTAGATGCTTTTTCTTAAACTTCAGTGACATTTTTGTCACATTTTCGCATACCAAACTCCTTGTGGATTATCATTCTACAGAGTTTTATTTATTTTGCAGTTGAATAGCAAAAGTGATAAATACAGCTGGAAAAAATTATAATGGGGAATGTTATTGCATAAGGGATTGAGTAAGTATGTACTTATATGCCTGGACATGTTTGTCAGCTTTGAACTAACAAAATATTTAGGAACAGTAACTCACTTGGCCTTCCTGTGCCTTTACACGAAGAAAAAGCAATTAGAATGGCATTAGAAAAAGGAAGATTGCTAGTTGTTTTTTCTAAAGAAGACTTGGATACTAAACGTTTTCTCACTGCAGCCCTGAGAAAGCAGGAATAGTAAACATTTGAATGAGATGTGAAAGCTGGGTTTAAAGGAGTGTCAGGAAAATAATGATTTCTAAGTAGGAGGGATAACAAGTGAAGGAAGCTGCAGAGGAACTAAATGAATCAGCACCAGGTGTGTGCACCATAATGTTTTTCATTTTTAACTGAAACATGCCAAACCACATTGTTTAGATAGGAAAAAAAAAAAAAAAGGAAGAATCATTATAGTATTTTCCCTGTTTCTACACTCATCAGTATAGTCAACATAAGACAACACTTCTCTAAATACCACATTTGTCAGAAATAGGCTGATGAATTAGCCATAGTCTTAATCGCCATTTGGAAATTTATGTAATTTATAAGACTATACAGTCTTAACTCTCAAAAACTAGGATCTCAGGCCTGCAGGATGACACAGGTTTGATATTAAAAGGTGTCTGACTGCCGCATCCTTGTCCCTGCTCATCTTTTCTGTTCAGCAATTTTAATGGCTTTGTATATTGTAATAAATTGCAGATAGGCTCCTTTTTCTTCCTGGAAAAGTCTTGTCTTGATTACTTCTGAAGGTGAGTCAGGATCTTCCCTCTACACTCTTTTCATCCCCGAAGCCTGCAAATCTGTAACAAATTCCCTGTTCTACCATTTAATACAAAACTTCTCCCACTTGAGCATGTTGTTTTGATCTTAGGGAAGTGCAATTTCTACCAACCCTGACTCAATAAAAGGCAGTGAAGGCAAGGCACTCAGGCAGGTTTCTTCCCTAACCATCTTATTCTTTCTTATGAATAATGCAATGTACAATATGCGTACGTGCAACTATGTATACAAATGTTATGACCTACAAAATAATAAACACTTTGGATGGGTTCTTTAAGATTAATTTTCAAAATAGAAAAATGTGAAATTCAAAAATTTGGAAGTTAAATATCTTCAACTTCTTTCTAATGTTATAAGGGCTAGCAATGTACAGTTATTTTATATGAAAGTTGAGTTCCTCACAGTATACTAAAAAATCTGGAATTATTACAGAAAAAAAGTCAAATTCAGTAAGCCTTCTGGAAAAAAAAAAAAATCGTTAATGTTGGCAAGACATATGTTGGTACTGCGAAGTGCTGTGAAGAGGTTTGAGCTACCTGTAAATTTCTGCAGAACAGTTAAGTTCACTTACCCAGAGATCTTTGTTGCCATATCTGGAAACACTGGGTTTGGTGGTGAATCTAGCAGATTAGAAGGTTAGACAGGATAGCAATTTATTTAATTAATGTGACTACATTGAAGACCCTAATTTTTCTTTCTACCACAAGTTAAATTCTTGAGGCAGAGCTGCTGATTATGTGACCTTCATAGTCCAAAAAAGGAGCAGTCTTAATATCCTCCAAGGACTTGAGTTTTAAAAAAACTGTTTTTGAGGCTTTGGTTTTTGTAGGAGGGCATGAACATAGTGCTGTTATTTGGAGTAATTTTCCTTTAAAGTGTGACTTTCTCTGTGTTGTTCAGTTCAGGACAGATGCCTTAGTGCAGAGCAGGCAGACCTTCACCTTCACTTGCAATTGTAAATGTCTGTGATTTTTTCAGTCTGACAGTGTTGCTTAAGGCTAGTTACTGTTGACATAGGCAACAGTTAATCGTCTCCAGAGTGTTTCTGGAAGGCCAGAGAAAGTGGAAAAGGTTATTCTTACACTGATCTGATATCAAACTCTTCCACTTGCAGCCCAAGCAAGACAAGCCCAGACCCCTGGTAAGTGACCATTTTCTGTGTGTTGAAAGCTAGGTCAAGTGATATGGTCTCTTCAGTAAGTGTATTGAGCAGCATCCGAAGAACCACAAAGGAGAGAATCTGTTTTTCTTTCCCTGGTTGTTGCAAGATCACTGTTAGATTTTTCTTTCCTGAAAAATAATACTACTAATAAAAAAAAACCCAACTGTATAATGAAGATACAGAGTTCAAAATGTGGGTAAAATATGTAACATTTGACAATGTGGCCCGTTTCCTGAAAAAAAAAAAGCAAACCACTCTCTCTGTTCACCATAATCACCTGGGCCAAATAGGAGGGACATGGGGGAAGAAGGCCATAGGACATAACATTATGTCTCATTGCTGGAGTCTGAAGAGGACAGCACACACTCCTTCTCTATGCAGGAACACTTTAGTTAACAACAGATGATCTTACAGAAAAAATAATAATAATTAAAAAAAAAACAAACACAAAGAACCCAACAACCCAGCATATTTACAGCTCTGCTTCTATGTGTTCTAGAGGCTAAACCTTAGAGAAAGACCAGGAAAAGACTGATGTATGAAAAGTATGAAACTGAATCCAGTTAATAACCTCACATTTATCCACTTTCCCTGTACTGCCAATGTAGATGGGGCATGCCAGTGAGAAATGACATGTTTCAGGGGAGGTCTACATCTTATAAAATTATGGAGTAGGATTGCAAAATGCCTACAGTAAATGCTGAGTAAGCATGAGGCAGAAAATACAGGAACTGCTGCCAAGGTCCATGTCCAGGGATGTGGAGGGAGAGGTGGAAAACCTGAGGCATTCGCTTGCATCAGCTCAGACAAAATGGCTTATGGGACTATTCATGTAAGTAAATGCTCCATAAATGTGGACAGTAGTTCTAAAATCTGCTCAGTTAAAGTAATCACAGCAGATGGAAATATCTCTGGAAATGTTATCTGCCATCTCTGAATTTGATTTCCTATGAACAGTAATGTAACTTGGACAAAAAAGGTCTTAAGGTATTTTTTTTCCTATGGCCAGCAAACTTTCTACAAATGAAGACAAAATACACTATTAGCACACAGAAACATGTAAGTCCAAGTTCCCCAAAGTCACAGTCTGATTCCCCAAAAATGCGATGAGTACCATGGAAAGAGTAGAAGTTACTACAAGATGCATGAGCACTGATTTCTAATGAACTTGATCTTTGTTTTTATTTAATACAGACCCTTTATACCATAATATTTTCTTCAATTTGTCCTTAGGCTTTTCTCTCTGTCTAATTCTGTCACTGCTCTATTTTTTTTTCCTCTCCAGGGGACATTTATTCTCATCAGAGCATCATTAATTAGAGTTTGTTTGTGGCATCAGCTGTCACTCATTATGACGTTCTAAGCTCCTAATAAAAGCATTTTTCCTTTCTCCCTTCACAGCCTTTCTTTTAAATCCTTGGTGTGCCATCCATGCCTTTTTTTCTTGCTAAGGAAGTAAGGCAGTTGTGAAAATAAGGTTATTCTTTTTTTTCTAATCTGTATTTTTTTTAAAGAATATGCTGTCAGTCCTCCCTTACATAATGAAGCCTCTTGTTGCCAAGGTACTGTTTCTTACAAAAGCAGATGCGGATTTTAAGATACATGTTATTTCATAGTTGTGAAGCCAGAGACAGGATCAAGAACACTCATGGCACAAGCGTCAGCGTAAATGTTGTGGTCAGTTGGGATAATTTTCTTACTAGCAGCTAGTATAGTGCTAAGTTTTGGTTTTGGGATGGGAATAGTGTGATAGTGTATTGGTGGTTTTGATTGTTTCTAAGCAGTCAACATCTCTTCTGCTTCTCATACCGCCCCTTCAGTGTGGGCTGGGAGTGCACAAAAACCTGGGAGGAGACACGGCCAGGACAACTAACCCCAGCTGACCAAAGAAATATTCCATGCTCTATGATGTCATGCTCAGCAATATAAAAGCTGCAGTAAGAAGAAGGAAGGGGAGGGACATTTGGAGTTATGGAGTTTGTCTTCCTAAGTAACTGTTGTATGTGATGGAGCCCTACTTTCCTGGAGACAGCTGAACGCCTGCCTTCCGATGTGAAGCAGTGAATTAATTCCTTGTTTTGCTCTGCTTAACATGCGTGGCTTTTCCTTTACCTATTAAACTGTCTTTATCTCAACCCACAAATTTTTCCTCACTTTTACTCTTCTGATTCTCTCCCCCATCCAGCTGGGGAGGGTGAGTAAGCAGCTGTGTGGTTCTAGTTGCTGGCTGGGGTAAAGCCACACAGTCTTTTTTGATGCCTAACACGGGGCATGAAGTGCTTGAGATAATGACAGGTTTGATTGGAATGTGTTAGGTCAAATTTATAGCTGTTATTGCTGTTCAGTTATTAATTGGCAGGCTCCTGTGCTTGCCATGGGGCTTGCTTGCCTTACTGTAAATTAGAGTTGTGCTCGTTAGTGGCTGCTTCTTGCTTTTGCTGATTGCCTATCATCTTACTCTGCTGTGCCTCAGAACATTTTGATAACAGCAATGCTGATGCACTTGGGCTGGCCAATGGCCAGGACTGCTGTTTTCTGCACTGCTGACAAGGTGGAAAGGCTGGAATTCCAGTGTGAACTTGAATTGAAACAGCTCTGCAGACACTAAGGTCAGTGAAGAAGGAGGGGGAGGAGGTGCTTTAGGTGCAGGAGCAGATTCCCCTGCAGCCCATGCTGAAGGCCATGGTGAAGCAGGCTGTCCTGCTGCAGCTCATGGAGATAAACAGTGGATGCCCAAAGGACTGACTGGATCCCGTGGAAAGGACCCATGCTGGAGCAGTTTGTGAAGAACTGCAGTCTGTGTGTGGAAACGCATGCTGCTGCAGTGGAAGAGCAGGAGGAATCCTCCCCCTGAGAAAGAAGGAGCAGCAGAAACACGATAAACTGACTTCAACCCCCTTTTTTTTTTTTTTGTCATGGTTGGAAAGGACCTCTGAGATCACTGAATCCAACCATACACACAAAAAAACCCTACCATCTTGGCCACTAGAGCATGCCACTAGAGCATGCCCTAAAGTGCCACATCTACACATTTCTCAAATACCTGCAGGGCTGTTAACTCCACCAAAACCCTGGGCAGGCTGTTCCAGTGCCTGACCACTCTCTCAGTAAACACTCACCTCTGTCCAACCTCCTTTCAGGTAGTTGTAGAGGGCAATGAGGTCCCCCCTCAGCCTCCTCTTCTCTAAACTAAACATGCCCAGATCCCTCAGCCTCTCCTCATATGACTTGTTCTCTAGACCCCTCCCCAGCTTGGTGGCTCTCCTCTGGACACGCTCCAGCACTTCAATATCCTTCTTGTAGTGAGGGACCCAAAACTGAACACAGTACTCCAGGTGAGGCCTCACCAGTGCCGAGTACAGAGGCATGATGACTTCCCTAGTCCTGCTGGCCACGCTATTCCTGATACAGGCCAAGATGCTGTTGGCCTTCTTGGCCACCTGGGCACACTGCTGGCTCATGTTAAGCCGGCTGTCCACCAGCACCCCCAGGTCCTTTTCTGCTGGGCAGCTTTCCAGCCACTCTTCCCAAAGCCTGTAGTGTTGCCTGGGGTTGTTGTGACTGAAATGCAGGACCTGACACTTGGCCTTATTGAATGTCATATTATTGGCTTTGGCCCATCAATCCAACCAGTCCAGGTCATTCTTTGTCCCTCTCTGCTGCTCAGGGGAGAGAGGCAGAGAAATTTGGAGTGAAGTTAGACTGTAGCAGAAACCTCTTTTTCTAGACAGGCTAGGTGCAAGGGGACAAGTTCATTGCAATGTTAAATCCTATAATGTGGCTCAAAAGGAGCCAGGGATGGAAATTGTAATGGTTATACCTTTAAATTGTTGTGACCCATGATTTGAGTTGCATGTTATAGGGATTTCTATAGCAGGAATCAGCTGAACCAATGTAGAACAAACCTTACAAGAAGCAGTGACAATGCAGCAGTCACCTGACCTGAACTGGCTTTGGTGCCCAGTAACTCCACACAACACACCATCTCTCCTGTTCTGAGTGACCGCCATGGCAGATGGAGCCCAGGGTCATGGAGTGGATGAATTTAATGGACATGTTGTTGGCATTTATGGACATTTTACAGACATTCCAGAGGTGTGATCTATGGACTAGGAGAATGATGTCTGTATGTTATATCAAAGGATGGGAAGGGGGATGGTGGTTAATGAGGTTGTATTGGATAGTGTGGGACCTGAGCGTGATGTAAATTGTATGGAACAAGGTATGGAGAATGTCATGGTTTCAGCTAGGATAATTTTCTTACTAGTGATATATTTTGGATTTGGGATAGGAATAGTGTGATAGTGTACTGGTGGTTTTGATCGTTGCTAAGTAGGCAAGGTCTTTTCTGCTCCTCATACCACCCTGCCGGTGAGTAGGCTTGGGGAGAGGCACAAGTTAGGAGGAGACACAGCCAGGACAACTGACTCCAACTGACCAAAGGGATATTTCATAATATACTTTGCGATGTTCAGTATATAAACCTGGGGGAAGAAGAAGGAAGAGGGATGTTCAGAGTCAGAGTTTGTCTTCTCAAGTAACCATTATGCATGATGGAGCCCTGCTTTTCTGGAGGTGGCTGAACACCTGCCTGCCAGTGGGAAGCAGTGAATGAATTCCTTTTTTTTTTCTTTGCTTGTGAGCATAGTTTTTGCCTTACCTATTAAAGTGTCTTTATCTCAACCCACAAGTTTTTCCTCACTTTTACACTTCTGATGCCCCCTCAATCATAACTGGAGGGGGAGTAAGCAAGCAGCTGGGTGGTTCTAATTGCTGGCTGGTGTTAAAACATGACACTAAACCAGCAGTAAAGCCAGCAGCATATTTTTTTTCATAGGTAATACTGGGTGAAACAGACCATGAGTAAGCTGAAAGTAATATATAGCCATTATTTTGTATTTATATTTTTCAATTAGTGCTTTTTTTGTCTGCCTAAAGAAAACTTAAATCCCCTTAAAAATAAAAAAAAATAAGTACATTTTAAAAACAGTTCTATTTTAGATGACAACTCGTTGTTTTTAGGAACTGCAAAACAATTCATTGCAAATGATGCAAATCTTGTTAGATGTGGTAAGACTATACATTTTAGGCCCTAAATTATAATTATCCTAGTCTGAGTATTCATCCTCTATAAAATTTTCAGTAGTCTGGGTGTAAAATAAGAAATGACTAGTGGGAGTATAACTACTAAGAGCATTAATATATCTCTTTTTTTTTTTTTTTTTTCAATCCAGACATTTTTGTGTCAATTGTTAGCTATAATGAACTCCGATTCTGAGCCTTGACATTAACCATGAACCTAAATTGAAGATATAATTTGAAAAACAGCTTTTGCAAAATACTGAATGGATATGCAACATGTTTCCAGAGGACATGGGAGTTCGAAACAGAAGGGCAGGACACAGCTGCCAGCCTGGACTATTTCCTAATGAGCTGAGACTGGCATGTATTTTAACACCTGATCTTTTGGCCACAATGACATGCTTTTTTTTTTTTTTTTTAAAGTATGTTTAAGATCATAGATTATTCTTCTTTCACAGTTTTTACTATGCTGCGGAATTACATTTCAAGAGAATAATGTACCAAACAGGATCAGCTGCTGCACAAAATGTTATGATTACTTTGGAGGAAAATACATTTAATGTTGACATTTGTTCTTATATCAGATCTGAAATGCTATATTGATTATTCCTAAAATAAGTAAATAGATTATTCATGATTATACCAAGCGTGCCATACAGTGTAGGGTTTTTGTTGGTGGTGGTTGGTTGGTTAGTTATTTAATCTGAATTATCTGTCAATTTACTACATCTCTTGACCCTTTTGGGTCAATGGTGTATGAAAATGTTTCATGGAATTTATGAGGAAAATTTTTAGTAAAAGTTTGAATGAAAGTTTTTAGATTTTTCAAAAATCTGGTTTCATGATGTCATAGTTGCTAAAACAGAAAGCCAGAAGAATTTTTATAAGCTTATGGTAAGGCATCAAAAGTCATTTGTAACAAATTGCATTGTAGAGACAAGGGAAAAGAAAACCATATTTTTAACTTGCAGAATTATTTGACTCTTGTGTCTTTTTGATGTATTCCTTGGACTGTTCAGGAAATAAAATGGCTAGAATGGTGGATTTTATTTTTGTTTTGAATACTGGAATAGATTTCAGAAGTTGATAATTAGTATGATCATATAAATTAAACACGGAAATTCACAGACTCAAAGAGGCATGATATAATATCGCCCCAAAAAGTAATTTCTTATAAGGGGTTTTGTTTGTTTCTGAATACATTTCATCCTGAATTGCCTCCTTATAATACTTTGGTTTGGATTATATATCATCAGAAACTAAAAGTTAAATCTTCCCAGCAGAAGAGTATAAGACAAGAAGCAAAACCAGGAAATGGCTTTACGCCTCAGTCCTGTTCTGCCTTACACTTGACAACTTCTGTATTTCCTCCTCTTTATTATATAGAGTTTACGGAATTAAATACTTTCTTCGCAAAAATAGTTGTGTGAACATGTAAATAAACTATTGTAAAACTGGATGTTAGATGTTCCAAAACAATCAGGTTATGTTGGGACTAACAAGTTGAATATGATGGAAGACTAAACTTCTGCAGACTTAATTTTTGGAATGAGCTTTAAGACCTATCATTTGACTGGTTTCTTGTCAGGAAGTTTTAATATAAATTTATTTCTTCTAAGAGTACAATTTATTTTTTTTTCCCCTGCTAATTTTCATTCCTAACTGTTCACTAGAAATGAATATTTTTCTCGATACATTCTGATAATACTCATCAAAGTAGTATGACATATAGTGACAACCCTTTTCTTCCCTAACACACAGACACACATGGACACTTACACACTGATAAATCCCATCTTCAGTCAGTGATTCAGGCTGCAGAAACATCAGGTTTCATTGAAGTCCTTAGAAGCAACCAATGCTCAGCATTTCTGAAAGTCAGCACTGAAAACCTTGCACACACTAAGTGGTTTGCTGGACTCAGAACTATTTCTGTCTCTGACAAAGGAAAATCCACAACTCTGAAAGTGTGGCAGTTACACTTTCTCTGTGACATTTTCTGTTGGCTATGTAGTGTGGCATCTTTGAACGTGCTAGATGTCATTCTGAATTTCTGAATGCCATTCATATGCGCTCTTCTTCCACAACATATCATTATCTCAGACATTAGAAACTGCACTATGAACACTACTCCTAAAGCTCAGTCCTTAGCTTTGAATACTGCAGCCCTAACTTTAAATACTGCAGCTCTGTGTGTCACAATAATTAAATCCTTTTTTTGATGTCTAGCCACAGAAGATGAGTTTTATAGGCAAGGTCATAAAGTGGATCATGAAAAGAGTCTTAATTCCTGTCTTAATTTCAGCCTCAGCAGCAGGAAAGATGCCAAATACATATATACTGATAAATAAAAAGGGCAAAGTAGCAAATTTGAGCAATTGGATCCCTGATACTCAACACTACCAGCTAGCTTGGTCCCCGAATTTTTTGGGGACCACTCCAGCTAGCTTTTTCAAAGACCTATCTGTCCATAATGTATTAATCAGTTGAAGCTTTTTGGGCTTGTTGCCAAGATTCATTTTCATAATCCTTTGTTATTAAGTAGCACAGCAGGATGGGATGGGGTGGGATCTCTACTCTTGAATGGCCAATGCAAAAACAGCCTTGGTGGCTACTCATGAGAGTGCTGAGCAAAGATTCCCGCGGTCTTCAGTAGTCCAGGGAAAAAAGACGATGAAGTACCTTGTCCCATCCACTTAATCCAGTTGGTTGACAAGCCACCTTGAACAAAGATGATAAGGTCTCACTTCATATTTCATACAATACTGTAACTCCTTGATACCTGCTATGTAAAATTTCAAAAGCAAATCTGGCTACTGTTGCTGTCTTTTAGGTATACAAATGTACTCTTTGATAATTTAGTCCATTGCTTTTGACATCAGGATAATAGATGAGTGCTAAAAATATTTGCAATATTTTTAGATTCCAAGAGGATAAAAAAGGGAAAATAGAGGTTTTCTGAAAAATGAATGAGATCGTGATAGTGATGCAGGAGTTTGTTGCTGAATATTTAAGAGAAACCTAATCTAATAAAATACATATGTAATTACTGTACACAACCTGATTTTATTAACAGTCTTTACACTAAGGTTGTTCATCACTGACTGTATATTACACTGCAATAAAAAATAAAATACAGCATAACTGTAGACTAAGTGCCAGATTGTTCAAAATTCACAACACAGCTTTTAGCCTTCACAGTCTGATACATGGGCCAGCACCTCAACACCACTCTCATCCAGCCAGATTTCTCCTCAGGCAGATGCCTCAAAAGAAACAGAGATATGATTTTAAGAAATTTTTGTGCTTTAACCCCAGTAGGTAGCTAAACAGCACAGAGCCAATTGCTCACTCCCCGATAGTGGGATGGGGAAGAGTTGGAAGGGTAAAAGTAAGAAAATTCATGGCTTGAGATACAGTCCAATAGGCAAAGCAGAAGCCACACATGCAAGCAAAGCAAAACAAGGAATTTGTATACTACTTCCCATCGGGAAGCAGGTGTTCAGCCATCCCCAGGAAGGCAGGGCTCCATCATGTGTAACTGTTACTTCGGAATTAAAAAGCTATCTCTTAAAATGTTCCCCCTGCTCCTTCTTCCCCCAGCTTTTATTGATGAGCCTGACGTCGTATGATATGGGATATACCTTTGGTCCATTGGGGTCATCTCTCCTAGCTGTGTCCCCTCCCAGCCTACTCACTGATAAGGCAGTGTGAGGATCAGAAAAGGTCTTGCTGTATAAGCACTGTGCAGCAATAACTAAGTTGTTGCTGTGCTGTTCACACTGTTTTCATCACAAATCCAAAAATTAGCACCATAAAAGCTGCTATGAAGAAAATTAACTTTAACCCAGACAAAACACGTACAGCAATTAAACCACTTTTGCTTATATCATCACTGTTGCAGCTGAATTGAATCCTACACTCTTTGCAGTGTATTTAAACCACATTCCTCTCAATTTGCTCCTACTGGTCCTACATGATGACCTTTCTAGGCCTCTAGAGCTATTTCCCATGCTCAGTCTAACAGGATGCTTTTGTTTATACGTACTGTTACTAGTGTCCTTTTCTCTCCCTGCATAGCAATGTCACTCTGCACTGCTGCGCTTTGTCTATCTGTTGGGAAAATGTTATATAGCACTGCCACCCAGGGGAAAGGAGACAGGCAAGCATCGGTCAATGTGTGCTTGTGTTCAATCAGAGGCAAAGCCTAGCAGCAGAATGCACATTCTTCTCATGTAAGTTGGCAGGGGAATGACAGAGTGACAGGCCCCTTGAAGGATTTAGGGTCTCCCTAAAAATACAGCTGTACCTGTTGAAAAAGACAGGTATAATAAACTTTGGATAAAAGTATTACTTGGGTAAATGGTGTTGAAATGATGTTTGCCTGTCACAATGTTTTTTGAACTGTAGATAATTTTTTTGGAGAATGATCATATTTCATGGTTGGGATTTTTTGTGTGGTTTTTTGCTTGTTTGTTTGATGGTTTGTTTGTTTGGCTTTTTAAGAATGAAAATCCTTAATTGTTTCCCAGAAACAATTGAAAACCTTAAGGTGCACTTATCTTGCTACCTCTTCTTATTTTATTTAAATGTTTCTGACATAACTGCCTCTCTTTTAAGCCCTCAAAGAATCCGTTCAAAATAGCCAAAATACAATTATGTGTACAGATAAAAATCTTCATTAGGAATATCTGGGAAAAATAAACCAAAAACAAAACAAAAAAGCAAACAAAAAAAATATTTTTAAGCATACAAGCCTTCTTCAGCACTTTTTCTGTCCCTCAGAATTAATCAGACAAACTTTTAAGTGCTGTCAGTTTGTGATCAGGTTTGGCACACTTCCACAACTTTTTCTCCAGAAATGCATGATAGCCTACTTCTTTCTTTGTGCCAATTCACGTTACTGGGACCTGACTTTGCCCAGGAGTACTGTGAAAGGAAATACATTATTGTCTGTATTGGAAAGCAAGTGGGATAGCTTCAGTTCTTGGGCTTACTTGCAGCGTGGCCTGGCTCCTTTTCTGTGGAGCTTGTCTCTGCTCTACTTTCCCTTTGACCATTTTTCTAGTCTATTCAATGGAAATAGTTCCTGGACTGAACTTGTCATATTTCAGTGGTGTCTATGAGATTTCCATTGTACACCCTGTCAACAAGAACTTCAAGAACTTCAAGATCTTCAACAACTGCATCTGGGCATGTGCCAGCAACTCATGGTTAAGAAGAAATATGTCACAGGGCAACATCTGACAGCCTGACCAACGAACCTGTTCACCTTCTACAACAAAGTAACATTTTCTGTGGATGTGGGGCAAGCAGCGGGTATTGTTCACCTGAGCTTAAGCATAGCGTTGGACACTGTTTCCCATAGCGTCTTTCTATTGAAAATGGCGAGAGATGGTGGATGGTCTGTGAGATGGGTAGGATATTGGCTAACAGGCTGTAATCAAAGGTTGGTGATCAATGGTTTTTACTCAGGTTGACAGCCTAACAGAGGTAAGGTCCCCCAGCAATTGATACTGGACCCAACTCTTCAACATCTTCATAAACTATCTTGAAAGCATTCTCACCAAGTTAGCTGATGAAAATAAACTGGGTGGTGAGGCAGACATGTCAGAAGGGAGACACATCTTACAGAGAGACCTGGACAGCCTGAAAGAGTGGGCTAGCAAGAATAGCATGAAGTTTAACAAAGACAGTTTTTTTGACGTTTGGACTAGATGATCTTAAAGGTCCCTTCCAACCTAGATGATTCTGAAGACAAGTGCAAACTCATTCACCTGGGATAGCAGTCTGAGAACCAAGTACAGGCTAGGATCTGTGCAGCTGGGGAGCAGCCTTGCTGAAAGGGACCTGGGGGCCCTGATGGACAGTAAGCTGAACAAGAGTCAGCAGTGTGCTGCTGCAGCAACAAAGGCGAATTAGATCCTGGGCTACATCCACAGGGCTATTCCTAGCCAAGACATCATCATCCTACCCAGTGCTTGTCAGGCCACACCTGGAGTACTGTGTTCAGTTCTGGTCTCCCCAGTTCAAAAAGACATGGACAGACTGGAGATGGTAAGGCCACAAAGTAGGGCCACAAAGATGATCAAAGGGTTGGAGAACCTGCCCTATGAGGAAAGACTGAAGGAGTTAAGTCTGTTAACCCTGTAGAAGAGAAGGCTCAGGTGGACCTCATCACAGTTTTCCAGTACTTAAAGGGTGGCTACAGAGAAGACAGAGGTTGTGTCTTCCCAAGGAGCCACGAGATGAGGGTAAGAGGCAATGGCTGCAAGTTACACTGGGGAGGTTTTACCTTGAGACAAAAAAAAAAAAAAAATATTTCACAGTAAGAACATTCACTGGAACAACTTACCCAGGGACATGACGGAATCTCTATCATTGGAGGTTTTCAAGATACCGCTGGACAGGGTGCTAGATAATCTCACCCAGGCTCATTTTCCCACAAAAGGCTGGACTAGCTGATCTTTCAGGGTGTCTTCTAACATAAACTGGTTTATGATGCAGTGATTCTATGGTATGGAGAAGGATTATGCCTTGCCTTGGAAAGCAAGTGAGGATGCTTCAGAAGAGAAGATGGTAAGACTTCAGGGTATAAAAAGGGAAAAACCAGAGGGATGACTATGAAGGGGCAAAGTCTGCACCTCGAGAAGAGACTGTGGGATAACTGGGGGACAGAGAGGAGACAGCAAATTACCTGTCCATGAGGATGATAAGGAGGAACATCGCAGATACTGAAGGCAACCAAGCTCAGAGTGCTCCAAGTACAAGCAAAACAAAACCAAAACCACACAAAACCAAACCAAAAAGCAAAACCCAGAAGATTATGCTGACAGAAACCCAGACTGGAAGTAAAGAGGTCATAGAGGACAGATGGAGAGTTGATTGTTAGTTCATTAACTTAATCATAAGCAATCCTATTAAGCTTTCTCTACACACAACCAAAGGAATCAAAATTTTTATTTTTAAATTTTAGTAAAGCTTATTTATATGGTACTTCATAACTCTGTGTGTCTAGTGGTCCTTTCTAAGGCACAGACACGCACACACTCATAGATTGAACTAGATGATGGCTGCTGGGCTTTCCAGATTGCCCGTTATGTCTGTTCTGCTTCAGATATGGCCCAAAGCAATAGGACAGTGGGAAAGACTGTGAAGCAAGAACAAGGCCCTGTGGGTGGATTTGAGTTGTAACGTTCCATTTGGCCTTGTTCAGAGGAAAAATATTTTCCTCAGAGGAAAAATATTTTTGCAATTTGCAAATTGCAAATTTTGCAATTTGACAGATACTGCATTCTTTGTAAATAAAATAACAAAGGGGTTAGAACAGATATGACTAACAACATGTAAGACATTCACTAACCCAATATCCAGGGGTGGGGGTGGGAGGAGGGAGTGTGTTTGTGTGAAGTAAATAATAAACAAGTCAAAAGTTCTATGGGAAAGGAGAAGAAGCTCAAGATGTGCCATCAAAGACATTATCTCCTTATAACCACTAAAAGTTTCCTCAAAATCTCTCATGTGGCAGCTGAGATAAAACATGTATCCATATATTCTGTTTGACTCTGGAAAATGAGAGGTTCTCTTGGTTTGGTCAGAAATAAAAATTGTAAGCCAAGTTGAATTATCATGACTTATAAACTGGAAAACAGTGAATAAACAGCTATGAAGTATCATCTATTCCATATTAGCCTCTACAGTTAATAATTTATGTTTCTGATTTCTAAGTTCCAGTGCCTGTGTATGTGAATAATACTCCTTTTACCAATACTGAATTAATTTCCTTTCTAATTTCATTAAGTATTGCTTTATAATTTTTCTATGCCATGAAATATATATATGAACTATAATTTATTATTTTGTACCTATATTTCCTCTCATTTATTTTCACATAAAGTAAAATTCAATATAATTTAAATCTCGGATTCTAATTATTAGCATTCTCTTTGAACTCTCTGTAATTTTGGTTTTTTGCTTATTCTCACATAGAACAACTGGTATTAACCGGAAACTAAGAGACCATGGTAAACAACCGATATGAAAAAAAACAACAGAAAAGTATAATTGCTATTCTTTAAAGTTCCATATGCTTGATTTCCTATTTAAACCACACAGTTGGCAGAAATAATTATGAAAATGGCTACAGTGATAACAACTTTAAAAAATATTAATAAATGTAGGAATAATCACAGTATTCTTCAGTGAAAACACTGATATTGTGGATTAGCATTTTGCTCTACAGAAAATTAATCATTTTTCCTCTTTCTCATATTTCAGTTAGATTCTCATCTCTATTATTTGCCTTTCACTATATGATTTAGCTTTAAGGGGTCTTTTTCCTGAGATACTCTATCAATAGCCTTTTGAAAATCTTACGCCATTCATTTCTCTTTTATCTACTTTATTGTGAACTGAATATAAAAGACAAGTTCAAAAAATTCTAAAATATTAGCAAACCATGATCTCCTTTTGAAATACTGCTGGTGCATATGTGAAGATAATCCTGCTGTTTTACTAGTTTGTAATTTCAGCCATTTTTCTAATTCACACATAAACCCTGGTGGTCTCTTATTCCTTGGCTGATATCTAAGACATAACCTTTTATTGTGTTTTGCCTTTTAATTCTCTAGTGTAATAACAGTGTTCAGAGAAGAGGGTAAATCTTTTCTAACATCTCACTTCAAAAGTTTTCAGAATTATATGATGCTCAGACAAGAATGATGAAAATGGTATTTTAGGTGGAGTCTACTTTGACACATTTAAGCTTCCTAATAATTCTGGTCCATGAAGTTCTGTAAAAAGTATCAAGTAAGAGCTAGTCTTTTCAGAGTTCTGTTGACCTTTTGGATTTGTCGTACAAGCTGAGTTCATCAGGCTGGTTCATACATGACTGAGCCTCATTTACCGAATGAAATTTAGCACTCAGAAGTGCTGTGTTATGGTATCAGAAGTAGCAGTTCTGGGCATAAGTTGATGAAGCTGCATGAAAGTTATCTGAACTGAAAGTGGGATCTAATAACTACATCTCTTTCAGTAAATTAAAGAGTGCCACAGTACTTTCCTGGGCACAAACACTCAGTAATCTCTACTGTTAAATTATTTCACAGTTCCTGACATGGATTTTTTTCTAAGGCAATTCACCCTTTTCCAAAGACAATCTGAGCACGATTGAGGAGTGAGTATGGGCAAAAGTCTTTCTGGAGGTGACTGCTCTCTCTCTTATTCAGCCTCTGGTCCAGAGAAGAGTCCATTCAGGCACACTGAATTGAGTAGTCTCAGGTTCTCATTCAGAGATAAATAGATGCCTTCCTAAGACAAGTCACCTTTTTCTTAGGTAGATGCATAGGACTGCTTTATCCAACCTATTTCAAAAGCAGTCTGTTTTATAAAAGCTGCACTGAACAGCTCATAGAATAAACAATAAGTTTCCAAAAGAAAAAGGGTTAATCAGCTACCATGATAGTAAAATATTGTCTGATCATGAAAAATATTATGAAGAAAAAGTAAAAACATCAGTAGAAGTGACAAGAATTCATAGGGATTTTTATCCTCCAAAAGACAAGGTTTCAGAGATTCTCCTTTAAGAAAAGTCACAGAATCACAGAATGGTTGAATGGACCTCTGGAGGTCATCTGGTCCAACTCTGCTGTACCAGTACTGTAGCTTAGATCTTGGTTTCCCAGGACCGTGTCCAGGCTCCAAAGATGGAGACTCCTCAACCTCTCTGGACAACTTGTGTCAGTGCTTTGTCACCGTTACAGTGAAAAAGTGTTTGATCTTCTGTTTGAGTTTGTACCCATTACCTACTTATAGTGAATAGAGCACTATGAACATCATTTGTCTATGTGTCCTCTTCATTTAGAAGGTATTCAGACATGCAGGTCGCTGTAGAGTAACAGGAGCATGCTGTTAAAAGTGTGATTATCTCTCTTTCCCAGAAACTCTGAAAGTAAACTAGTAGATATAATTTGGGCCTTCTATTGAGATTTTGTTACAAAGTCACTGAATCAGGACAGGATTTCTGTAAACTGGAAGCTAGTCAAAGAGCTGACAGCAAATAGTAGCTAGAATGCCAGCTATCTTTTAATAATTCTACCTTTATTCAAATAACTTAAGAATGGGTGCATCAGAGACTTTGGGAACTCTACTAATCTTTCTTTCCAGTGTCTCCATCACATTGCTCATTTGTCTTTTGTCAGTTCCAAGTTGCTGTCATGAAAGTTTATGATGAAGTGAAAGGAGTTAATTGATACCAAAACCAGTGAATTAAAAGAAGAATATTTTTTTTTCCACTGAAGATTTTCCAGCAGGCACCGTCCTGTTTGTAACACAGATAAGCAAATATTACCATATTGTTTTAGGATTATAAATCTCAGGATCTGAAGATATTAGCTAGCCCAGATTTCAATAGACTGGAAATCCAGATACACTATTTAGCTATCTAGTACAGAGAACATAGAGTTTAACAAAATAACTACACATATAATTTTAAATCTAAATATTTATCTTTCATTTTTCTCCCTCCTTCCCCTGCAGAATCCCAGTAAAAAGTCAGAATAATTTATCTTTTTATTGTGGGAAAAATTTGGTAATTCTTATGTTATCTGATCTAGATCAGCCAAATATAAATAAGGAATTTTTTTCTTATAAAGTCTGAAAAATTAGAGAGATTTAATTAAAATTCTATCAGCATCTGCTTTAAGAAACTGTATTCCCACCTTTAAACATACTATACAGACAGAGAACACATTTTCCTAGTTTTTTTTTTTTAATTAATTCTTTATGTTACCAAAATAGCTGTGAATAAGTTTGTAATTCTTTTTTATAGTGAAAAGTTAATGGCAGTGTTACGTGTTGTCCAATTAACCACCAAGTGGAGCTCTAACCTAGGAAAAGAATTAATGATTTTATAAGCAGTGCAGATGTCAACAGCAGTTTTTCATAAAACAAGCTGAAGTAAAAGAAAACAAAACACACAGAAAAACCACCTTTGCCAATTACACCTGCTTTACATCTTTAGAATCTATTTAGTCTGTAACTCACAGTTACAGTCAATTGCTGTAAAAATAAAGCTCATTGCAGGCAAAGCAGAACATGATTCAAATTAACATTGAATTATAGTGCAATAGACTGAGTTTTTACTTCAAACCAATTATAGTTAATGAAAATGATACTCAATCCCTCAAGTGCTCTGTGTTCATGGATTT
The DNA here is from genome assembly GCA_033628505.1 of Tringa tobata. Classification (NCBI taxonomy): domain Eukaryota; kingdom Metazoa; phylum Chordata; class Aves; order Charadriiformes; family Scolopacidae; genus Tringa; species Tringa tobata. The sequence continues at coordinate 19,305,576 of JAHREE010000279.1, read as the reverse complement.
AAGTTACAGATAAAAGAAATTGACTTATAAATTGTAAAATGATTAAAAGTGAGTAAATCCTTAATAATACACATTTAATTGCCCTGATTAGATTGCGAGAGACTTCTACTTACATTTGAAAGTTGAATGACCTATTTTAGAGGACCATCTCATGTTAAAATAAACTGTGTCAACTTCTAATGATTGACATTCATCAAAAAAATTGTTATGGGTTGATTAGTCGGTTCATTGTCTTTATAATATATTCTTGTAATTATTTAAAATTATATTTGGAACTAAATGACTGACTTAATGTATGCAATACAGTGCTTTGCAATGGAATTACTGTTGTTTTATTATTTTGCTTGCTTGTTCATTTTGGTTTTCCAGAAATGTTCTCCTTACTTACCTGATTGGGTTTTTTTTATTCCATGAGCAAACTATATTTTGTTACAGTTATTCTATACACATGTGAGGATCAGACTTCAGAGAGTTTCCAACTTCCCAGGTCAATTTTTACACCTCAGCCAACTTCTGACAACGTGCCTGGACATTCACTTCCATCTCTTCCTCTTCCTGTCTGCTAATATACTTACTCTCTCTCACGCAATCCTGAGGTCATGCCTTGCAGAAAGCCATGATGCTATAGTTGTCCTAGTATGAGCAGATGAGAGACTATGACTGAGGATATGGAACAGAACAAACCTACTTTGCTCAGTGTTTGCATACTGCACAGGTACATATGGACATACATGGGTGTGATTATTAATGATTATCAACCTGGACTAATCTGCAAATAAGATAAGCAGTGTGGGAGGCGGACATCAAAGAGGCTGTAAGTCTGGCTTCGGTAGTAGAAAGACCAGATTGTCTGAAAATTTGCTACGGACCAGAAGGTCTAAATCACGTACCATGGGGCTTGCAGGTCAACGAGAGGCCCATCTGCATGTACTATCTGTGTGTGAAGCAGCTGGAACTGAGAGGATCTCAGGGCTAGCTGCTGTGTAGATTGAGTGTCTAAGAGCAGTTATTGGAGGGATCTAGAATGCATGTGTGTTTATTCATGTATGCAATGAGGTCTGAACACCTGCAGCAGGAATGGGGTCATGGATCTCAAATGCTCATATCCCAGGTGCCAGCAATGGGAGAAACCAAGCATCCAGGGCCAGTTAGTGGATACAAACATTCTTACAACATTCTGTGCAATTCATTTTATATTCTGAACCAATTGTGCTTACAATAAACAGGAACAACGCTGTTTAAACTAGTTTAATTTAACTTATTTCAGTGGCTTCATACAGCTGATCCATTAATCTTAGCTTATATACATATTGTAACAGATTCCTCCCAATTAAATACAAGTATTAATATTCACCATGACGCATCTGTTAAATTTCAATAACAACAAATTATTTCATTAGGAATCATCTAAGAGGAAACATAACTAACACACCCCCTCTCTATAGTCTGAATATCAGCCTGAGCAAGGTCTGTATATTTTAATACCTATTGAACAGAGAAATTACACTTTAGTGCTGATTTTAAAACTCGTGCTTAGGTGTGATCTTCTTTAAAACTTCTATCTAAGTTGAACTTATAGAACTGACAACTGAAGAGCTAAATTTCTGTTTCTGTTCACTCTGAGGTAGAAAAAAAACCCTGAACATCCAAATATGATTGCACGGATTAGTTCACAGCTTTGAAAACTGACAGTAGATAGTTGGTGTGAGATACAGAGAAAAAATGAATGCAAGCAGTTTTAATAATGAAAGTTTTACCTAAGACCATACCTTATTCTAGGAAGATACTATCTTCTAAAGCATTTTAAAGATTATGGTAATAAAATTTACTCAATTGTATCTTTTCTTGGACTAGTATTTCATAACAACCTTCCTTAGGTCCTTATGCTTCCAGATTGACAATCATGACTCTCTAGCAGGTAACCTAAAATCTTAGTAAGAACCTGGTTCCTGGGGCCTCACTATGAAGAAGCCTTGAGACCCACCAGCTGTGCAGCTTATAGTTTTCTGTGGCAGATAGCCCAGGACTCATGGCATAGCTTGCTGTCTTGAATCTCTGTGTTGCAGAAGCATTGAGACGCACAACAGCACGCTGCATCCAGACAGAGGTTTTCTGAACACTAGCTTCAATTTCCTAATGATTTCTGGGAAAACAATTCAAGCAAATATTAGTGAAGCTATGCTTTTTATTAAAATTCTCTTCCATCCTTTTTCCCCAAATAGCTGTAGTTGGCAAGTTTTCACATTCTTTCTGTTCTCCTTCAGGCTATTATTTCCAATCACTTTTTGGTGTGTACATCCCAATCAGATTAACTTTTTTAGTCATGGGTGGACTCATATCTACTCATATATGTTATAGCTAAAGGCCACTTAACTGATGCCATTACTAACAGAGACAATCTCAATGGTACAAGGTCCTTGTGCTTTTCTGTTGTTTTTACCCTGAATGAGGCAATGACTGAGCCTGGTGTTTTGAAGTTCTGATACAGATCCCAGGTAGATGTAAAGGTACGAGACGACATCTCAAACACATTTCAAGAAAGGGAGGAAACATCTGAAGGGCCCTCTGAACCAACTGGGTTCAGCTGGAAAAATCAGATTATACTATAATATTACAGGCCAGATTGTTCCATGCATCATCACATCAAGAGATACTTCCTAACATCTGGGCAATTATGCATTTTTCGGTGTAAAGAAGATCACCAGCACAAGTTCTAAATGGTTCAGTAGAAATACTGAAGTAATTCCATTCTGTGACTACGTGAAAATGATTTTGCTGTGTAATGCCATCAACATTCATGAAATAGTACTCTGTGGGCTATAAAAGAACAGATAGAAGTTCTCTATGACACAGATTCTTACATACTTGCATCCTTGCAATAATATTGAGTTTCAAAGTGATTTCAAATTCTTATCCTCTGGAAGTGCAGCAGCTTAATGGTTCCATGGCCGTTACTTCTTCTGCAGAATATTACTCCCATCCCATTTCCTCCCAAAAGCTCTTTCCAATAGAATTTGTTTGTTGCTGATTTAAAATGAAATGAATACATAGTGTAAATTATTTTAGGGGAAAAAATACTGATTAAAAAATAAGCAAAATTAATTAATTTAGTTTTCAAATTAAACGTTAAGTTCTATTGAAAAAAAAAAAGAAAGCAGCAGTTACTTTTAAGCAAAGACGATTCTCAAATAATTGATGGTATTGGAATACAGAACAGATAACTTTAGAGTTAACTGTGTTTCATTGCACTCTATGTCCCATTATGGATCTTTTTTTTTTATTACCCAAACTTAAAAGCAGTGCTATTTTATTTATACCTTTTTACCTTACAAGTTTTCACTTTGGTGTCTTTTAATTTGTTTCTGCCAATCTGTGATCTAGCACCAGTGATTCCCCTACTCATACTTTTTCCACTTGAAACCATGAGATTTGCTCAAGGCTTTCCAGAATATATTAACGGCTGCAACAGCTCTGATAACTGCATAAGAGAATAGAAAGTGGAAAATCTTACTTTAAATATTCACTAACAGTGAAAATGGTATATTATTCAGATTTCAGAAGTCATGCAATATTCACATCTGCCCTTACTGTCTCAGTTCTTAATCAAATCTTCAAGTTTTTATTTTCTTGGAAAAGTTTTAAGTAGAATATCAATTTGCTTTAGTGTTCTTCATTTTAGTGTGCTAGGAAGCTATGTTAAAATACTCCAGTATTAAGTACTGTAAAATGTGTTATGCTAATCTTTTCATTTGAGACCAGTCTGTCTAATCACTTAAACTATACTTTTAAATAGTGTATATTATTCCTATTGTAGTAGATATGCCTGGAGCAAGGACATAGTTTATAAACCCACTCGGCTGTAGAAATACCACGAAAGACATTTTATCTGACTATACTGGCTTTGACTGCATTGAGAGCAGAGTCACCATTTGTCCAGTCAGCAAGCTTGCAGGTACAGATGAAGGTTATTTGTAAAGCATGGGATTCTGTATGCCTTAGAGTTTTACCACATTCAAAACCCATGTCCACCTTAATAGGCTTGCAGGCATGTCCTGGAAGGCTGTCATTTTGAACACAGTGTTGACATAATAATTTTGTCGTCTTCTTTGCACTTTGCAAAGTCATGTGTTGGAGCCAATGCTTCTCTCTGCTGCCTCTACTCTCTTTCCCCTCATCATCCTATGTTACTTTACTTTCTCTGGCAAATATAGAAGTGTGTGCAGAAGTCAGATTCATGGGGTCTCTCGTTTCTAGAGGCAGGGTTCTTCTAGAGAATAAAGTAACTCTGTTTATTACATATCACATCTTTACAATTGAACTTCATATTGGTGCTTACTGCTTGAACAAGCTTTCTCAGTGATGATGGATGCAACTTAGAACACAGGAAAGGAACTTGCATTCTCGTACCATCATTGCGTTATACTGTAGGAGTCCTGGCCAATCATGCAAGAAATTAAGGCTTGTACTACTGTGCTATCATTCCAGACTTCAAGCTACCAGGCTACGTTCCTTCCTAAAAAAAAAAAAAAAAAAAAAAAAAAAAAAAAAGATGGAGATGGAAGGAAGGAGTTTTAACATACTCCTCCCCCTGTGATTGACAAATTGCTTACTAGACAAAGTTAATTCCAAGAAAAGATTATTTCAGACTTAGAGAAAAAGAGATTCTGAAGAAAAAAGTGATTGATCATGTTTCAGTTTTTGTCTCCAGCAGACCCAATACACTTTGCATTTAACTAATTTGTTTTAATTTTATGTCACAAACTAGTCCTAAGTATTAAGAGCTTTATTTGATGTGTCTTCCTATGTATTTCATACACATTAATAGTTATTTCACTGTTTTTCCATATGCATGAAGATGTTCCTGCAGCCAGATCACTGCGTTTATAAACTATATTGGGGCATCAAACCAGTTTATCCTGTTTCTGCTTTTGCAGTCTGTACTTTTTTTTAACATTGAGATGAAATGGAAAAATAGGAGTTTTCCATACCTATTACAAATATAGAGGTAAAACAACAAACAAAAAGCATTATGAAAATGTACTTCCAAATGTAAATATACTGGTTTTAAATCTGAACTTATTAGAAATGTAATCAATGCCTTGTTTAATATAAATTCTTTACATTCTGAATGATGGCTTATCACATATGTACTTCCTACTGTCTCTCTTAATAAGGATTGGCTAAGTAGTGTTTATTTCCTCACTTAATATTTCATTAAGATATTTACTAGCTGTAATGCACCCAGATAATTAAAAGGAGCTTTTTCATTTACTTCTGAAAGCTTTGAAGCAAGGCTTTTATTCTACTATTTGTATAGATAATACACAATTTAGGCTACTAGATATTATGACTACCAGATAATTTTGTATTCATGAAACAATAAGGTGACTCCTATTTTCCTTATCTTAAAAGTAATAGATATGGGCTCATAGATTAAAATTATCTTTCATAGTATCAGAAAAGCAGCTGTGAAATTACCTTCAGAAAACCCTTGGGTAGCAGAATTATTCAAAATTATGCATACTAAGAAAAAAGAAAGGAAATCTAGCCAGATGTTCACAGCTCATTTATCTATTTTGAGTAAGTTAAACAAGTTTTCCTTTCTTCAAAAAAACTTTACTTCAAAAGTAAAATGATTTCATCACTATTTTCAAAAAATTTCTCAGTATTTTCAAAAATTTCTGTTCATTAAAGGTTTTGATGGTTCTAATAATAATATACAGCTAAGTTCTAATTCAATGAAGATTCAACACAAACTACAGTGTAAAAGTTTGAGCAAATGAAAGATTGAGCCGATTTCTTTTTCCTAAAAAGAAAGAAAAAAGAAAGAAGGAAAAAACCAAAGAAAAATAAAGAAAAAAGAAAGGAATAAAGGAAGAAAAAAAAAAAGAAGAAAAAATTCAACACTCATTGTTTGGTTTTATTATTTACCTTTTCTTTTGCAGCTTTCATACAGGCTTTTTAGATGGCTCACATTTCCACTTTGGATATTTAAACCAGTTTCATTAGTCATATAATCTCTTCGATTATATATCTCTTGGAACACAGACCATTTTGTTTTAGGTCACAAAGGCATAATGATTTCTGCTGACATGTGTTGGATGATGTGCTTCTCAGTCCTTTGTAGTGATCCTTTATTTGATGCTTCTGATCAGAGTTGTCTTTGACTAGCTAAGACACATGTCTGAAATGCACTGAACAGCACCAAGCTGTTGTCACATCAGTGAAAGGCAGGAATAACATAAAAGAAAACGTATTCTTATGCTTTTTTCTTCCACTGGCATTCTATTTTTTGAACTAATATTACTTACAGAGTCCAGAGCTGAGCTTTCCTGCTTTGAATCCCTGAAATCTGGCAGTCTAGCTACTGTAAGTAAAATCTGAAAAAGCTAAATGGTTTTACTTCAGTATACCATAAACCGGAATTGTGTTTTAATGAATCAGACTTCTACAATATTTAAGGGAAAATAACATCAATTATGTACATTTCATTATTTTATTTGATTATTGATGGAATTCCCCTTTGCACAATAGGAAAAGTTAGACTAAACTCAAGTTGAATTTCTGAAGAAATTATCTTAGGTTAGAGGCTACAGTCACTTAGAAAAAAAATTTTCAGAGGGCAAATGAGTGATATGGTTGGGCATTTCTGTTTGTGCTATCACAACCAGCAAGGAAATTAAACATTAATGTTCACTTAAAAATAAGCTTTGGCTTCATTGACTGTTTATGAGCTTTGAATAAGTGTTTAATGAGACTTGAATGAGAAAAGGGCTGTATTTAATGCATTCTGATGTGGTGTCCTGAAGCGGACCATGGAGATAAAGGACAAAATTTAGAAGTGATTTGCACTTTCTAGACCTGGATTTATAGAGAGGTTTCAATTTATTCACAACTAGGAAATGGTTTGCACATGCTGAAGTAGTTTTCAATCAGACACCAGTTCCTTTGCCAGTCTTTGTAGCCTTCTGAAGCCTTCAGTTGCAGTTAGGGGAGTACTTTACTACTTAGCAGCCTTCTAGTGTCATCACTACCAGTGGGCAGTAATACTGTGAGAGGATTTGAAATTGAGAGGATTTTAAATTGAAAGAGGGGAGATTCAGATTAGACACTAGAAAGAAATTCTTTACTGTGAGGGTGGTGAGACACTGGAACAGGCTGACCAGGGAAGCTATGGATGCCCCATCCCTGGAAGTGCTCGAGTCCAGGCTGGATGGGTCTTTGAGCAAACTGATCTAGTAGGAGGTGTCCCTGCCCATGGCAGGGGAGTTGGAACTAGATGATCTTTGAGGTCCCTTCCAACTCTAACCAGTTGATGATGCTATAACTCTGATTAAAGGTACATCAAAGACATGAAGACGGAGATATTTCTCATAGGAACAGCAGTAATACTCTTACTGTTTAAAGTCATCTCTCCCCTTCAATAACCTCTGAGTGCAGATAAAAAGAGGGTGTAGCAGAATGACTTAACATGTGGGGAGTTTTTGAAAACTCTAATTAGGAACTGTCAGTCAAGGGCTAGTGGATAGAATAAGGCTATGAACAAAAGATAAGTTTCATCATTCATTTTAAGAACTGAATAAATTATAGAACGAAGTAATACCAATGTTTTTCTGTCCTCTTTTCCTCTTTTTTCTTTTCCTTGTAAATATTTTGATGGAGGCTGGACAAGTTATCTAATCTTTCTATGAAAGGCAAATGGGTGTAGACATACAAGAGTTAAAGAGAATTCCATGGCAGGAAGCCCAATCTTCCTCTGTCAACAAGAAGAAGAACATAAGGTCCCTTCCAACTCTAACCATTCTATGATCTATAGGATAATCTGTTCATCAACTTCATTACATAAACTTCATGTCCTTGATTCTCCTATCAGGGAGATATTTTATGAATATCACTCCTCCTTTGATTAGGCAATATAGTCATATTTTCAGGCAACATTTTTCAGTAGACTACCTTCCCATCTCCCTTCTGCTGTTATGCCAAAAACAGAGAGCAAAAATAGTCCCCTACAATGATTCCGTTTCACAACCTCCTCTATTCTGTCATAATGGATATGAATTTTGTAACATCCTGTCAATTACTGGTTGCTTTTTCAAGTTTGCATCTGCAGTGATAAAATCATCTCCCCAATAAGGCCAAATAACTAGATCCCACAGTGCTCAGAGCAGCCCTTTCTAGAACTAACTGTCCACACTATGCACCATTTGGTTTTTGATTCTATCTTATACCTCCATAGACCTAAAAGTTTGCATTGTAAGTTTTTGGTTTTTTTAAACCTAAAGTATATGAAAAAAAAAAAAACAAACAAAAAAAAAAAAAAAAAAAACAAACAAAAAAACAAACCAGGACTGCTGAGTGGTGAATTTATAGCATGAAACTGAAGGAATGAGATGGATACTAAGGGTTGTGACCTGTGAGTGCATTCAAGTACAAGGACATCTGAGTTAATGTTGAACTGTGTAAGGCAATACGAGCCCAGAAGGTGGCATTCTCTTCCATTGTCTTTTGTGAGTTGTCCCTGGAATAGACTGTCCCCAAATCTTCTCCCAGGTTTTGTTTCAGAGGTAACCTGTTGCTTGATTCCAAAATACAACTTTGTACTGAGCTAGCTTTTTTGTACTTCATGTATTATGAATGTTCACAGATGCAGAATCCAGGACTGAATCAGGAAACTGAGCTACTACAAACAAATCATATTATTGTGGAAAGATGTTATAAACTCGGTAAATTTGCAAATGTGTTTTATTTACCAATAGGTATTCTTCTAGTCATTATATCTCATATTGCTTTCTTTTGAAGTGTAGTGTGAAGTATCAGAATGTATAAGTAACGTCAGACCCATTATATGTACAATAAGCTCTTCTGAGGCACTCAAAAGTGCCAGAAATGGACTTGAAATATACAGCAGTTTTTTAAGGGACTTAGAAGTGAGTTATATAAAAAGAAGGTATATTTCTTTAAAATAAATATTATGCACACATGCATATACAGAGATTTTGAAATATTAAATTGAAGAAAAGATAAATCTGATAATAAAAGGCATACAATGAGCTACTATTGCTGTTCTGCCAGCTTTCTCTTAAATATTAAAACAACCATTATAAAATCTGTCTCTCTTTTGTTCTAGGTAATTGGTGACTATTCCTTTCATGTTTATATTAAAACTTAAAGAATTATCAAAAAAAACCCAACCCCCTAGCAACTGAAAGCCCTGTTTTCATTTTCATCTTTTACAACAGTAAGACCAACTGCCAGGTCCTGCTTTGAAGCATTAAAAGAGCTGAGTGGTGCAGAGTGAGCTCATGCTCTAATTTGGGGCAAAAAAAAAGGATGTTACAATATTCTTCAAAAGCCTTTTTCAGGGCTTTTCACTCTTGATAACCCTTTTTTCACATGATTCATAGTATCTCCAAATTAGATACACAACCTTCATGAAAGATGACAAAATAATGGCAATAAGACAGAAATTGATCAAACCATGT
>JAHREE010000279.1:19276239-19296008 GCA_033628505.1 Tringa tobata | reverse complement strand
GGGGGGTCGGGGGCGCGTGTGTGCGCTTTCAAAGTGTTTTTTGGAATAGTTATTTGGAACTTGATGATCTTTAAGGTCCCTTCCAACACAAATCATTCTATGATTCTATTATTCTATAAGGGAGCTGTTCTTCCTTCTCTGAAGGGAGAGAGGTCAAAGAGAGAATCTGTCACCCATTCAATGGCTGGTCCAGACCAAACCACAACAAATTCAAATGGTTGTTAAATCCAATAGCACAAAGTTGATGAAATTTACTCAGGAAGAAACAGTATATATTTCAAATATTAGTGAAAATACATATCTTATGTAACTTACTGTTAATCCCTGAGGTAAATTAAGGACTTAAAACTGTGTGTTCCACATCTCAGGTGAGTTCATCAACCGGAATGCTTCACAGTGAAAAAACCCCTCCCTAATATCCTGCTAATGGCATTTTAATTTGTATAAACCATCAAGTATTTGCTAGACCAAAAAGAAACTGTCAGCCAGAGATTAATATACCCACCTGGAAACTAGGAGATCTCAGGTTGATTGATGTCCTTACTCTAGACACAGACCAGAAGAACAATAGAAAAAAAAAGACTGAACAAATATCTTTTCAAAGTGAGTTTTAGGAAAGCAAAAGGGAAAAAAAAAAGTCTCACTGTAAAACAAGACATTTGAGACAGGATTTTGTAGCCTAAAAAAACCAGATGAGTGGGGGTATAGGGAGAAGTAGAGGCATGACAAAAACACACTGACAGAATGAGTTAAGAAGAAAACTTCAGCAGCAAAATGGGTTTTCTATTTCGGAATGCAACATTCTTTCTTTGAGTTATTTTCCACTCCTTGCACCTGAGGTTTAGAACAATGATATTGCAGTAAGTTTTATCCCATGAAGGGCAAGATTTAGATATTTATCCTGGATTATTTTCTTCTATTATAGTTTAGTGAACAGCCCACTGCCCCCCAAATGTAAAGTTTTTCTCTTCTTTCCACTCACATTTCTGATAGCTACTTCTCTTGTACTTGCTGTAGCTTTTATGTGACTTTATGACCTAATGGAATTCACTGATTAATGAGAAAATTAGTCACTTTTTTCAAATAAGTTTTATACACAACTATATACTGGCACTGTAATGAGTTGGATCATCTCTCTGAAGAGTTCCATTAATACCAGACAGAGGGTGTGGTGGAAGTTCTTACTTCCACCATGTGATAGCGTGAAATCACCCATTTGGCAGTAATCCACTAGAGCATATCAAGCTGTAGTAAATAACTTCATCTTCCCTTAAATTAACTCATCTTGCATATAACACAACGGTGTCTTACAGAAGACAGTGCTCCCCCCAAAATAAGATACTACTGTAGTTTTTCCTGAAATCAAGTGTAATTTGATTCAATAGTTCCATAGCAAGTATGAAATATCATCCTGCTTATGTGATATAAAAGACTGAGTAACATTTTAACAACAAAAATACGTGTTCTAACATTAGAAGGCTTTTGGAATCCATATCCCTCAAACAATGCTAATAAGTAACTAAAAGCACATACTGCCTCAAAATATTAAGACAGAAGCTAATAATGAGCTAATGTATCTGTTGCCATTTAGCAAATGTGGGAGAATTAAACTAACAAACAAGATAAAATAATTTTTTTTTTTTTTTTTTTTTTTACCATAACATGCATCATATCCTTATTAGTGCTTCAAATCTGGATCTTGCTGCCAAACTCTAATTTGTTGTCTTTTCCATCTTCTGCAGGGAGAAAATTTTACTGGCAAAACAGTGGTAATAAAAAGCAGTATTCTTTATAACCAACACAAAAAGCAGACTTACCTGTGGAGCACATGCAAGCACCAATGTAAAAACTCAATATACTATTCTTGCTAGGATGAAAACACTTGCTCTAAAGGATGCTTTCATTCATTTCATATATGAAGGAATTGAAGAAGACAAGCATGGATGAATGCCAACATTATTAGTTATATAAGAAAAGAACAAATGTAGGAACATAAACATGTTTGCATTAGGACAGCAAAACCCATCCATCTTACCCTTCACCCTGTCTCCATCAGGAACACACCAATCGTTGAGATCTTGAGGAACAGTGTTTATACAGGATAAAGGCTTTTTCTGTTTCTCACTCTGTTGTCCCCACTCTCCACAAAGATAGTAGTCTTGTGGTGCAAAAGAAGCTGGGAGGGGTCATAACTTGGACAGCTGACCCCAACTGACCAAAAGGATATTCCATACTGTATAACATCATGCTGAGAAATAAAAGCTGGGGGAAAGATTGTGAGAGGTTACCATTGGTCAGGGACTGATGGAATCAGCTGGCTGGTGGTGAGCTACAGCTTTTGCAATACTTCATTTTTTTTTCATTTTTTTTTTCTCTTTTACTTATTAAACTTTCTATCTCAACCCAGAAGTTTTCTCATTTTTACCCTTCTGCTTCTCTTCCCTGCTGTGAGGGACTGAGTGAGCAGCTGTCTGGGGCTTAGCTGCCTACCTGGGTTAACCCACAGCAGTGCTTCACTGTATTTATTTTCATTGACTTCTGTTACTTTATCAACCTTTGTCATCTCTATCCCATAGTTCAGTTCTTTTATGGGCATTTTGAATAGCACTAGAACAGCAGAGGTCTCTGAAAAGCTAATTTTGATTTCTCTTTTTAATCTGAAGCTTACTATTTACTCCAGATTTTAATATCTGTCTCTTGGCCTCTCACTATCTTAAGGAATATTCTTTTTCCCTACAAGGATTTTTCCTCTTATGTTACATCTGCTAAGTATCTGTCTAAACTAATACATACAACAGAGTCAGGCACCAAACTTTTTCCATGAAGCTATAAGACATGCACTGTCTCAAGTCATCACTGTCTAGGGCTTGTCTTCACTGAAGCTGACTTTTCAGGAAGAGAACTACTTGGCACAACCCTAACTACTAAGAAATAAGGAGCAATGTCAATAAGGAGCATAGTCGGGTGAAGAGAACTGTTGCCTTTTTCAATTTATTTTTTTTTCCAGGTATACCAATGTTTCTTTAAGATTCACTGCTAGAAGAACAATTCTAAATGCACTTTGCAAGACTAAGTAGCTTGAGACAGCCAGTATCCCTTCTTCACATGCCTGATCACTTTTTCAAAGATAGTTTTATGAAACAGTTTTCTTCCAAATATAGCTGCCTGAAAGAGTTTTCTTGTGTTGACTCTTCCTGTAACTGCTCTACGTCCACATTTATAAGTTATACCTAGTGTCTGCAGTCTGCAATTTTCTTTGGGATTCTCCAAGTTGTTTTACTAAAAGGCATTTTTTGTATTAATCAACTTTAAGTCCTCTGAATCCAAGACAATTTATATAAGAGGATACGTATGAACCTGATGAGCTTCAACAAAGGCAAGTGTAGCGTGCTGCACCTGGGGAGAAATAACCCCATGCACCAGTACAGGTTGGAGGCTGACCTGCTGGAGAGCAGCTCTGAGGAAAAAGACCTGGGAGTCCTGGTGGACAATAGGATGACCGTGAGCCAGCAATGTGCCCTTGTGGCCAAGAAGGTAAATGGCATCCTGGGGCGCATCAAGAAGAGTGTGACCAGCTGGTTGAGGGAGGTCATCCTCCCCCTCTACTCTGCCCTGGTGAGGCCCCATCTGGAGTACTGCGTCCAGTTCTGGACTCCCCAGTTCAAGAAGGACAAGAAATTACTAGAAAGGGTACAGCAGAGGGCTACAAAAATGATTAAGGAAAGGCTGAGGGACTTGGGTCTGGAGAAGAGAAGGCTGAGGGCGGATCTGATCAACACCTATAAATACTTAAAAGGGAGGGTGTCAAGAGGATGGGGCTGGTCTTTTTTCAGTGGTGCCCAAGGATAGGCAAGAGGAAATGGTCACATCCTTGAATATAAAAACTTCCACCTAAACATGAGGAGGAACTTCTTTAGTTTGAGGGTGGCAGAGCATTGGAATAGGCTGCCCAGGGAGGTGATGGAGTCTGTCTCTGGAGATGTTCAAAACCCTCCTAGACACGTTCCTGTGCAACCTGCTCTAGATGGCCTGTTTTCGCAGGGGGGTTGGACTAGATGATCTCCAGAGATCCCTTCCAACCTCATATCATTCTTTCATTCTGTATCACAGAGCCTGTCTAGTAATCAAAAGAAAATTAAGATAACGCCTTTTCCCCTACCCTGTTATCTAGGAGCTCTTGAAACATTGACATGCCAAATGAGGTCACAGAAGTCTGCTCATTAACTACTGCTAGTGAGCACCTGCTCTTAATGAAACTTTGAAATGGAATAGATATTTAAACTGTTTTGTAGAACAGAACTTGAAATACCTATATAAGATACTCCTCTGTCAAAGATTGTCATTATTTAAAGTGCTTATGGAAAATTACAGTGATCTATGACAAAGACAAAACAAAACCCCTAAGGATAGACCTGCTTAACACCTACTTCACTTGCTAGATTTTGTATAGGGCCAAAAAATAAAGGATAAAATTACAGTCTGGACACACAGGCAAAAAAAAATATTGAAAGATTAAATTTTCTAAATTCTCTTGCTGTACCAGTCAAGACCAGTGTTTCCAAAGTGAAAGATTTTATGAGAAGGAAACATACTAGATTGTAACAAACAGTGAAATTATTAAAGAACGTAGATGATCTTAGTGGCACATGTGTGTAGCGTATGAAGGCACAGACCCCCGTCAGTGATGCAACCAGAATCGTTTATTATAACAAACACGCAGTTTACATAGTACTATTGTATCTTTTTTCCCAACCTACATGCCCCTGCAACCCCCAACTGCCAGACAGGCAGAATTCCCCACAATCAGTCGGGCCACCAGGCATTGTTTATGGGTCGTTAGGACTTGCTCACAGGCCTTACCCCACCAGTGTTCCTGCTTCTTCCATTCCTTCTTCTGGTCTCTGCTTCTTCCACAATCCTGTTCACCTACATCTCCCCCTTTTTTGTTTAAGGTACAGAATAATGCCTAATGATTACATTGAACCTATACTATTAAAACTCCTATAAACTATAAAACTACTATTAACTACATTGTTGAACTATAAAACCACTATTAGCTATACTGTTAAGCTTATTGATTTCTCTAACTCTCTTATGCTATGGCTGGTTTCTACATCCACTTCTTTTTCTAACATCATGCTTTGCAAGGCAAGTACAGTGTACATTTGAGCATACATGACTTGATTTATGCTTTTGTAACACAGGGAAACAAACATGGCAAACATAACATAATCATTAACAGAACTATCAGGCCTGATAACATTAAAACCAATGATACTTTTGTGAACAGAAAAGATTCATTGCTCCGTCGCTTCTGATGGTTGTTCGTGATGCTCAGCTTCTAGATACGGTCGAACGTATCGTGCTGGGATCCACTTGGGACCATTTCCTGTGGAAACACATGCGTATCTTCGCCCCCAAGTTATCAATGGCATGAGCCCTTCCCACTGTCCAGTGGCCATATCATGAATACGGACCATTGGCCATGTTTTGAACATTGGGGAAGCTCCATAGTGCCAATTCACTTGTGTCATATGAAAATTTAAAACAAAAGTGTCTTTCCATAGTCGTTCCTGTGGTGGATCTTCCAGACTCCCTCTTTTTTTGTTTAATTAGCAATTGCTTTAATGTTTGATGGGCATGCTCAGCAATCGCCTGCCCTGTAGGGGAGTGTGGAATTTCAATGATGTGGCCCCATTCCTGTAAAAAGAGTTGTGTGGTTTTAGATACATACGCAGGGCCATTGTCTGTCTTGATGGTTTCTGGTATACCCATAGCAGCGATAGCTGCTAGCCAGTGTCGTCGGACATCTCAACTCTTTTCTCCTGAATGTGCAGTGGCAAAGATATAATTAGAAAAAGTATCAACAGTGACATGTACAAACTTAAGGTGACCAAATTCTCCAAAATGTATGACATCTGTTTGCCAAATTTGCAGTGGTGAGGTGCCATGTGGGTTAACTCCCAATTGTGGCAACGGGGCTATAGACTGGCATTCAGGGCATGTCAAGATAATATTACATGCCAGTGGTTAGCTGAAATTGCTTTTGCAATGCCCTCCTGTTTTGGTGAAAAAAGTTATGTGAGAGCTGTGCTTGCTGAAATAATTGTGGTGTGGCGAGGCCAACTGTGGCTTTGTCAGCAGCACGGTTGCCCTTGGCTAGGGGTCCTGGCAGAGAGGTGTGTGACTGTATATGTGTGATATAATAGGGTAATTTACGAGAGAAAACAATGCCATAATTTTTTAAGTTGTCCGAATAACTCTGGGTTGTTGACTTCCTTTAGGAAAGCACCTTCTATACGCTGAACAATTCCTGTAACATATAAAGAATCAGTTATGATATTGAGATTTACATCAGAAAAAAAGCTGAAAAGCACACGCAACAGCTGCAAACTCAACAACTTGGGGTGATCATAGAATCATCCATATTGGAAGCGACCTTAAAGATCATCTAGTCCAACCATCAATCTAGTTCTGACAAAAAAGTAAATAAGAAATAGGAATAAAAATTACTAAACCATGTTCCTGAGGACCATGTCTACTGTCCTTTGAACACCTCCAGGGATGGTGCCTCAACCACTTCCCTGGGCAGCCTATTCCAATGCCTGATAACCCTTTCGGTGAAGAAATGTTTCCTAATATCCAATCTAAACCTCCCGTGGTGCAACTTTAGGCCATTTCCCCTTGTTCTATCTCCTGTGACTTGGGGCACGAGACCAACCCCCGTCTCTCTACACCCCCCCTTCAGGTAGTTATAGAGCACGATAAGGTCTCCCCTCAGCTTTCTCTTCTCTAGACTGAACAACCCCAGCTCCCTCAGCTTCTCCTCATAAGACTTACTCTCCAGATCCATCGACACATTTTACATCTTGGTTCCTAACAATTTTTGCAGATCATTCAGAGTCTTTATTTGTAACGCCAGCTGCAGTGCTTGTGGCTGTATGGTGTGAGTTGTAATTTTCCATCCTAGATATTTCCAGGGTGGTTCATGTTGGACCTTTTCCTCGGCTATCTGCAAGCCTGCTCCTTAGACAGCAAGGCAGACTTGGCAGATGACTGTCTGCAGGTCTTTGTCTTTTTACAATGGGGACAGTCGTTCTTGTACTAAGTCATGCAAATACAGCAGTTTGTCCTTTTGAGTAGCCCCCCCAGTGAGCTTCACTGACAATGCATCAGGTAAGAGACTTACTCCATGAGTTTCCCTGCTGATATCTTGGCACACTTTGATGGAAGGATAAGCATTCTTAATTGTTTGCAATACTTTACCAGTCAGCATTAGCATTTTTGAACACTAATTGTTTCATAAGAATGTCACAAGCTACTCCATTATCTACTTGTCTATCTACTGCATTTTGGAGCTGATCAAGGAATTTTGTATGGGGTTCTCCAGGCGCTTGTGTGAGAGCAGAAAAGGAAGCTTCTGGAGCAGCTGTATCAGGTACCCATCTTACCGCGTGCAGTACAATTTCTTTTACTTGCTTAAAACACTGTCTGTCCATTTGGGCTTGCACGTCGGGAGTAGCCCGAGGCCTCTCACCAACAGGCTCATTCAGACCAATATGATTTAAATTGCCAGTTAAGTTATCCAATGCTTTAGCAGTCATGAGATCACCATACTCAGTCATGAATATAGCATATTGCATAGCCGACAAAATCATACACAACAACAGTTTCCAATCATGAGGAGTCATAACAGCTCACCAAGAGCTGTTAGTAAATTCATGGTATATCCTGACTGGAGACCATAATCTTTTACTGATTTCCTCAGCTCTTTAACATGATCATAACTCAAAGCCTCCCACACTCCGGGTCGATTTCCGCGATAAATAACAGGAAATGCCTGCAAAATGTCTGTGTCGCCTTTACCTAAGGCTTCTTTTCTACATTGTTCCAGAACACCACAATACACAGTCTGAGTCGGCGCAACACCCCCAACCGCCCCCTGCGGTTCGTCATCAGGAAGGTACAGATTTGGCTCCTTTTCAAGGTTCACAGGATCAGGGTCAAAAGGATTGTCTGCACTGGGGTCTGATTTTTCCACCACAGCATACAAGGGAGTGGCAGCGGTGGAGAGGTGGAGCGGTGGAGCACTTTTCTAATGTGTGTCAAGGCTTCTGAGACTGGTAAATGTTCAGCGGCTGCTGTATCTGTTCCTGTGGCTGCATTCCAAAGTTTAGTGCTTATCTTGTCCCCCACACCTCAGTCAAAGGTGCTGGTCTTAGGAAAGCCCAGGACATTTTTTCGTACCCAGTCTAAAAAAATTAGTAAAGACAGGGTAGGTACAGTTCGATTTTGAGTTTTTAAAATATACTGTAGTACTTCGAAATTCATTTGCTGCTCTTTCAGTAGTGTGTTTCCCAGGGTTCCTGATTGCTCACCTCTGTCCTGCAGAAGGTGATGAGCCAGCAGTGAAGTCAGTCCTTGAGTCAATCCCTGGTTCGATTGGGCTACGCTACCACTCCGGACGTCTTTCAGTCTCCTGATTAATGCCCCACAGTGGGCGCCATTTGTAGTGTATGAAGGCACAGACCCCCGTCGGTAATGCAACCAGAATCGTTTATTATAACAAACACACAGCTTACATAGTACTATTGTATCTTTTTTCCCAACCCACACGCTCCTGCAACCCCCAACTGCCAGGCGGGCGGAATTCCCCGCAATCAGTTGGGCTACCAGGCATTGTTTATGGGTCATTAGGACTTGGTCACCTTACCCCTGAGTGTTCCTGCCTCTTCCATTCCTTCTTCTGGTCTCTCCTTCTTCCACAATCCTGTTCACCCACACATATGTTTTGGCTTTTATATTAATGGCTGCAATTAAAAAAGTGTAATTATGATTTTTGCTTTCTATAAAAGTAGTAATTACTTTTTCAGAAATAATCTGTTTAGACTTGATCCGAGAATGCCAGACTGTATTGAAAGTTTGAAAGTATTGATTATGATTTACTCTTCTTTGCAATTAATGATTTTCTTAGAGGCTTTTTAGGTATTCTCAAAGCCCCGATTTTTATTAGAGCTTTTCTTTCTGTAAAGAGAAAAAAAAAGATATGTATGTGTATATATATATATTTTTTAAATATCCTTCTTCAGGACAAAGCTATATAACCATTTATATACCATTACTGGTAAATGAGAGCCCACTATGTAGACAGAAGTACTCGGTGTGCATAAGGAAGGTCTGTGGAAATGCTGAAGCACCATGTTAAATCCTTTGACCAATTCTGTACCTGAATACACTAATGTTTCTGATTATGAAACAGCTTTATTTTTTTTTTAAGTATATGAATACCTCTGCTTCCAGAATTGTGCTCAAAGGGTGTAGACTCTCCAATCCTATTCTCAAGTCCAATTAAGCTGTGGAGGGTTAACCTTGCCTAGACACCGGGTGCCCACTGAGCTGCACTATCACTTCCCTCCTCAACTGAACAGACGAAAGGAAATAATAATAAGGGGATCTGGGTCAAGATATGGACAAGAACATCACTCACCAGTTATTGTCACAGGCAAAACAAACCCAGCTCAGGGAAACCGATTTAATTTTTTGCCATACAAAGATCAGAGTAGGGTAATGAGAAATAAAACCAAATCTTAAAACACCTTCACCTCACCCTTCTTTTCTTCCCAGGCTCAACTTCATTCCTGATTTTTCTACCTCATTTCCCCGAGTGACACAACAGGGGTATGGAGAATGGGTGTTGCAGTCAGTTCACTACACTTCATCTCTGCCACTCCTTCCTCCTGACACTCTTCACCTGCTCCAGCATAGGAGTCCCACCATGGGAAACAATCCTCCATTAACTTCTCTAATATGAGTCTTTCCCAAGGACTGTAGTTCTTTACAAACTGCTCCAGGATGGGTCCTTTCCATGGGGTACAGTCCTTCAGGAACACAATGGTCCAGTGGGGATTCCCCATGGGTCACAGGTCCTAGCAGCAAACCTGCTCCTGCATGGGCCACTTTCCAGTGTCACAGGTCATACCAAAAGCCGGCTCCAGCATGGGCTATCTGTGGGGTCACAGCCTCCTTTGGGCATACACCTGCTCTGGCTGCTCCTCCACAGGCTGCAGGTGGAAATCTGCTCCACTGTTAACTTCCATGGGCTGCAGTGCAACAGCTTGCCTAATCATGGTCCTCACTACGGGCTGCAGGGGGAATTTCTGTTCCAGTGCATGGGATACCTCCTCCCCCTCCTTCTTCACTACCCTTGGTGTCTGCATAGTTGTTTTTCTCACTCATCTCTCCCAGCTGTCATGCAGCCTTTTTTACCATTTCTGAAATATATGAGCCAGCAATGTGTACTTGGAGACCAGAAAAGCAACCATGTCCTGGACTACATGGAAAGAAGCATGGCCAGCAGGCCAAGGGAGTTGATTCTACCTCTCTATTTCACTTTCATGGGACCCCACATTAAGTACCACATGCAGGTCCGAGCCGTCAGCACAGGAAAAACAGGGATCTGCCAGAGCAAGTCCAGAGAAGGGCCACAAAAATGATCAATGGCTAGAACACCTTTCCTATGAGAAAAGACTGAAAGAGTTGTGGGTGTTCATACTGGAGAAGAGAAGGCTCCAGGGAGACCTTATTGCAACCTTTCAGTACTTAAAGGGGGCTTATAAGAAAGATGAGGACAGACTTTTAGCAGGGCCTGCTGCAATAGGTCAAGGGGTAATGGTTTTAAACTAAAAAAGGGTATATTTAGACTAGATATGAGGAAGAAAGTTTTTTATGAGGTTGGTGAAACACTGGAACAGGTTCCCTAGACAAGTTTTCAATGCCTCATCATTGGAGGTGTTCAAGGGCAGGTTGGACGGGGCTCTGAGAGACTTAATCTAGTGGAATACGTCTCTGCTCATTGCAGGGGGATCGAACTAGGTGACTTTTAAAGGTGCCTTCCAATGTAAACTATTCTATGAATCTGTGATTCAATGATTCCACGACTCTGTGATTCTATATTGTTACAGAGTCTCTGCCATCGTCAATGAATGGCTCAGCCTTAGCCAGTGGTGGGTCCATCTTGGATCCAGCTGGAACCGACTCTGTCAGACATGGGGAAATCTTCTGGCACCTTCTTACAGAAGCCATCCCTGTGGGCCCTCCCTATGCCATGAAAACCCCATACAAATGTCTCTATTTTCCCTAGGGAAAAAAACAAACAAACAAAACAAAAACAAAAACAAAAAAACCAAAAACAAAAACAAAAACAAAAAAATAAAAATAAAAAAAACCAAATCAAACAACAACAAAAAGATTTTGAATATGTCCACAAAGGTAGTCTTTTGACGATAAATTCATCTGGAGACAACAGAAATATTTTAAAAACAAAACAAAACAAACCAAACCAGTGACTATGGGAAGAAAAACTAATGACTCAGGAAATATTTTTTTTAGAGAACTTAAAGAGGTCTTTATTCAAAACAGGACTGGACTTGGAAGTGTCATAAGTTACTTCCTTTCACAGAATGATGCTAAGTGATAGAGGCCAAGAAGCTGTTTGAAATTTTAATATTGAACAAATTGAATTGAACCATTTGGGAATATTTTGAAATAAGATATGGCTGTGGCTTCACAGTTTAATTAAATATTTGATAAACCTTCCATTGTAACTGCCAGATAGTTCTAAAGCTAAACATAGAGAGAAATTACAAGAATCATTTGGGAAACTAGATTAAATATTAAGGATCAGATCCTTAAACTATGTAAATTTGCCTACTTTCAGTAGTTTTAATTAATCTGTTTTGCATTATACCTGCTGAATGTTCAACCCCAAGAATTTATAAGCTCACGAATTCAAAGAAAGGCCTTGCTTCCCACAAGTAATTGTGTACTATAACTCCAGAATTTCAGCAGACTTAGAATGTTTCTTGAAATTGCAATATATTCGTATTATATATATACACAGAGAAAAACTCCAAAAATTCAAAAAAGTGACAACTAGATTCATTACAGTAATAGGTTCAAGTCAGTCTGAAGTTTATATTATACCATGGGAAACAACAAAGAATCTCTGAACACAGTCAAAAGATTATCAAGAACTTTAATTGATATGGAAAAAGTGAAAGAGGAGTATGTTCTATTCTGACTGGTTAAACAGAGTAAACTAGAGCTCCATCTAGCTTGCAGTTCAAATTTTTATCTATGCAGAATGCAAATAAACTCACAGACATCTAAATTAAAATTTGTGCATAAATTTATGAACACACTTACATATCCCTTGCTGAATCAAGACTTTGGTTAGGAAGTAACTCTATCTTCAATGCAGTTTATTTTTGAGTGTTTTGATGAGAAAGTAATCTGGTATAATATCAGAAAAAAATGGAAGCGTGATCACAGTGGGATCCTCCAGATACAGGTATTTAAAAAGACTCATATTCTAATTCCCAAATTATACCTTGAAGAGAGTAACAGCATAAATTGAAACTGAGAACAACATATTGACAGGAATATAATTCTTTTTAGTCTCCATTTAGGAGACACTTTATTACAAAACTATACTGTTCTCCAACAAAGTTCAGAGCCATTGTAACTTATTTTGTTTCTGTAACCTTTGACGTATAATTTGTCCTTTAAGGATTTCCATAATCCTTTCAATCTACATGAAATATTAAAGGTCATTAGAAGACATAACAGTTCAATTTCACAACAGTCATTTGAAAAAGTATTAAATGTAATCAAACTTCCATTTATGAAGTAGTCTTTGACATTAACTTTCGAGATTGTCCCTGGGATGTACTGGACACTAATTAAGTGATTCTGAAATACCTCTAAGGCAAAGGAGACAAGGTTAGGGCAGTGTCCCAGAAGACAAGACACTCAAATCCAATTTTCATCTGTAGCCTAACATTTTGCAAATCACTTGTGTTTTGTAGTTCTTCTCACTATCTATATAATTTCTTTGTATTATTGAACTTTCTTAGAGAGGAACTGTCCCTTACTACAATTGATTTTAGAGCTCACAGAATTGTCTAGAGACTTCTCATAACCTCTAAAATATGATCCTTACACATACATCTAATTTTTAAATACCTGAATAACACTATTAAAACAGAGATTTTTAAAATAAGATATCAGATGGTTCTATTCAATTATTTTCTACCAGTAAATTTCAAAGTCAGGTTTAAACAGTCACAGATTTACTTGATTTCATGTTGTGATTATCAAATTCTGAACATTTAGGAGTTTAATTCTGCTTTTAGTTGCCACAGAATAAAGCTTGTCTGTTTAACTAAAATTAGTAGACCTGGTCTACTATACATACAATATATACAATAGCATCCTGGCCTGTATCAGGAATAGTCAGCGGGATTAGGGAAGTCATTGTCTCCCTGTACTTGGCACTGGTGAGATTGCACTTCAAACACTGTGTTCAGTTTTGGGCCTCTCATTACAGGAAAGACATTGAGGTGCAAGAACATGTCCAAAGAAGGGCAACAAAGATGGTGGAGAGCAAGTCTTATGAGGAGCGGCTGAGGGAACTGGGGTTGTTTAGCTTGGAGAAAAGGAGGCTCAAGGGAGATCTTATCACTCTCTATAGCTGCCTGAAAGGAGGATGTAGCAAGGTGGGTGCAGGCTCCTTTCCCAAGTAACAGGTGATAGGACAAGAGGAAATGACCCCAAGTTGCGCAAAGGGAGGTTTGGACTGTTTAGGAAACATTTCTTCACCCAAAGAGTTATCAAGCATTGAAATAGGCTTCCCAGGAAAGTGGTTGAGTCACCATCCCTGGAGGTATTTAAAACATGTGTAGATGTGGTGCTTAGGGACATGGTTTATTGGTGGACTTGGCAGTGTTAGGTTAATGGTTGGAGTCAATGATCTTAAAGGTCTTTTCCAACCTAAATGATTCTATGATTCTGTAAGTCTATAATTAAATCAGAACTGCACTGAAGAAACACATATTGAATTGAGACAAAACGCTTGTTAAGATGAAGAAAATGTCTAGGGAAAACATAAGTGCAGAAAATTTGTGTGGATTCAGCATTATTAGATGTTTATTAGATTATTAGTTTTTTGTGTTTATTAGATTAACAGGACATAAACCGGGAGGGGAGGGGGAAAGGGGGACAGAAACCAAAACCAAAAAAAACCCCACAAAACAGAAAACAAACCCGCAAATCCTGAAATAGTACATAGAGTCTGTGTGATTTTGAGTGTGTGTGAGAGCACAAACGAACCTAATGTGTACGATATTATTACCCTTCTTAGAAGGACACAGAATGACTGAGTGATGCATTACATACCATCCTCCTAAGTGCTCATTGAAATGACCTAGCTTTTATCATTGTCTTTTATATCTGCTTCGACTTGCACAAAAGGGCTTGCCTGTTTGAGACTAAATTAATCTGTAGATTTTTCAAAAGCTATTTTATTCTATTTCAGTTAAAGAAGAAGAAATTGCAAGCAATTTGTCCTTTTTTTCTTTTGAGTTGAAGATATGAAAAATGAAAAACAAAAAAGGACTAGAACTTGAAAATGCAATGAAGTTGCAATTTGTCATTTTACACTGAAAATTTTCTTAAAAGAAAAAGCTTGTACATAGGAAAGATCTAATGAACAACCTACACCTCTGTGCCACCTGAAAAAAGATGTATCATGATATAATGAGTAAAATACTTAGATATAATACTATGTATCCCTTCAGTCCATTTTTATATCTGCTCTTCTTAAAGAAAGGTTGGTTCTCAATTTTCTCTTTCCCTGCAAATGTGAAAAAGGAGTTACTAATGCATTCTATGAAGTTATCTTTTAAAAGTTTCAATAAAAAAGTTACCTAAAGTATAGGGATTTTGTGTTGTGGGGCTTTTAAAAATAAATTTAAAAAAAAGATCTGAAGATTGACTCTACTTCTGTGTAGAACTTTTCTATAAATGCATTCCAAATGGTAGAATCATAGAATAGTTTGGGTTGGAAAGAACCTTTAAAGAACATCTAGTCCAACCCTCATGCCATGGGCAGGGGTATTTTCCACTAGATCAGGTTGCTGAAAGCCCCATCCAACCTGACCTTGAACACCTCCGTGAATGGGACAGTCACAACTTGTCTTGCAGTCTCTCATCACCCCCATCACAATAAATTTATGCTTTATGTCAAATCTGAACCTACCCTCCTTCAGATTAAAACTGCTGCACCTTGTCCTGTCACTACAGGCATCGGTAAAAAGTCGTTCTCCATCTTGCTTATAAGCCTCCTTTATATGTTGAAAGGCTGCTATTAGGTTCTCCCTAGAACATTCTCTTCTCCAAGCTGAACAACCCCAACTGTCTCAGCCTTTCTTCTTAGGAGAGATGTTCCATTCCTCTGATCAATTGTGTAGCCCTCATCTAGACCTTCTCTACCAAGTCTTATGTCTTTCTTTTACTGGGGAACCCAGGGCTGGATGCTGAATTTCAGGTGGGGTCTCATGAGAACAGAGTAGAGGGGCAGAACCACCTTCCTCAGCCATACTTCTTTCTATGCAGTCCGGGACGTGGCTGGCTTTCTGGGCTGCAAGTGCACATTTCTGGCTCATTTTTCATCCACCAGTATTTCCAAGTCCTTCCCTGCAGGGCTGCTGTCGTTCCATTCATCCTCTAGTCTGTACTGATACCCAGGGTTGCCCTGACCCACATTCAGGACCTTGTGCTTGGCTTTATTGAACTTCATGAAGTTTGCATGGGCCCACTCCCCAAGACTCTTAAGGTTCTTCTGGATGGCATCCCTTCCCTCAATAGAGACAACAGCACCTCTCAGCTTGATGTGATCTGAAAACATGTTGAGGGTGCACTCAGTCTCGAAGTCTATGTCATTAATAAAGGTATGGAACAGTACTGGTCCCAATATGGACCCTTTAGGGACACCCCTCATTACTGGTTTCTGTTTGGAGACTGAACCATTGTCTGTGACTCTTTGGATGTGGCCATCCAGCCAATTCCTTATATATCTAACTGTCTATCCATCAAAATCATATCTCTCCAATTTTGAGGTGTGGCAGAACCACGACCTCCCCATCCCCCCTGCAGGGCTAAAGGTGTGGTTCAGGGGCATGGTGGCTAGCTTGACGGGAAGCTTGTGAGCTGCTGGTCACATATGAAAACAACCCCCCCACCACATACCCCATATAGCCAAGCCCTAGAGACCATGTCAGGCCATGAACCTATCTAGGAGACCCCTCAAACAATGAAAGCTACATGACCACGACCAATAGATGACCACAGTTCAGATTTGACCAGGCTATAAAATGAAGTCCTCACCAGAGACCCCATTTGAGTGGTTCTCCTTGGAGCAGCAGGTCTGTGATCAGAAGACCTTCCTTTGGATTGAGACATCACCAAAAGTAACTTCCCTTGGGACTGAGTGTCCTCACCTTTTAGGTGAGTACTTTGTGCATTTTGAATCATTATTCTAAGCCTAGATTTAGCACACACTGTGTAGTATTAGTTCCCAACCAACTTGCCAAACCTGTCAAAGTTATGTCTACTGAAGTGTTTGTAGTATAAGAGCCCTATTCATTTTTACTGTTCTACCTTTTCCATAACAAAACTGATTTTTGGAATATCTTTTGTTGGTCTTACATTTTGCACAGCAAGGGGCAAAATTCTGGCTGTCTGAAAGAATACCATGAGTAATGGAAAAATATGTATTGAGAATTTTTATTTTAGAAATATAGCAACTCAATTGAGACAGTTTTATACTTAGAGATATATTTTAATGGCTATGTCTCTTTTTTTCCAGGGTGCTGTTACCCCAGTCCTCCATATTACATGAATCTAGTTTCTGCTCTTTTTTTTTTTTTTTAATTTCTTTCTCTTTTTTTCTCCTAGAATAGTAAACTACAGCCCCCTCTAGGGGGAGCAAAACCAATTAATATTTCCATCCAAGAATCACCAAATATATATAAGACCTTGCTAAATGCAATCACTCTCTAACAACCAGCCCTTTACAGCAACCAATCTATAACATCCAGCCTGAACCAGTGTTAAGCTCTTATGCCACAACTGCAAAGAGCACAGACTTTATATCAGGTTATAAAAAATGAATGTGGCAAGGAATGTCTACAAACTATATAAAAAATTGTTAAAATATCTCGGACCCAAATGGCGTCCTTATGGGCAAAGAGGAAATGCAGTTTTTAAGAAAGTGCATCTTGATCTGTGTCAGATTTGGGAAGGTAGAAATGTGTGGGAACAAGGAGCAGGAATTCAGAGCTGCAACAGTCTGCTTGGTTCTTTAGCTCTGAGGTACGGAAGCCTCATGCTAAGAGATCTGAGTCCAGATCAAGCAGTTCTATTCAAAATCTAAAAAGATCTACACTAAAGTCCATGCTATCTCTTGTTTTCATATCCCATTGAAGAGATGGTATTGGTTGAGCAGACTTCTGTGGCAGGTGCAGGGAGTCCTCCCACTTCTCTGCAGGATGGGTGCAGCTACTCCACTCTGAACCAAATGTGCCATGAGTAGACTGGGCACAAGCTGCTTTGAACTAGCTGGTTCATGAAGCAAGGATCAGTCCTAGAGTATATACTGATAAGAGTGTAACCACAGTACTTATACATCCCCTTCTTAAATCTTTACCTACATTTTAATTATTTGACATAATAGGAAAATATACTTGCAAATGTATGCAGTGCTCAGATTTTGTGAAATAATAATACTCTAGGCTGTAGACAAAATACAATTTGGCAACCAAGCTGTTAACTCTGTATCTCAGACTGTTTCCTCCAAGTAAACCATAAAGTGAGAAAATACATTAACAGAAAGAAACAAAATTGGACTTATTCTACTTAATATATTTTTACCTTTATGACACCATAATGCTGTGATCAAGGACAGAAGAATGGTGAGTGATGAGAAAAACCTCTTAGAGAATTCATATGAAGCACAACTTGTTTCTGGAAATTACAGAAATCTTTAAAGCATATTTAGTCCATTTCTTGGAATATGTACAGAGAGTACATCCATCATATATACAGTTGCAAAGCTTGCTCACTGAGGTTGAGTTCTGAATTTTCATAGTCCTGTCAATCACAGAATGGGTGAGTGTAGGAACACAGACCATTTAAAGAATCAAAGTGATCTGCTGCAATTGTTGGGAAGTGAAATATTAAGCATTTAGTCCAGGATAAAAAAAAAAAAAAAAAAAAAACAAACACCCTTTTGATGCATATTAGATCCCCACGCATCTTTACGGTTGGGTTTTAGCTTTTGGCACAATGGCTGTCTAAAAATGAAATAGCCCAGACTTTGACAATATCATATTTCAGTTCTAGAAAGAATGTTTTAAGTTAATCTTCCTAAATGTTCCTCTGAAGTATATAATATTCTACAATAAATAGTGTTTGTGCTTTTGG
The DNA here is from genome assembly GCA_033628505.1 of Tringa tobata. Taxonomy (NCBI): domain Eukaryota; kingdom Metazoa; phylum Chordata; class Aves; order Charadriiformes; family Scolopacidae; genus Tringa; species Tringa tobata. The sequence goes on along the minus strand of JAHREE010000279.1, from coordinate 19,277,687 downwards.
GTAGGACAAATGTACTGTTGCCTGAAGTACTGAACTACCAAAAGTCTTACTGACTGATACAACAGTAATGAATAAATTGCTGCAAGATACTTTGAAGTAACTTTTTACAAAAAAAAACCACCAAAAATATTTGTTCAAATTTTCTTACTTATATGAGATTTTAATTTACTTTTTAAAATCTTAAACTATCAAAGGATTTAAGTATTTGTTTTGTTTTACAGACTTCACTGAAGGCATACACCTACAGTTGCTGGGATATTTTAAAGTGAAAAAGGGATTAAAAGTCACAGGATGTAAAGTTGGAAGACACCATAGTGATCATATGTACAAATAAAGTCAATACAAAACAAAGCTTAGTTCAGTCAGTAATTCCCTGAGTCAATTTATGAGAAGATAGATGCCCACTAGGGTAGAACTCTATTTACATGAAATTGAACAGGTATTTCATACTATCTGTGGCAATTCCTCTCATGTGTAAAGAAAAAATATGGGATGGGGGGATCAACCATATGAAGCCTGTACCCAAGACTGATGTATACTGCAATATAGGTCTTTCATGGTTGGTGAATAGGCAGCTCAACTTTTGGCAGTGGCAGAAAATAAAGCATCATGAAATATCCTGGGGGGATTAATTTTCAATGTCTCCTAACCTTTCTGTTCCTCTTTACTTAGTTGTGTGGTATCTGAGTCCTAAATTTACCTTTTTAAACAGAAATGCCTTCTTCATTCCAATATTCCTCCTCTTTTCCTTCTCCCTGTGTAAGGCTTAATAGGTCTTTACTTTTACTGAGCAAGTCAGTAATTAATTAAATAAATTAAAAACATAACCCCTAGGGTTTGACCTGAGAGTGGAAATTGCTCTGACCGTTCAGCGACACAGAATGTGGTTACTGAAAGATTAACAATGGGAAAGACAGCTGAAGAAACCACCCAAATAGACAGTCACAAGATGTATTTCCACTCTGTTAGACCGAGAGCCATCCAGCTGGATCTTAACAGATGGTCTCAGTCTCTTGTAAAATATTACAGTACTCCTTAACTCTATCATAGGATTTCTACTGAAGAAAGAGCTTCAATTTATTGTACTTTTACTGCTGACAGCAATAATCCATGGAGTGGCAGTGAAAGCACAGGGAGACACTGGGGTTACTCTGTCTCTCTGGCTAGGTGCCCGCAGAGGGCTAGGAAGTCACTGCTATTGTAATGCAGATGACAGAAAGCAAGGCAGACACTACAGCTGAATTAATTGAAAGAAATTAGCTGCACATCCAAACAGAATTTCAGCTTTAAAACCAAATCTTGGCATAGTAATTGGTATCTCATGTTTCTGAAAGATCAACACCCAACTGAATAATTAAGCTGTGTGGAACAGAAGGACAGCAATTTAAAACAATCAGAAAGATTTTTATGCAGTAGCAAGAGTTTGCCAAAATCTTTTTTTTTTTTTT